>OY747713.1:16527960-16732960 GCA_963556495.2 Valencia hispanica | reverse complement strand
AAACATTAACATTCTATATCTTAAAGAGTCCGAGCCAGAAGCAGAGTGCTTTGGTGCATATAAATCTGGTCAAAATGCTGAATCTACTAAACAAAAACCAAAGGGCAACGAAAGCAAAACTCAAACGTGTCCAGCATACATTTGAAAAAGGTCACCCTAAGTGCAGAGTAGAAAACATCCACTGCAATAAAGTTTTGCAGTTTGCACAAGTGTATCTTGAATCACCAAGAACCTGAGCCGATCGGCAGCGTAACGCACAGAACCTGAGAGATAATGTGGACAGTTTTGACGGGATCAGCAGGACTCCAGGATGATAATCCATCTTTAACGCACTGATTAGCTCAGGAAGTAAAGTCACCACAAATCTGGCTCAGTCACAGCTGCAGGAATTTAGAATGAAGAGAAACTGTGTTTTATTAATTTAACAGTAGGCATGACAGTTATCAACAAGATGGAGGCGCCCGTTATCAGAAGAAGTACTGAAAATGAGTCAAAAAAAAACCCAGAAAGCAGAAGAAAATAAAATAAGACATTAATGTAGATTTTTTTTTTCAGAGCATTGCATCACACAACAGGATCTAAAGAAGCAGTGCAATTCAATTTCAGATAAGACTGGCGACTCTGTGTCGTTTGGTGATCTACTGTTGAGCCTTTGAAGCTAAAAGTTCTTGTTTTCCTGCCTTTGTGCTACAGTGAGCGCAGATTAAGTTGATCTGGGTGCTATGGATGAATCTGGGCTCTCCGAGGAAGAGGTTCAATCTACGCCGCAAACGGAACGGGATTATTCAAACCCAGCAGGCTCAAAACCAAAGGAAAAATGTTGGCCTTTGTTTCTCTACTTCTGGCTTTTTATAATGCATACAATTCAACTAATCTGTTTGTGTCATTTCAACACCTGCTTTGGTCATCCTTGCATTTGACAGAGGAAAGAAATCAAAGCTTACTGTTGCTAAGTGACCAATGAAGGCAAAGCTTTATATCATCGCAGGAAAAGTCTCAGTAATGCTGATTCTTTCATTTTAAATCAACCAATGCTGCATCATTGACATTAAGACGTTCTCTGACATTGTTTTACAGCACAACAGCGTTGAAATTATGGATCGAGCAACTGGAAAAAACAAAACAGTATTTAAATAATCCAAAGAGAAAAATCCACCACATCCAAATGTTTCTTAACAGTGCAAAGTTCTGCAGAATAACATGGGAATTAGAAGGTGCCTTCAAAATGATACGTTTTTACTAGTGGTGAGCTGATTTACCATCTAATTGATTAACTGTGATGGGAAACGCGACAAATCGATAGTAATTCATAAGCAATTACTTTTCATGATAATAAAATGACAGGAACCATTAAATTCTGGCCTGTTGCCCAGACAATTTTAGGGGGCGGACCGGCGGAAACATAATGCGTTTTAGCTCCTGTCTAATTCGGCTCCTGAAGCCTACCCAAAGAGCAGACATAGCATCGACCGCTAATGCCTGTTGGAGCTGGGGCCGCCATCTTGGCCAGGTCTCCCGCTTGACAGCGTAATCTGTTTGGCAGACACAAAGAAGTGTCAGTGCATTTAATCAATCATAACTCGCTGAATACTAAAACGGATTTTTCTTCTTCTGCAAATGTCATACATGTAGCTATGATACAGGAGACACAGTTTGGCGTATTTCATTATTCATAGGGAGCTTTGTTAATGTTTAAGGTTTCAGCCATGCAGCACAAAATTTACTGCGTTTGGAAGCAGTTTGGTTTTTATGGAAAGGAGAACAGAAGGGGCCTGAAAAAGACAAACTTTTTTCCTGACAATGCGAGCTTCAATCTTCCAAAGTTTTTTGTACCACTTTGATACAGCAAATATTTTGCACTCAAGTTGTGAAAGGAGCAAATTTGTTATTCTGTAGTTTGCTTCTATTGCCAACGGATAGTTCCTGTAACGTGTTAATGGAAAAATATGACCTTATTATGATTTAAAAACATTTTAGACGGTGTTATTTGTGGTTTCACATCAATAAAAGACAGGACACACATTTGTTTGGATACTTCAATTAATTAAAACTGAGCGGATAAAAAAGAAAAAAGTAGAAGCAGCCATGGAAGGAATAGAGAACAAAAAACCCTAAATGGAAGGGAAAAGATGCAACAAAATATGTTATAATCGTTTAATAATCGAATTGCAGCATCCAAGATGGCACACCTCTAGTTTTGGAGTTGGCCATAAGGATGAACCGTCAAAATGTACTAACGGACAGATGGATGGCCGATCGGACTGATGAACAAACGGATGGACGGATGTGAAGACGAAAGGTGAGAGGGATGGGCGAATGAACAAGCAGGTGGATGAATAGATAGATGGAAGATGGATGGATGGTTCAAAGGATGGATAAAACATTGAGATCATGGGATATGGAATCAAATTTGGGAAACAAAATCTGTCCTCTTCTGTTTTCATCTTCGTCTAAACCACATATGTCAAAGTCAAGAGGAATTTATTTGGCCCCCGGGATGATATTAATTTATTATTAGAACCGGCCCGCAGGCCGCTGGTGTTTCACACGCGCCAAAACTACATTTCCCATAATGCAACGGTGGCGTGCCGAGCGGGACACGGGAGCATGCTGCGCAAGGCCGCTTCATTTCTTTATTCATCAGCAGTGGTTATCATAACAGCAAGAGTCAACTTTCAGATATCCATCAAAAATGGCGAAACGGAAGGTGGACACTGAGAACCGGGGGTTTCAAACAAGGTGGGAGGCGGAGTACATGTTCACGGAGGTAGATGGAAAGCCTGTGTGTCTTCTGTGTGGAGAAAGTGTGGCAGTAATGAAAGAGTATAACCTGAGACGGCATCATGAAACGAAACATGCGGACAAAGACAAGAATATGGACATGGAACAAAGGCTACAGAAGGCGAAAGAATTAAAACGAGGTCTTATATCTCGACAGGCTCTATTCAGAAAAGCCAAATCACAAAGTGAGGCGGCTGTCAAGGCCAGTTTTATTGTGGCAGAAGAGATAGCTAAATCAGCCCGGCAATTCACAGAGGGGGATTTTATCAAAGGCTGTATGCTTAAAGTTTGTGACACAGTTTGCCCAGATAAAAGGCAACTCTTTTTAAACGTGAGCCTTAGCAGAAATACAGTTGCTGAGCGTGTAGACCAGCTGTCCATCAATCTAAAAGAGCAACTTGTGAAAAAGGGAAAAGATTTCATCGCATATTCCCTGGCTGTGGATGAGAGCACAGACATTTCTGACATTGCCCAGTTGTCAATTTTCATCCGCGGAGTGGACTCCAGCCTGAGCGTGACAGAAGAGTTTTTGGCATTACGTCCTATGAATGGCACAACTACAGGACATGATCTGTATGAAGAGGTGTCAAGATGCATAAATGAGATGGAGCTGCCTTGGGACAAACTTGTGGGTTTAACAACAGATGGAGCACCTGCAATGTGTGGACACAGGAGTGGACTGGTGGCGAGAATACGGGAGAAGATGCTGGAGGAAAACGCTACAGGTGAGCGGACAGCTTATCATTGTATCATACACCAGGAGTCGTTGTGTGGTAAAGCCTTGAAAATGGAACATGTAATGAGCACCATCACGCGCGCAGTTAACTTTATCAGAGCCAAAGGTTTAAATCACCGCCAGTTCAAAGTATTTCTGAGCGAGTTAGAAACAGAGCATGGTGATTTGCCCTATCACACTGAGGTGCGATGGCTAAGCCAGGGAAAGGTGCTGCAAAGATGTTTCGGGCTGCGCGAGGAGATCTGTATGTTCTTAGAAAGCAAATGGAAAGACACAACACAACTCCGAGATCATGCGTTTGTGTGAAATGGCTTTTCTGTGTGATATCACGAGTCATCTGAATGCATTGAACCTGCAGCTGCAAGGTCGAGGTCGTGTCATCTCTGATATGTACAGTACAGTGAAGGCGTTTAAAACCAAACTAACTCTGTGGGAGGCACATATGCGGAAAGAAAACTTGAGCCACTTTCCTACCTGTCAGACCATGAAAGAGAAGCTCTCTACCAGTGTGTTCCCGAGCGCACAGTTTGCTGATAAAATTAGTGTACTTGCCGCTGACTTCCGACGCCGATTTACTGACTTTGAAGCACAAAAAAGCAAGTTTGAACTGCTCAGTAATTCATTTTCAGTTGATGTGGAAAGCTCACCACCAAACCTCCAAATGGAGTTGATTGAGCTCCAATGCAATGACGCACTGAAGGCAAAATATGCGGCAGTGGGTCCTGCGGAGTTTTCCCATTTCCTTCCCGATACAATGCCCCAGCTGCGCCTTCAAGCTGCTCAAACACTGTCTATGTTTGGCAGCACATACCTGTGTGAACAACTGTTTTCTTCGATGAAGCTGAACAAAACATCACACAGAAGTCGACTTACAGCTGAACACCTTCAGTCGATCCTGAGGATATCCTCAGCTCAGAGCCTGACCCCGAACTTTGATGAACTTGTACAAAAGATGAGACACCACCAAGTATCAGGCTCAGCCTCAGACAAGTGAACATTACTGTGCAATAACATATTTAGATTTTTTACTCAGTTAAAATTAAAAAAGTTTAAGTTAAATATTTGTTTTCATTGCACATGTGACTTTTCTTAGAAGAAAGTGTTGTTTTTCTCTTATTAGTGGATTTTTGCAGTTTATTTTGTTATTACTCAGGTAAAGTTAAAAACTCAGTTAAAGTTGAAAAGTTTAACTTAAATATTTGTTTTCATTGCACATGTGACTTTTCTTTGAAGAAAGTGTTGTTTTTCTCTTATTAGTGGATTTTTGCACTTTATTTTGTTTCAATCCAGTTGTATTTTAAAAATATTTCAGTTGAGTGACTGATAAAAAGTAAATTTAGCCTACTTTTGACTTTCCATTTTCCTAAGAAAATAGAGTGATGTTGCTTTGAATAATACCGCTTCATTCATTTAATGTGCATGTTGCAAGGATTTTATAAAGTTTGTCTTTTGTGCCTGTTGAAAATTAAAAATTACTGACAGAGCCATAACAAAATATTGCTTTATTTGTCCGATCCAATCATATAGTATTATATATGTTAGGGTTTCAGTACGTTCAATTAGGTTCACTCGACTATGAGTGATCATTTAATTTTTTTTCAAAGAACATTCGATCAGTCCGGCCCTCGGCTTGTTGGTAATTTTTTAATTTGGCCCCCTGTCTATTTGATTTTGACACCCCTGGTCTAAACTGTCCCGATACTGTAACCCCCCGCCGAATGCATCACTGCAATTTCACACATTCTAAAACCCGGTGGTTTTGTGTTTGCATAAAAAAAGTCTGAAGCAGAAAGCAGCAGTCTGTCTGATCAGCCGTCATAGTTTAATGTAGTTCTCCATAATAATAAAGAAGTCTGAGAAGCAGAAATAATTTTTATCATCATTCTTAAAAAGGGAACTGATTAAATCAGGAAGAAATTAAGTAGGAGGTTGAGTTTCTCCCCGACTGTACTCGTCTGACCCAACATACTACTGTACAGCGTGTGAAGCGCACAGATAAAAAGTCTCCTGGTTGATGCATTATTCATGCCTCGTAGCTTCTGGGTGTTACACATGAGTGGCTTCAGTTATAGCTAGCATCGAGTTCTGACCAAACAAGATGCTGCAGAATGTACGAGGATCCGGAGAGGTGTGTGTGTGTGTGTTCGCAGGGATGGAAGAGGTCGCCTTCAGGGCTTAGAAGATGAACGCTCACAGAGGGAGGAGGGGAAAAAAAAAAGGTACAGATGGAAGGAGCCGGTTCTGAATCAGCTAAAGTGAGCGCACACAGTCAGAGGGCCCGGCAGCATGAACTGAACACGCACGCGCCGAGCTCAGACTGTCACGTAAACGCACACGTCTGGATTTCTGTCTCATTGTGGGTAACGGTGAAAACAGTTCACAGATCTTCACACTGAGAATCCAGTCCAGACTACAGAAAAAACAAACATGCTAATATTACCGACGCATGCTTTCTGAAAGCTTCTAAACACCCAGAAAGTCCAAATAAAGAGCATAACGATCTTTATAACTAGGAGACGTGATGTCTTGGCTTTTCTTATAGTTCATCAATCACAATCATTTCAGCTCCTGTTTCAGTGCATCTTTAAGTTTATCGCTTCCAGTTCTCATGAGACCCGACAGGATGAATGCAATCCCTCGGTTTTCTGGCATAAAACGACAAAAACATTTAGTAATACATTAAGAAGAGAGCGGTAATAACACGCCTCAAGACAATCATTCCTAGCCGAACTGAGAACAAACATTCCCAGGACACGAGATCCTCTGCGAACCCGAGACCAGACCTGCTCGCAAATAGAGCCGCTTTATTTTACACAGACAGACCCACACACGTGTTTGTCTGAGAAACCCCAGGAGAATTTGACCTCTGGCCTCAATATAGAGGCAGTGGCACTTTGAGCTCCCCATAGCAACTGGAGCTCATTTTACTGCGCACCGAAATGTAGCGACGATCGTATAGAAATGTCACGACCAGAGAAGCATTTCAAACGCATGCAGGTTGGGGGGGGGGGCCTTTTGTATCTTAGCTGGAATAGTTTTAGAGTCCTGATGTATAAGTTTGAGTGAAAGCCAGTGGCTCCAGGCCTATAAATTGACTGCTCATCGGTTTTCAACTCAAACAGCACCTTTACATGTTTTACATTTAAAAGATCAGATTTAAATATTTAAAAAAAACAGTTGCAAAAACTGTTGTTTTTGACAAAATGAAATGTTGTAATGCAAATCATCCGAGTATCTTCAGTTGTCATAGAAGGTGATGCTGTGGACAGGAAGGATCTCCGGAAGCAGTCAGCCTCGCAACAACTACGAAGAGGCCTCTGACTGAGGCCTGTTGCTGTATAACGGTCTCATGACTGTAGCGGCATGCTACACACTATTCCACATAGGGATGTGTATTGGCAAGAATCTGGTGATACAATATGTATCACAATACAAGGGGGTCGATACGATATATCACAATACTATGAGTAAGACAATATATTGTGATTTTTAAAACTTAATTTAACTGTAGGAAAACTGTCCCAGCGTTCTAAACACTCCAGTTTTATTACTAGATCTAGTTGATCCACTGGAACGAAGAAGGTGAAATCAGCCACAAACTACCGGTCATACTTTTAATTTTACAACAAAAATTAAGGTCATAATTAATGGTTCCATTCAAATTATTTAAAAAAATAAAAAAAATCGATACATTGCTTTTGAAAATATCGCAATATATCGTTGCATCGATATTTTCTTACATCCCTAATTCCACATTATTATACCCTGGATGACACAAACATTTGTTAGCAAGCACTGCTAATCCAACTCATCTGCTTTTGCCGCTCCCCCTTAACTCTCTTGTCTGGCAGTAAGGTTGTAAATCCGGGCAGAGACGTTAGAGTTGTCGCCATTATGAGAACAAATCAGAACTAATGTATCAGAGCTACTCCAACATGTTGCCACCATGAGTAGCGTGATTCTAGAATACACTAGATATACTTAGATATAGAGTAAAAAACAGTTGATCAAACTAATCCTGAACCTTGTCTGAATGAGAACCACGCCCAAGTTCTACACCATCCATCAGCTTTGCTGTTAATAGAACAGAATCAGAACACAGGAAACAAAGTAGATATGGAAATAATTACACTTTTTACTGTTTCCTGCAGTACGGTATAAATGGCTAAACCTTCAAACTTTGCCTTAAAGGAATCGTCCAGAATGGGCCTCAATTTGCAGGTGAACATACTGAGGAGAAAAGAGGCAGCCTTTCATAATGCACCGTAACTTTTTCATTTTGTCCTCCTATCCCTGTGCAGCCAACATTACCTATCCAACCCTTCTTGATCTCAACGTTCTCCTGCCGCCGCTCACCTGTCTCGCTTCAGACAGCCGCAGAATGCCGCCGTCGCCACGAGCTACTGAGTGGGCTGGCAAACAAGAGGCGAAAGCTTTGACAACAAAGTCATGCCACAACTTTCCGGGGAAATAAACTCCTCGCTTCAGCAGAGAAAAATACTGCCTTTCGAGCTGCTCTTTGTTATGAATCTTCCTCTCACTTCATCTTCCCGCTTCTCTATTCTGTCTATTTCCCAGGCTCAGATTCTCGACAGCATCCCCAGGTTTACTCCCGCAAGTTTCTTCTCCTTTTACATGTTTTTAATTTGCTGCCGTTGCCAGGGATGCGGTTAGGCTAGACGGAACGAGTCAGGGTGCACAAAAAAAAGGAAGGCACAGTGCAAAAGAAAAGCATCACAAAGACTCGATGATACAACCACAGAAAGTGACGAGCAAGGAGAAAAAGTACCTGAGTCAGCCAACTTGGGGGGGAAAAAACCTGAACTGAAAATATTTTTATTCTTCTGGGTATAGAAGGCTGTGTCACTTTACAACCACAAGCACATTATTTCAAAGTGGAAGGAAGAGGATTCATGGGTGTCTGAACTAGAAGAAATTACTAGAAATGAATGTGCATCAGTTAATACTAGAATCACTTTTCCCCTCCAATTACAGCTGCTGGTCATCATGGGAGGGGGGGTAGTTTCTACCTGCTTTGGAGATAAACAGGAATTTCTGTCCATTCCTCTGTGCAAAATATCTTAAATTAAGGCAGACTGGATGGAGACCATTGGGCCATTCTAACATCTGTTTGGCTCCAAACCAGTGCATTGTAGCTCATAGAGACCTTAAATTATGACCCAAATCTATATTGCGATATAATCTTAAGCATGTGTAGTAACGGTATTTATTACAATATATTCTTTTCGTCTGTTTTATATATATATATATATATATATATATATATATATATATATATATATGTCAGATTGACAACTTCAAAAGAGCATAGAATGCCATTTAAAGAACATATATTATGCAAAATGTCAAAGAAATTAAACCTTTTTCCAAAGAAATGCAACAAAAACTATCATAACATAAAGATGAAGATATTTAAAATAAAATACATGCTAAAGGTTATGAAAACACTAAAAAGTTGTTTGAACTGAAATACAAAATGTAAAAAGAAAAATAACTTCTTTTTTTTAAATAGCACAAAAATAATGCTCCACATATTTGAATAAAAAATGCTTCAAGTTCAACAGGTTTCTTTTTCTTTCATCAATAAAAAACAACAAATTTTAAACTTACAATTTCCAGTGTAATTATTAATACTGAACATCAGTATTTATCCTCCTTGCGCACCTGGTACAAAGTACGTAGGCACAGCTTGATGACATCATCAACATGTGCAATCACAGTACACCGATAAAGTCTAGATCTCTACCGTAGACTAAATTTATACCATTTATATTGCCCACTACTAGTAGCTCCGACTGGAAGGTAAAGTCTCAGGTCTCTGTAGCTCCATACATCTTCCAATCAGCTTCCCTGCCCCCGTTTAGAAAAGCATTCCTAGATCATGATGCTACCACCACTATGCTTCACTATGGGGATAGTTTATTCAGCGGCTTAATTTAGTTCGTTCCACACGAAACATTTTGTATGGAAGCCAAAAAAAAACGTACAACTGTGGCCTTATCTGACTGGAGCATCGTCTTCTATATGTTTGCCATGTCTCCTAAATTGCTTGTGGAAAACTGCAGTTAAGGATTGCTTCTTGTCATATAGGGATATAAGATTTGTAAAGTGCTCAGCTCACTCATGCTGAGCCGTAGATCTCGGCGGCTCCTTCAGAATTACCATGAGCTCCAGTCTGCTTCTCCCAGTCACAGCTGAGGTGGTGTCCATGTCTTGGTACCATACTCCTGAATTGATCAGAGCTCCACAGTGATGTTCAAACCTTCAGATATTGTTTAATATTATTCAAAATTTTATCTTTGACCTCTTTGCGGCGTTCCTTGGTCTTCCTGATGTTCATTAATCCCCAAAAAACCTCTGAAGTATCAGTGTTTCTACTAAGATTGACTAAGACATCGATTTAAAATCATGCATAATTTTCCCCCCACTTCACAGCTAAGCACTACTTCGTGTTGCTCTATCACATAAAACCTTAATAAAAAAAACAAACACTGAATTTTCTGGAATCTGAAAAAAACTTTAAGGGATTCAACACTCTTGTAAAAAACTAGAAGTTTTAGTCTTTCCAAGATAGAAATTATTACTGATTCCAAATCAAAGGGTGCAAAGAATGGAAAAGATGGATCGAAACTGAATGGAGAGTAGGTGTTCATTAAAAGACAAAAAACAAAGCAAGCATTAACTGGTCTTTGGAGTTTATTCAGGAGCTTTTTCTTTTACAGCACTCAGCAGCAGCAAACAAACGGCTAATAAAACTAAGAAAACAGCAATGAGCCCGAGTAATTCTGCTCTAGCTCTCGCCAGTCAATCATACACCCACACTCTACACGTACCAAGACTCTCCTTGGTGACACCTTGGTGGTTTTATGCAGCTGTCTGATTTGCACCGATCATTACCTGCACTCATGTATATAACAATCTGTTAAGCATATTATATTTTTATTTAAGTGTTTGTCTGTTTGTTCTTGTATGTTTGCACAAAGTACCGCAGCAATTTCCTAATGTTGTAAATTCATTTCAATTCAGTTTATTTATATAGCGCCAATTCGCAACAGATGTCATCTCAAGGCACTTAACAAGAAGTCATTTCAATACATTTATACAAACATTCCAATCAGTTAAAAAGTTTCCTATTTAAGGAATCCCAGCAGATTGCATCAGTCATTGGCGTGAGGTTGGGCAGACTTTCCAACCACAGCAATCCTTCAGCAATCCCTCATACTGAGCAAGCATGTAGCGACAGTGGAGAGGAAAAACTCCCCTTTAACAGGAAGAAACCTCCAACAGAACCAGGCTCAGTAGGAGCGGCCATCTGCCACGACCGTCTGGGGGTTTGAGAAGACAGAGCAGAGACACAGAAGGAACAGAAGATCTGATATAAGAGTACTCTCTATGTTACAGAAAGTAAAAAGTTAATAACAGGACACAGTGGATGTTCAGCCACTGGGAGCACCATCCCAGTCGATGCCCCCCGTCCAACAGGGCATTCCAGCCAAGCAGGATACCAGACCAGGTATATCTTCTATGGAGAGAAAAACACTGAGAGAACACAAAGTTAACAGTTGAAATAACAGAATGTACTGTAATACAACTGGAGAGTCGTAGGAGAAAAGGAAGTAGCAGAGTGAAGAAAATTGGCAAGTCTGTCCTCCAGCAGTCTAAGCCTATAGCAGCATAACTACAGAGATAGCTCAGGATGACCTAAGCCACTCTAACTATAAGCTTTATCAAAATGGAAAGTTTTAAGCCTGGCCTTAAAAGTAAACAGAGTGTCTGCCTCACAGACTAAAGCTGGGAGCTGGTTCCACAGGAGAGGAGCCTGATAACTAAAAGATCTGCCTCCCATTGTACTTTTAGAAATCCTAGGAACTACAAGTAAACCTGCAGTCTGAGAGCGAAGTGCTCTATTGGGAACATATGAAACAATTAGATCTCTGATGTATGATGGAGCTTGATTATTAAGGGCTTTGTATGTAAGAAGAAGGATCTTAAATTCTATTCTGGATTTAACAGGGAGCCAATGAAGGGAAGCTAAAACAGGAGAAATTTGATGTCTCTTTTTAATATTCATCAGAACTCTTGCTGCCTGTTAAACCACATATAGACACTGAGGGCTCGGGGTGGGGGTTGGGGGATGTGTGGCTGCCTCCCCCACATCCCACCCCTCTATTTTAAATGCACATTATAACAACACGCATCAACACCATACTCGAGCGGGAGGATGGAGGCTAGGGGTCTTTTCCCACCCCTGTTCGCTACGGGCCATCAGGGGTTGGGGTCTGGAGGAGGACAGGCGGTCTGGTCGGGGTCCTGGGCTGTCGGGCTGCTTTGCCACTGTGGGGCCCTTGGCGGTCTGCTTGTCTCCATCCTAGAAGGTAGGGGGTCCACCTCTCGGGTCCGGGGGCTGGTGGCTCTACTGGGGCATCAGTACCTGGACCTGGGAGCATAAAGTGTGCATGGGGTGTGTGAGTGAGGGTACAGTGTCATTTTTTTTGGGTGTCTTGGTGAGTCAGTGAGAATGTATGTGTTTAAGAGGGGGGCCCTGCCTGCCGGTGCGCCGGTGGTCAATCCGGTTCGGACCTGGTGCGTGCCTGGGGGGGCCGGTGTGTCGGTCGGCCGATGCACTGGGCCGATATCTTCCTTTGGTTGGTTGGGGCACCTCTTTTAGAGGTGCCAGGTTTGGGATTGTTGGGTGGTGCCTGCTCGGTGGGATGCGGATCCGGCGTCTCTGCTCGTTTGATCATCTGTTCTGTGCGCGCCGTGCGTGGCCGGTTCATTGGCGGGTTGGACCGGCCCTGGCCCTCGTTGGATGCCTGGTCTCGGCGCCTTGCGTTGCGTGGGATCAGGACCCGGGAGCTGGTACAACTTGGCGTCCAGATGCTGACTGAGCCCGGCCTGGGGATGCTGTCCGTCCCCTGCGGCTATTGGTGGGGCGCTGGGATGTTGGCGGTGGGGATTGGCCTAGGGTGGAGGCGTCGCGTGGCGGCCGGCGGCGGCCCCTGCAGTGCTGGGGCCCCCTCGTCGGCCGGTCCCTTGTCGGGTCCCTGCTGGGCGGTGGGGTGCCCCTGGGCCCCGGCTCCCCCGGTCCGTTGACCGGCCCACCCCGGCGCGACCGGTTGCCGGCGGGGCCCGTGGGCCTGTCACTGCTGCCCCCCAGGCCCCTGCATAGTGGCTGCTGGATGTTCCCCTGAGGTTCTCCTTTTCTCCTCTCTTGGGGGATGCGGTCGGCCCCGCCCGGGTCCGCCTGGGGCTCTGGCGGTCCTTTGGACGTCTTTGCTCCGATCTCCTTCATGTCTGCATCGATTCCTGGGAGACGGATTGATGCCTGCTCACACCAACTATCGAACACTCTTATGGAGAAACCTTATATGCACCAGCATGCTAACACACACACATTGATGTGGGGTCTCTGGTGTTTAAGGATATATTCTTGGGCTGAGGTTATCATTACTAGAGCTTGATTAATCGGTACCATGAGTTTCTCTGTGACATTGTTGTTGTATTTTTATATCTATTTTTGTGTGATGTGGTTGTGTAATTCTTAGTTCACAATGTTTGGTTGGTTTTGTCGATGTTCCTTTTTCGTGTTTTGTTTTTCCCCCTCTCTCTGCCGTCCTGTGGGTATGGAGGCAGACTTCAATGTTTTCCTGTGTTTTCTTTGTTCCCCTTCCTCTCTTGTATTTTCAACTCACCCTCTCTCATGACATTTTGTTTCCTACCTCTCTTCTTCATCTTCCTTCTTTCTTCTCCTTAATTTTCCGTCTCCGTGTCCATAACATCAGGAAATAAAAACCCCAACAATTCATAATAAAGATTTTTCACACATAAATCAAGTGGAGTACTATAGCAAAAGCTGTACTGCTCCGCTTGTGAAAGTAAATCTGTTGGGCTTCTACTTGGTACTCAGACACCAATTCTGAGCTCCACACTGCCAAACAGGACACGTTAAAAAAAAAAAAAAAAAAAAGAACTCTTGCTGCCGCATTTTGGATCAACTGAAGGCTTTTAATGGCATTTTGTGGACTACCTGATAGTAAAGAATTACAGTAGTCCAGCCTTGAGGTAACAAATGCATGGAGTAGTTTCTCAGCATCACTCCTAGACAGGATGTTTCTAATTTTAGCAATCCTAGAAACCTGTTTAATATGGGATTTAAATGTCAATTCTTGGTCAAAAATAACGTCGAGGTTCTTTACTTTATTACTGGGGGCCAATTTCATGCCATCCAGATGAAGTGATTGACTAATCAGTTTCTTTTTTAGAACTTCTGGTCGAAAGACAGCAACTTCTGTCTTGTCAGAATTTAAAAGCAAAAAGTTTAGATTCATCCATGTTTTTATGTCTTTCAGACATGCCTGTAATCTACCTAACTGACTGGGTTCATCAGGATTTATAGATAAATATAGTTGTGTATCATCTGCATAGCTGTGGAAATTTATCCCATGCTGTCTAATGATTCTACCAATTGGAAGCATATATATGGTGAAAAGAATTGGTCCAAGCACAGAACCCTGTGGAACTCCACAAGTAACCCTTGAGAGTGAAGAAGATTTATCATTCAGATGAACAAACTGCAATCTGTCAGAGAAATATGATTTAAACCAGCCTAGTGCTGTTCCTTTGATCCCTGCAACATGTTCAAGCCTTTCTAAGAGAATATTATGAACGACTGTGTCTAAAGCAGCACTGAGATCTAACAAAATCAGAACAGACACAATCCATTATCTGAGGCCATGACAATATCAT
Organism: Valencia hispanica; assembly: GCA_963556495.2. Classification (NCBI taxonomy): domain Eukaryota; kingdom Metazoa; phylum Chordata; class Actinopteri; order Cyprinodontiformes; family Valenciidae; genus Valencia; species Valencia hispanica. The sequence continues at coordinate 16,718,676 of OY747713.1, read as the reverse complement.
TAGTAACCTTCACCAGTGCTGTTTCAGTGCTATGATGAGCTCTAAAACCTGACTGAAACTCTTCAAACAGCTCGTTACTGTTTAGATGCTCACAGACTTCATTAGCAACAATTTTCTCAATGATTTTGGATAGGAAAGGAAGGTTAGATATAGGTCTGTAATTCACTAAGTCATCTTGATCAAGGGAAGGTTTCTTGAGTAAAGGTTTAATTACAGCTATTTTAAATTCTTGTGGTACGAATCCGTTTACTAAGGATAGATTAATCATATCCAAAATGGGGCCAGGAACCAAAGGGAACACTTCTTTAAATAATTTGGTTGGGATTGGGTCCAACATACAAGTTGAAGGTTTAGATGAGGCTAATATTTTTGATAATTCCGAAAGCTCGACTGAATCAAAACAGCCTAAGCACAAATGAGGTTCTACAGTTCTTTCTGATACTGCCTCATTTACTGAGGAAGAAGTAATCATGTTTGGGAGGATGCCAATGATTTTATTTTTAATAGAATTAATTTTATTTATGAAGAATCCCATAAAATCATCACTGCTAAGAGCTGGGGGAATAGTTGGCTCAACAGAGCTATGACTCTGTGATAAGTTTGGGGACTGTACTAAAAAGAAACCTCGGATTGTTTTTATTCGCCTCTATTAATGATGAAAAATATGCTGTTCTAGCTTGTCGAAGGGTCTTTTTGTACACCAGTAGACTGTTATTCCAGGTTAAATAGGAATCCTCTAGATGTGTAGAGCGCCATTTTCTCTCCAACTTCCTAGTATTCTGCTTTAAAGTATGCAACTCTGCGTTAAACCAAGGAGTCAGCCTCCTATGGTTAGCCACTTTCTTTTTTAAAGGGGGCTACACTATCTAATGCCAAACGCAATGAGGACGTAACGCTGTGAACCAGACCATCAATTTCTGAAGGGTTAGAGATAGAATTGTTGCCATCCACTATGGTTACTCTGAGACACTGAGGAAAGTAAGAATGGAACAGATTCTTTAAAAATTGTTACAGCATTGTCTGATAAAGCTCTACTATAATGTAAATTTTCTTTCAGATTTAAGATGGTCAGATAAAGTATATTCAAAAGTTATTAAGAAGTGGTCAGACAGGACCGGGTTATGTGGGTGGACTGTTATTTCCTCACACTCAATACCGTATGTCAGTACAAGGTCCAAAGAGTGTTTGCCCGAGTGGGTCGATCCCTGTACTTTTTGAGTAAAGCCAATTGAGTCTAAAATAGCACTAAAGGCTGCATTTAGGCTATCACTTTCAGAATCCACATTAATATTGAAGTCCCCCACTATAATGACCCTATGAGTATTTAATACTAAATCAGATAAAAAATGTGAGATCTGATCCAAGAATTGAGAGTAAGGGCCTGGTGGACGATACAAAACCACAAACAAAAATGGTCTTAATGTTTTGCAACTTGGATGAGGAAAATTCAGGGTTAGATGTTCAAAAGAACTGTAGCTATCAATTGGTCTGGGACTAATTAGTAAATCAGAACGAAAAATGGTTGCAACTCCTCCTCCTCGCCCAGTATTTCTAGGAATGTGAAAATTTAAATGACTGGAAGGAGTTGACTCATTTATACTGACATAATCCTCCTGCTGCAACCAGGTTTCTGTGAGACAAAGCAAATTAATGTGATTATCACAAATCAAGTCATTTACTAACAAAGTCTTTGAGGAGAGAGATCTTATGTTTAATAAACCACATTTAATAGATTTATTTTTCTGTTCAGTCAAAGTCGTATTTATCTTTATGAGATTTCCATAATTTGCTTTTGTTGGCTTAACTTTTAATCCATTTAATTTTGGCCGTGGGCAAGACACTCTTTCTATAGGGTAATGGGTGGATAACAGTACAGAAGCAGCAGAGAGGTGGGTTAAACTACGACTCTGCTTCCTGGTCTGGACCCTGGGTTGTCAGTGTTTTGGAGGACTAATAAATTCGGCCATATTCCTAGAAAGAAGAGCTGCTCCATCCAAAGTGGGATGGATGCCGTCTCTCCGGATCAGACCAGGTTTTCCCCAAAAAGTTCGCCAGTTATCAATGTAGCCCACATCGTTTGCAGGACACCACCCAGACAACCATTGATGGAATGACAGCATGTGGCTAAACATGTCGTCACTAGTCCGATCAGGCAGGGGACCAGAAAAGATTACCGAGTCTGATATTGTTTTAGCAAACTTACACACCGAAGCAACACAAATTTTTGTGACCTCCGATTGGCGTAACCGGGTGTCATTACCGCCAGCGTGAATAACAATCTTACTGTATTTACACTCATCTTCAGCTAGCAGTTTCAGGTAGGATTTGATGTCGCGCGTTCTGGCCCCTAGCAAGCATTTGACTATGGTCAATGGTGTCTCTAATGCCACGTTTCTGACTATGGAGCTGCCAATTACCAGGGTTGGCTTCTCAGCGGGTGTGTCCCTGAGCGGGGAAAATCTGTTAGAAACGTGGACGGGTTGGTGGTGGCCCGTGGGCTGGGTCTTAGAACTATGCTTCCTACGTACAGTCACCCAGCCGGCCTGAGGTCCCGGCTGCGCGGGCTCTACCAGAGGACAGCTAGGGGGTTCTATCCTTGTTGGCTCCGCGCTGGCTAATGGGTTTTGGCTATCTGCTGGTTTTTCAACAGCGCGGAGCCGTGCTTCTAATTCTGATACCCTCGCCTCCAAAGCTACAAAAATATTACATTTATTACAGTTACCATTATCACTAAAGGAGGCAGGGAAGTAACTAAACATCTGACACAGAGAGCAAGAGAGAAGAGTTAGAGACAGGAGAGAGAAGAGTAGCCATAGCCGCAATGAAGCTAAGCTAACTGAGCTAGCGAGGCCTTACCACCCCAAGAAAAGCTGTGTGAAACACAAGAAGTTCCCAAAACGTAAAGTACACCACCACAAAACGTGTGTTTTAGTGTGCTTGTGTGTTAAAATAACTTAGAGAGGCCTCAGCACAGAGAAAACAAGATCAATTCAAGAGAGTCTGAACAACAGCTCCACGGAGCACAACAGTGACAACAGGAAATTACGCAATACGGCTTACCCCGTTACAGAGTACCAACCAACCCAACATTTGGCAATAAAACCCTTTCTGATTCTGATTTTGATTCTGAAATGCTTTCTTCTATCATAACCACCTCCTCCTCCTCCTTACTCGTTAGTTTTGGCTTTGCCACTTATCTCTTAAGGGTTGTGGAATTTGGCAGAGCAGATCCGGGCAGACGTAGGCTGTAGCGCCACAGTCGCCAGGAGTGGCGGAGGAGTGTTTGACGTGACCCATATGGGGGGGGGGGGATGTTGATGTGGCAACAAGCTCTGGAAAGTGAACAGACTTTAGCACCAAGGGACCCTTTCGGGAGACGCTTTTTACACCCCAAGAGTGGAAGTCAAAGCAGTCCAATAAAGCAGGGAGAAACCAGACGGGGGGAAAAAAAAGAAGAAGAAAAAAGTCCTGCCATCAGGCTGCCAGATCTACTTCAACAAAACCTCCTTTCTCTCCTCAAGCCGCGGCCCCTTAAACACTCTGCCATGCACACATTCTTCTGTGACATAATAGTTTTTTTTTTAAGCTACTGCCCTCTTCAACTGCCCTCACCGGACTCCCTCCTCCTCTTTGCCCTTGTCAAGATTTCCTCCTTTTGCCAATCACTATTTAAATATGAATACCAGCGGTGGGGCTAAGTGTTTGTTTTCCCTCCTGTGAAGGAAGTAGATCAGCGTTCAAGTTGGCGTCAAACGATCCTCTCGGTCCTATTGATGCGCCTGTTGGTAGGTGTTTGCTGAACGGCCTCTTTGGGGACATAAAAGCTGCTATTCTGCAGGGCAATAAAAACTACCCCCCTCCCCTCCTTCGCTTCTACCGCCGAGCTGCTGTAAAGCTCCCGAGGGAGACCTGGCGCTCAGGAGAGGGCGAGCCGTGTTCTGATCAACACGCCTTTGATTTAGCCAGAAATGTTCAGAGACGGCCATCCGAGACGTGGGATGGTTTCTGATAAAATAAAATAAAAAAGGGCTCATTTCCTCCCCATCCCAGTGGCTGCAGGGTCATTCAGGATGACATGAATCCCCAGAGGCAATGAGACCACCAGCAGCAACACCAACCAACCCATTCCAACAGAGACATGCACACAATGACTTCCGACACAGTTCAGCAGCGAAAAGATAACAGCCATATAACTAGAGCCTCGTTTACCTCCATTGCAACGGAGGTTCACCTCATATGAAGCAAAGAGCAGAGGCAGGAAACTGCTTTCTGCTTCGGCCATCTCAGTTTAATCTCCACCAGAGCTCAGAAATTCTGTTACAACTTTACATTGTTCAAGAGGAATATTTGGTTCTGCATCTTTAATCAGATCAAAGCCCTCCATCTAGGGTTGGGCGACATGGCCTCAAATCCGTATTGCGATATAATCTGAAACATGTCCGGTAACGATATTTACTGCAATATATTCTTTTCTTCTGTTTATATACGTCAAAAATGACAATGTTTAGAAAAATTCTCAAATTCCAGACACATTGCAACAGAACTTCAAAAAAAAGCATAGAAAGCAATTTAAAGAACATTTGTTGAGCAAAATGTATTTAAAAATTATAAAATGTAAACTCAAATGTAATGTATAAAGTATAAAGTGCAACACAAAAATTCTCACATCGTTACAGATGTAGACTTTTAAAGTAAAATAAAAGCTAAATGTTATGAAAACACAGAGTTCAAAATTGTCTGCTTGTTCTGGTTAGAGATTTAATATTGTACAATAGTAAAGCTGCACATATTTAAATTAAAAATGCTTCAAGTTTAACAGCTTTCTTTTCCAATTAAATGGAAAATCTATTTAAAAATTGCGATATCTAGTGTAAAGACAAACACTGAACATATGATGAATTCTGATTCATCTTTCTTGCGTACCTGGAACAAAGTACGTAGGCACAGCTTGATGACATCATCAAAATGCGCAGTCGCGGCAGGCCGGTATAGCCAAAATGTCTATCGTTGGCTAAATTTATATGATTTCTAGCTTATACTTTTATAAAAATAAAATAGGTTGGGTCAAGAAAACAAAAACAAATAAAAACTATTACCCTTTTCTTTTTTTAATAACTAACTACAGTATAAAAAAACATGATTAGGAAAGTGTTTGGAAACTGCTATGAGCATGTGGATTAAATGAGGGTTGTAATCAACTAAATAGAAATGACTCATTTTGTTTGGTCTTTCATGTTAAATTAATCCAATACTTTGTTCTGTATAGGGATAGTTTGCACGAAAAAAACTTCTTCTGCACTGCAATTATTTGCCAAGGCTTCTTTGTAAGGTGCTGGTATCGGCTTTGCTCCACAGATATATAAAGCCTCCATTTCACCCGATCTTGTTTAATTCTAATGCAGGCAATTCAGTTGTAGTCCCCTAACATTCCGGCCAATTCAGCGATACAAAATACTCTATAAATAGCACTTTCTTTAAAATTAAAATCCAGATTTTTTAAAAGGCGGGAAAAAAATGACCATCCCCCCCTGAAATTCTTTTACAACTCGAGTACTGATGATAACAGTAAATAGTTAAGCATCTAGTACCAAATCACACTGGAGTATCCAATAACCTCTGTGAGATAAAAAGTGACAAAGCTAAACTGTCTTTAGGGACATGTACAACAGATCAGGATTAAAATTCGCCTTTAGAGGCTGACATTTCTTTAGTATAAATTCAACAAGTTGCTAAAAAGATCCAAAACATGTCCAAATTAAAAGTTGCCAGTAATTAAATTAAAAAAGTGAAACCAATTGAATATAATCATAACAGATGGTAATCTAGTCTTGTTGATCATCAAGTAGACCAACATTACAGGAACAACGAGCATTTCTAGAAAAATAATAAATGAATAAAAAAATAAAAATACTGCATATGTCCCTAACCCTTCCCTGATTCTTATAAACTGAAGGAACAAAATTATGGCGTCAATTTAGTGCCAAAATCCGAGCGTGTTAAAACCATAATCAGCGCGCATAAAGACCCACCCTACTCTGCCTCGGATTGGCTCTCACCTGGAGACAGTAGTGGCCAATCAGAAAGGAGGAGGGTTGGGGGTCCGTCTATTCAATGCCCGCATCAAAAGTGCCAAAACTCAGCAAGGGCGAGCGAGCAGAAGGCACAGGGAGAGACAGCGAGCTATGGAATTATATTTCAGTAAAAACTCCCGAGCGAGATTTTCAACCATCATCTGCGCGTATTCAACAAAGCACGCACGTAATTGCTCATGCGCATATTCAACAACACGCGCGTGTAGAATTCATCTCATGAGTATCCAACAACCCACGCATGTGGATTTCACCTCACACGCGCTCTACACGAAGCTTTTATACACGCGTGAGGGTAAATCTTAGGAGAGTCCAAAGGAAATTCTGCGCGAGCGAGTAAAATACTTTTGACTGTTTGGAGGAGGAGCCTAAGGTTGGCACTGACTCTGTGCAATTGGTCTTTTTAAATCGGTAACGCCCACAGGATCAGTAGAGTTATTTTTTTCACAGTTTAACAATACAAGAAAATGGCATTTGTCAAACAAAGAAAACATGACTTTGGTGATGCAATAGCAAAATTACATTGGTGTAGCATTCAAGAAGAAAAAAAGAAAAACTAAAAACGTAAAGAAATGAAAAATACATTTTAAAAAGGGCTAGGGGTAAAAAGTTCACAATCATTTCATTACATCCTTTCAAGCAATTCCAGTGCTTTTCTCCATTAAAGAAAGTGAAGGAGAAGAGTTTCAGTTCTTTCAGGAAGGTATAAAACAGAGGTTTGCATTTATGAAATGTACATTTGTGAATGAAAAACTAACATAATATAAATTATGACATTCGTTATGAGGGTTTATTTTCTTTTCATAAGATACTAAAAGTAATGTGATGTTTGGTGAACTCTTATGGGGAAAAAAATCATTGATCCTGTGGGCGTTACCAATTTAAAAAGACCAATTACACAGGGTCAGTCCCGACCTTAGGCTCCTCCTCCAAACAGTCAAAATTCTTTTACTCGCTCGCGCAGAATTTCCTTTCGAGGGCGCAGCCTCTCCTAAGATTTACCCTCACGCGTGCATGAAAGCTTCGTGTAGAGTGCGTGTGAGGTGAAATCCACATGCGCGGGTTGTTGGATACTCATGAGATGAATTCTACACGCGCGTGTTGTTGAATATGCGCGCATGAGCAATTACGTGCATGCCTTGTTGAATACGCGCAGATGAGGGTTGAAAATCTCACTCGCGATTTTTGAAGGAAATATAATTCCATAGCGAGCGCACAGACAGTGATGACGCGGGCATATACAGAGACTGCGAGCACGTATAGAGAGACAGCGAGGTCGCAGAGAGTGGTCTTTATGCGCGCTGATTATGGTTTTAACGCGCTCGGATTTTGGCACTAAATTGACGCCATACAAAATGTTGAAGCATTTAGAGACTCAGAAATTTGGCAATTTTCAATAATGATTAAAGCTGCACTATATATATATATATATATATATATTGATATATATATATATATATATATATATATATATATATATATATATATCAAACTCCAAGATCAACACGCGCATAACTGCAAAGGGCTGCTTAGATACTGTATATTCTGGTCCATTATATGTGCATGCAAAACAAATCTATCCATCTATCCAAGTAGAATAGACTATCTGCTCCTGATCTCACATCTGATGTGGATTTTAGTGACAGGTGACAAAGATCTGAGCGGAAACGTGGGGTAACTAGCCGACTTTGTCACATTTGCTTTTACGCCTAATATGGTGCTGCTCTGGTTTGGACATATTTAATTAAAAATGTCTAATTTTAACATTTGACTAATTGATCGCAGGTCAAAGCTAATTAATTTAAAATCACTAACATTATGCAGTGCTAGTGTAGTATTTATCACATTTACTTAATAAGGATTCTAGTGCTTTTTGACAACAAAAAAAGTTGTTTTTTTTAAGAAGCGCGAAGCAGATTGCTGACATGTTCCAGAGGGCAATGTATATCTGGCCAACAGGACTACGGATGAAAACTAGCCTTAGGCTAATTCTGGCATGTTACAGTTATAATGTTGTTAGTATGCACTATCCTGGTAACAAATAAATAAAATCATAGCAACACTGTTATTGTATAAATCTAAGCTTTTCAAAACACAAAAACAGCTTCAGATACAACCTCTGAATGCCTTAAGGTGAAAAAAAGAAAAAAGACCTGAACTCAAGACTCTCGTTTTCCAACCTGCAGACAGCACCGGCACCCTCCTCTCATCCGCCGTCAGCAGTAAAAATTTATTGAGGACCAATCAGCCTCTCCTGATCATTACTTTCTGCCGCAGCCAGTCACAGACCTGTCTGGTTTAATTGAATTCACACGGTTTCTTGTTCCCCTTTCTGTTCTGTGCTGTCATGGCTTTCCAAAAACTGCTCAGCTCCTCACTTTACTTCTCTGCCAGCAAACTTTTACATCAGCACAAGTTAGGGATGAGAGTCTTTCAGCTGTGACAGAAGGAAGAGATGGTACAGCTTTTAATACCGGATTGCTCATTAGCTGGATCTTTTTAAAAGCTTCCCTGACAGTCCAGGGGAGGGACGGGTGTCCCTATCAACTCTCTTCCTTGCAATTATAGCAAAAAAACCAGCCACCTCCGGCTGATTTGTTCCCAATGTGGAAATATTTTCCCTTTCGAAGGTATCCCTCATGATTTTCCTCTATTCACCCAGCAGCAGCAGCAGCAGGGTGCATGGTGGTGCACTTGGGCTTCACCGTCTCTCAACAGACTTCGTGTCCAAACCTCCCCTCCCCCCCCCCCCCCTTCATCTTCACTCCACTTCTTCCCCTCTCTTGCTTCCCACCGCCGCCGCCTTTGGGTTTGGGGGTTGGCTTGGCTGTGCTGTTAATCCGTCAGTGAATGTGGGTCAGAGAGTGGGCCTTTGTCCTCGTCACTCAGACAGCAAGGTCGCGACCCCGGCCATCGTGTGTGCACCCACCAACACACACACACACACACACAGGCTTGTATTTACACGCCTGTGTCTGCAGACAAAGAGTGATCAAACACACACACATACGGGTGGGTGAGCAGATGCACACAGGAAAAACCCGCTGAGATGAAAACAAGTTGCAAGGAAAAACTTCGGATCTGCGACGAGAAGCTGTTAGCTGTGGTGATGGACATCTGAAAGGTAACGGAATAACAGGCCGTTAACTTGCTAACTTAAACCAAGCGTCAAAGTGTAGAAGAAGGGAAAATTCAGAAATGGCTGATCTCCTCTGTTAACTGAGAATGGTCAGAGGCAGAAAATATCCAGGTAGCAGCAGCGGCGTGGACCGAATCTTCTTGATGTCAAGCTGAGACGGGTTAAATGTGATAGGGAGGGAACAATAGCTCAAACAAGCACTCATTTACAACCAAAGCATACAGAACACAATCTGAACATTGAAGCAGATCAATCAACGTTTATTCGTAAAGGACTTTTCATGATAAGAATCAGCACAAAGTGCTTTACATGATTAAAAAACACAAACATAAAGAAATAAATAAAGTTAAAGCTAAATCGATCAAACACAACCAGTTAAACTCTCAGCAAACACAAGACAGACACACCTCGTCCCCTTCACTGCAAAAGCTCAATCCGTTCCTATCTCTAAGTTAACAGACAATACAAAAAAACACCTAGAATGATGCTACTGTGAGGAAACAATATCTCGGGGATCCAGTCACACTGGAAGCCACCCCACAGCCACAGAGGAGTCACCGCAGGGGCCGCCATGATCAGGGCAGGTAGGTATCCACAGCACAACCATAAGGTTGCAGTGCAGAGCCCCGCCCACCACCACAAACACGATCCCAATGGCTAAACTGCTCCCAGCGAGAAGGATCCCCATGAAGGAAACACTGGAGTTAGTCTATGTAAAATAATTCGTAAAACGACTTTGGTAACATAGAATAAAAATAAATAAGTAAAATAATTAATAAAAACAAAATCAACTACAATGATAACTCAATTACTTAATTAAAAGCAAAGCTAAAAAGCAGGCCTATTAAATAACAGCAGCAGTTTCTGCGGCGCTGAAGTTCTCCGGCAGGCTGTTCCACAGATGAGGGTAGAACGAGAACCTCTGTCTTCAAACTGTAGCCTCAGTTTCCTGTTTGCAGCTAAGACTTAAAAGCAGAACAATCACAGATTGGAAAAATATTGCCTGGAACGACGAGTCTCAATAGGCTGTTTCAAAAGACAATGAGCCTTTTGGCCGTTTATAAGTGCTCAGCCTGTGGCTGGAATGTGGCGCGATCAGGTGTTTTTCACAAAAGATTACACGATGGCGGGATAGGGGGGGGGGGGTGTCCGGGCTGTCGACGCGCAGGGTTGCATATAAACGGTGAGACGGAAGAGTCCGTGATAAACAGAGAAAGTAGCTTGGACGTCAACTTGTTTTTTTATCCCAACTGAAGGGATATCAAGTCTTTTTGCGAGCCGCTCCAAAAGGTGGCCGTCTTGACCGTCTCCATGAACTGGCGATCTGGTCTTCAGCTCTAAAGGCCAGAAGCTCCCGGACCTCTGCATCCCTCCAGTTTGCCATTTCAGCTGATGCAGTTTACAAATGCTAAATGAACTCCCCTTGCATATTACTATCAAGCATGCTAGCACAAATGCCGCAATATTCCCGCCTCGCCGTGCTGCTACGGCGGATTCATAAGACACACTGTGCCGGCAATTTTACCCTAATATGCCGCCAAGGTGTGTCTTTTGAAAATGCCTAATTTTATCAATTAGGTCAGAATTAAAAGTTAACAACATGAAGTCATGGATCCATCCAGCGTTGCATCAAAGGTTATTGGGGGTAAAACACCATAACCTACCCAATCCTCACACTCTACCCACCTTTTGATGGCAACTTCCAGGAGGACAATGCTAAAAAACAAATTTTGCACCGGAATTAATTCCGGGACCAAACCAGTACCAACCTTAGTGTATGTACGTGGAAATGGCCCGGTAGGGTCAGAACAACGAGGCATTTGTAAAACAGGAAGAGTGTCTGGCAGGGCAGTGTACAACAACACTGCAACCAGAAACGCGGCAACCACCCCTGATTCTTCCATTGTCGATCTCTTGTTATTCTCTGCTGCCGTGGGCGCCTTTTCCCGCTAATCAGTGACGCCACTCATCCTATTGACGGCTGTGATATGCTGACATCTTAGCAAATTCCTTTTTGTATGGAGACACAAAATCTGAGAGGACCGGGCCAGTGGAGTTACCCTCAATGCCAAGGAACCTCGCTTTGGATTCTTGGTCCCGCCCCGGTTTCCTAAGAGATACGTCATCAGGGACCGCCTAGGCATGTTCCAATGTTCATGTGCTATGGAGGCGTCTGTCCTCCGTTTGTCTGCCGTTTAGCTAACTGACCAAGGATACATGGGAGGTTCCTTGATGCCTTCCCTCGGTCAAAAATTTCCCAGAATACAGCACGGTATTTTCAAAAAGATGGCGGTTTAGGAGCCGGCAGCTGCTATTTTGGGAGCAAATTTCCAGTTTAAATCTAAGTCAACTAATTGTAGCTATCGGGCTTATATCAAAAATATTTTCTTAGATCCAAAGCAGTTATCAATGGTTGGTTAGTTGCTTAGTAGTTGCAGCTTCTATGCTACTACAATGGGTGGGACGTAAACAGAGCGTGTAAGCAAAAGGCGGGTTCTGGGCAGACGTGGTTATGTGGGGTAAGTCTGTTCCATTTAGCCTAACTGTTTTCTTTGACAAAGGAGGGACCGTGTCCTCGCCTATCAAGACGCCTTGACATTAAGAAACACCCCCTGCCACCCCCCCTCCCAGAAATGGAACCGATCTAGTGGAAACAGGCCTATAATGGACGAATAGTTGACCAGGAAAGCTTAATTTCCCCTCCTGCTATGGAAGCGCACATTGTTAAATCGCAAAGTGATCGTAAACCAATTTATTTGTGTATGCCTGCTTAAAAAACAAGGAACCAAAGAAGTTCATATGCATTAAAGCAAGCAGTTTATATTCCAACTACTGTCAACCATGCTGATCTTAGCTAGGAAATTTTAATTGACAAGAATGCACTGGGGCCACTGATGTTATTGTACTTTATATTGTTCTAAATTATTTTATCAACCTTCACGCAAACTGCTATGAAATGGACCTTTGCCTAGTCAGAGCTCAGTATTCGTTAGAGACGCACAATATTAGGACTGTGCAATAAGGAACTTTTCTTTTTTTAGATTATATTTTTTATCAGTCAATAGATATATATCACCATATAAAACAAATCACTTTTTTGTCAATATTTAACATTCCCTGGTACTATTTGAAGATATCAGAAATTTTATTTTTTTTATTTAAAGATTTATTTTCAAATGTTGGACATATCATCTGACATTATACAACTATTTCGGAAAAGATAAAGAAGTGTAGGGATTATCCACATTGGATATGGATTAAAAATGAAATCTTCGATTTCTTTTATGCCAAATTGGACTTTTTATATACATATATGCTATATTCTTTAAAAGAAATTAAAATGACAGAAGATTTTTTTTAAACTTGCTTTTATTTCAATCATTCCTTCTTGGACTTCACATAAATTCAAATAAAAAATAAATACTCGCTGTAAAACAAGATGGAAGGCCTTGGGCGGGCTGACATCCCCTTGAATTATTGAAACCCATATTCCAAAAATTCGATCTTCATAAATAGAAAAATTCTATAAAGCGATATATTGCCCAGCCCTACATGATATATCGGCATCAACATCGGAATCGTTTATGAACAAAATTTTCATATTAGTATAGAGAATCCACCTTCTCATGGATTTCTTTCATGAAAATATCTAATTTATCGGAAAGAAAATGCAGCTTGGGAAGCTGAAACACCCAGATGCAACGCTACTTGACACATTAATGGCTGTGCAACGAAGAGGAGATACCTTTCCTCCACTGATATATTGCTTTCTAAACACTTTTAAATCTGAAATGATAACAGGTGTTAGTATATAACTTGGATTTAAATTCTTAATGCCTGCAGCTCAAGAGGCTAACAGGGTCAGGCAGAAGTAACTACCCTGACAAACTAACTCGCCCCACATATTAGCACTCAAACACACGGCTGAGACGCCTATAATGAGCCGAGAGCGAGGCAGAGATATCAGAAGCTGCAAGAGGGGGGATTTGAAATGGTTAAGCAGGCTGATAAGATGGAATAACAAACAGAGGTTTTATGTAGTTATAGGCTTAAATCTGTCTGTTACACACACACACCGAAATATCAAAGAGCGCCAATTACGCTGCACTGCATTCTAACTAATTATCCTCCACATCATTAGCATTCTCTACCATGAACCGGGTACTTTATCTAGGAGAGAGCAGGCAAAAATGAAATATTCATGATTTATTAATCCGACTACAGGAAAAAAAAAAAACAATGGCAACCCGAGAAGTGTGACACCCTCTCCTGCAGCAGCACAAATGCTTGTTTGCTTCCCGCTCAGGCACTTACAAATCTCCAACAGGAGCCCACAGTCGGCTCGCTGACATTCACGTGAGAGCGGCTGTTCCCACTCATAATAACAGTGTTTCACCAAGATAAGGGGGAAGGGAAAGCTTTTTGCTCCGATCAGCCGCCGCCTCTTGTTCTGCTGAGTTTCTGTCAACGATGACCGCTTCCGGGTAAGGAAATGTGGCGACGTTTTAGACCCAAATCAGAGTGGGAAGGAGAGGTGTGTGTGTGCATGCGAGACGCTTCTTATCATTTATAACTCCCTGTCACTCATTCCATCTCCTGATACCACACAGGTATGGGTTTGCTTGGTGTTTTTGTCACTTGAATGGCAAAAGATGTATATACATGTATAAATAAATAAAATAAACCCATGACTTCTAACGCTAACTACAGTCACTCCAGCCCAGTCAGAGGCATCCATAAGCGGTTTCAGTTTCCCTTCTCTCCTCTTGAACGCTCTTAAGTTTTCCAACTCCCCCGGGTGACCTTGAGCGGCGGCAGCGGCCTGTGAAGTAGCTAAAGTACAAAGTCAATACGAGTCAACAAAGCTGGTTAAGTATTAAATGGGGGGGGGGGGGGGATGATGACGACGCAGCAGCTGCTGCTAAGCCACAGAACTGTCCCGTCAGACTTTGATGGCACGGTCCATCATAGTAATGAAGCGACCGACTGGGGATATTAGATGAGCTTGCAGTTCTGATTTCTGCAGGATAATTGGTTTGCCAAAAGGACATGAAGCTCTAACCGTACGATCACGGCTCAGGGAACTCTGCCCTACATACAGGGTTCCTGCACGTTTTTCCATAACAAAAACTCCACCTTTTTCCAGGCTCCATTTAGACTATTTTCAATGTTTATATACAAACGTCAGGTGCGAGTTTGTGGCAAACAGCTCTATTTAAAACCAAGACAGGATCTTCCTGTCTCGATAAATGGACAAATGGATGGATTAGTGAAAGGATGAACATTTGGATAGGTAGCTAAATGGATGGATAAGAGGAAGGACAGAAATTGTTGGATGGATTAACATTTGGAGAGATGGACAGAACACTGGAACAGTGAATGGAGAGATGAATGAATAGAGGGACACATGGTTGGATTAAGGGACAAATTCAAGAAGGAATGGACCGATAAATTACCTGGATGAACAAACAGACGGTTGGATTATCTTTGTTATATTCATTCGTTATTTTCTATTCATACCATCAATTCTTATTTTGTTTTACACAGAGTAGCAAAGTTGTTGTTTTTTACTTTAACCCTTGACAGAGACGAAGGAGTTTACACATTAGATCAGAGGTCCCCAACCCGGGTCCTCAGGGCCCGCTATCCTGCATGTTTTTGGTGTTTCCCTGCTGCTGCACACCTGTTTTAAATAGATGGGTGATTAACAGGCTTCTACAGCAATTGGAGGCATGCTAAGGAGGCAATGCAATCAGTTGAGTCAGACGTGCTGGAGTGGGGAAACATCTAAAACATGGAGGACAGTGGGGCCCTAAGGACCAGGGTCGGGGACCACTGCATTATATCACACATGGGATGTGGTGCTCTAGAAGGGCAGCAGAGGGGGACACCGTCCCCTACTGCCTGCATATAAACAGCAGAAGAAGAAGAAGAAGAAGAAGAAGCCACGCTAACAGCTGTGGATGTTCTGATGAAGGAGACAGTGAAGCCGAAACAGTCAGGAAAAAAGGTTATAACAAAAAAAAACAGCAACTTTGCAAAAAATTACAAAAACAATAGCTGATATAGACACGTTTATGGACACCACTGATACATTAACGAAAGGCTGGACGGATGAATGAATGAGGGATAGATTATTGATTGAAAGATGGATGGACAGAATGACAGATTATGGGGCAGACTGACAGATTGGAGGGAAAAACAGATGGAAAGAAGGTCGGAATAAAAAGGATGAAGGAACTGATTTACAAGTGGTTGGACAAATGGATGGATTGGTGGACGGATTGCCGCGTGGAAGGACGGGAGGCAACTTTAGACAGCGGTACAGGACACAGGCGTCCCAGCTCCAGTCCTCCATGGCCGACATCCTGCTACTTTTAGACGCGCCTCTGCTTCAACACACCTGAATCACAAAATTAGCAAGGAATCTGCAGAATGTGAGTTGATGCCGAGGAGGTAATTCAGCCATTTGATTCAGGTGTGTTGGACCAGGGACACGCCTAAAAGTTGTAGGACGCCGGCTCTCGAGGACTGGAGTCCGACACCCCTGAACTACAGAGGGTAAAGTTTAGAAACAGAACTTTTTTCCCCACACTATTTTACTTTTCCAAACTCATCCAGACTAGGCGTCGGCTGGTATGTGTTTCAGTTAAAATGTTCTTTTATAGTATTTACAAAGAAAACGTACAGCTAAGACGTATCTCATTGCTTTTGTGAAAAAGAAGAAGGAAAGGGGGAAAAAAAACTTGCAAACCATGTAAACGTATAGGTGGGTGTGTCCAGACAGCAACATGTGGGGGAGGGGTTGCACTAGACTGGTCGGTGCTCCATGCAGGCGGAGAAAAGTCCGGTCACACTCTGGCTTTTAAAGAACGACACAGACTAACTGAGCCATGCCCATTCCAGACTCTTCCAGGCTACAGAGCAAAGCACTGTCTGAATGTGACATAATGCATGACTCTACTTATCTGACAAAAAGACTGATTGTGTAAATTACTCTTTTATGAAGAGAAAAGAGGATGATTTTGCACCTGTGTGATCGCTAAAGACAGAAACATTTATTTTCTTTAGGATGTATTCTGGTTAAAGAGGTTCAGACAGCACAAGGCCCGGGATGTCTGCCAACGTAATTTTTTTCTTCTTTAACAATCGGCGAGCCCATAATAGCCTTCCACTGTCCTCCTCGAGGATTATTGTCAGCAGCCCTGAAAACTCCCTGGATAATGCGCCGGTGAATGGGCCCCTTTCATCGGTGCTCAGCCATGAAAGTGGACCGGAGTGACTCCAACTGAAGGCTGTTGCAGCAAAGAAAATCAATCGGATAAATGTACAGAGCGTGGTGGGGGTTTGTGCCTGGCGGAAGGTGGGAGAAATTTCCAGCTGCATACCTCAGGAGGGGAGGAGCAGGTGGAAGTGCAGTACATTAAACAAGCTTCCAGGTATGTGCATGCAGGTTGCAGCCGCTCGCTCTGTGTCGGCGGTGCACCACGCCGCTCTGACACAAATGTGCATTCCTGAGTGTGCGGCCCGGCTTCCATGCGAAGCATCTGAGGTCCCCCCCCGTCCATTTACCTGAGTGCGCCCTTTCAGGGTTTCTGCAAAGAGTGGGTCAGCACCCACAGGGCTTTAGAGTCGATTTAAAAAAGAAAAAAGCATGGGTTTGATTAATTTTTAAACTGGTTACTAAATCCTAACGGGAGCAGAGGCTCTCGTTTCTTGGTTGAACTTTGTTGCCAGAGTGGATCCGGAAATTGAGCGCAGATTTATAAACCTGCTCCCCGTTTCATGCAGAAGTTTATAACCACAAGAGGAGCTCAGAGGAGGAACGGGGAGCAAACTTTGAGCTCAACGGGATATGTGCTGCATAGAAAATTAAAATAGATTTTCTGAGGCTTTCTTGTTAGAACAGAAATCAAATCTAGCTCTGATGCTGGAAATGAAACGACTAACAGGGAGTGATATTGATCAAAGCAAAATTCAACTATAAAACACACCAATACAACGGAACAAAGACTCAGATTTCCCTGAACTACAGCTACCAGCTGGATCAATGACCCGATCGGAAGATGATCCGAAGAGGAGACGAGGAAACGCACGGAGCAGAGGGAGGCCCGTCCACAAAGGCCTGGAATGGCAGATAACGGATGACACGTCTCTCCGAGCGACAGCGCGCTGTAGGCATCCGGGAGGACGGAGTGAGACAGCCGAAGGAGCGAGAGAACAGGGTGACGAACAGAAAAACAAGTGCGTGCTTGTGGAGTTTTTTTTTTCCAGCTCTTTTTCCACTTTGTGAGTCAGTCTGCGAGGTTCTCGGGTTCACTCCGAGTTCAGGAAAAGTGGCTCTCCCTCTCAGCGAAGCATCTAAACCCCCCCAAAAAAAACGGAGCCTACAGCTCCTGTGACTCGGAAATATCTCTGAATTATCACGTTTAATCCGCTGCCCTTTGCCTTTAACCTCAGCGCCAGTTAGGACACAAAACACGCCCTCGCGCTTCCAGTTCATCCAGGCTCCAAGCAAGTCAAACCAAACGGAGTCAACCTGACAGTCAAGTTCAACCCCGCCCTCTGCATTAAAACATACCGAGCATGTACAGGTGTTGAACCCAGATGGGGGGGCATTAATTACCAACGTGACAAAACCAAGGCTTCCAAAATTAGAGGTAATTGAGTCTCACCGGGGGCCAGATAGAAGCGATGCCACTAACGCCTGCAAATTAAAGTTGTAATTAACCCCTTATGACTGATTTATTTCCACCAAATAACTATATAATTCAATCACAGGTGTTGTGCGCCGCAGCCTTACATAAACTTCACAGCAGGAAGCCTGCAAAGTGAGCGAGGATAGGGTCCTCTAATGTTAACGACAGTTTCAAAGCGGAGAGCTCCCACGGTTGACTTTTGCTTACTTTGCACTAAATACATGGTGCAAATCAGACGTGTCCATGCAGATCCTTGTAAAGGCTGCAGTGCTCCCCGTTAGTGGAGCGGAGAAGGTGGATTTGTGCCTGGGGAGAAAACGAGCCAAGGAGCCAACAGACTAGCTGAGGTGGAGGTAACCAATCAAGCTGAGAGAGCAGGACCTGCAGGGGTCACATTCTGCTCTGTATAATAACTTCAATAAATAAGTTATGCAGGTAAATAATGCGTGTTCTTCTGCTCACCGCTCTAACATACTGTCCAAACATCTCACCTTTCATATTCCAGCTCGTGCGTACCATTATTTATCATTTTATTTCACATATTTTCAAACTTTAGACGTTAGAAATTTTACAAACAACGGATTTTATCAGCTGAAGAACATTGCCACAACGAGTAAAACACAGTTTTCTTACTAGGCTAGCAGAGCAGATCATACTGACGCTCTATAATTCAGATAAACGAATGCCGACGAAGACCAGAAAGAACACACCAAGTCTAGGCCTTGGTTACCTGTCAATTTTAGAACTGATTTTAAAGCTGAGATTGATTACTTTTATAATTATTAACAACTTTAGTCTCACTTATTTATCTGAGTAATTGTTTTTGTGTGTGAAAGCTTCCAGATGCCCTGAGTCTTCCAAGAAAGGTAAGAGCGAAAATCCACATTGGAGAACCATGGAGAGCAGTTTAAATTATTGATGTGCTTAAAAGTTTAGTAACTATGATTATTCTTTTCCCCTAATATAATCTCATTTTACTCAATTTAATGAAAGTCCTCTTGTTAAAAAATCTGGAAAAAAAAAACCCAACTTGCTTTAAATAAATCTATTGCCAAACAAGGCCATTCAACAGAGAGGCAGCTATGTATTTTTTGGTTTGACGTTATATTTATGAGTAATTCGCTTTATTGTTAATGGGCTTAAATACAGGCCGTTTGGAATGTATAAAGTTTAAACTTTCTCTCTCAGCAGGATTTAATATTCCGTGTTTCTTTGAATCTCTTGACTGTTTTAACAAAACTGCTTTTCCTCAGTTCTTAAGACCAGCAACATTTGAAAAGCTCCAACTCTTATTTCACATACAGTCATGATCCTGATGTCATTTTTTTAGGTTATTTTGTTTTAACTAAATACATTGTTTTAAACACACGATGTGCAATTAAAATATATGGGTAGTAAAGTGGTGCTGTAGTGGCTGTTGGGTTGAGATACAGTGAAAGAAAAATCAACTGTTGACCAGAATCTGACAGTTTTCAGCCTGAATAAAAACTGAATTGTTGCAAACCCCAAATATGATCAATTTCCGATGGGTTAACGCCCAACATCAAAGTGTTACCAAGTGCCACTAATAACCACACACAAGTTCTCATTGTGGGACAAAAAGACAACATCAGCCATTTTTTAAATATCAGTAAGCTGTTTAAAATCAAACGAGTGGGTTAAAGACACGCATGAAGCCATTTAAAAAGGAAGCTTTCTTCCGACAACTTTTCAAGACTTGGGCTGCGAGAAAGCGAGGGAGAGCAATACGTTCAGCAGATAACAGGAAGGTTTTGCACGAAGGAGCTCAGTTCTTATCCTCGTGAACCTCTTTCAGCCTCTGTTATGGAACGTGCTGGATTGGGAAATCTCGGCAGCCTCTTGGCGATCTCAAATCCACTTTCTCCGTGAAGACAAACACGCAGACACAAACGTTTTAGTTAGTAGTGCTAGCTGCTAATGTGACACCAAACTAATTATTTTTATCCTGATCTTTCAAATAATTGACATGATGTCATCAGTGCTTCTAATACAAATAATTAATGACAGCCCACAACAGGAGTAAAAAAAAAGTTATTTTGAATGCAATTTCTAAATCTTCCATTAGCCCTTAAAGAGAAATCAGACTTTTATTAGAGATGCACTTATGATTTGGATGAGTGCTCCGTGCACAGATCAAATTCTACAAAGCACCCTACACAAGCCTGGGTCTACCCTGCAAACAGTTCATAACCTGAAGACGTGTACAACACCAACTTCATTCTGCAGGCATTGTGTGACATGTGGCTTTTGGATGTCGGTAAGACCCGCTTTTACGCACAGAATTTTACGCATCGCGCGTAAAAGCTCAAAAACATGCTCTCTTTTTCGTTGTTTTTAAGGTGATGAAATCCAACTTACTTGTCATACTCTGCGTTGTCCTTGTCACACCGGGCGTCCTTGTGTTTCTGCCAGTCCTTCCCATGCTTGCAGGTGGTGAGCAGCACCACGTCCTCCCCATTATGGACGTGGTATAAGGCATTCCGCGTGTCCGAGCCAATGCCGGTCAGATAGCGCTTCCCCTTGAAGACCAGCATGTACTTTCTGAAAGGCGGGATGGAGTTGTACTTCAGGAAACCCCTCTCGCCTCCGGTCCGAGGGTGCTCCCTGGAGAAGAGCGGGATGGACACGTCGAAGTTGGGCCTGAAGTTCTCCGCGCCGATGCTGGCCTTGGCCAGCATGGCCTGGCCGATGTCGAAGCCCAGATCCTCCGTGTAGTCCGGCCAGGTGCCGGAGTACAGGTTGAAGATGAGGTGGTTCCTGCCGTCGTTCCACAAAGGCAGGCTCTGGACCTTCGTCTTCAGGTTGTGGACGTACTGAGGGGACAGCTGGTCCCGATCCAGAGTGTCCAGACTCAGGACGAACAGACACGCCTGTCCCGGGTCCGAGGTGTAGAACCTGGAGCCCTCGATGGTGGATAGGATGTTCTGGTAGCTCTCGGAGATCTTCTCCCCCTTCTGCTGGGGGTAGACGTAAACTCTGAAGCCGTTCTTCTGACACGGAGAGAAGTCAAAACATGAATCCATGCGGCACCGCTTGCCTCTGTAGACGCCCCGGTTCACGTCCCGCTTCTGCCTCGGAGATATGTGCAGATTGTAATCCTCAGTGTCCGTCTGATCCCGGGGCAGGAAGGCGTGTAAAGGGTCCGAGTAGTGGGGCCACGGCTGCTCGGGCCGGTACCCGCTCCTGCTGCGGTCCTGCCGGCTCCTCCTGGCCGCTGGAAGCTCAACCCCTCCGAGGTAGAAGAGCAGCGCCAGGCACGCTCCGGCGGACAGCAGGATCAGGTAGCGTTTTTTGGCCTGCATGTGTCCTGGGAACAGAGGCGACTTGCTCGGGAATAACAAAGCTAAAGTGGCCCCAAGTTAGGCTCTCACCAGCCCCGGCTGCATCGCTCCATCCCCAACCCCCCTTCTTCGTGTTGTGCTCCGAGATCCGGCGATTGATCCAGCGCATGTGGGCGATTTTACACCGCTTCTGTGGAGTTTCACCACATCCAGCAACGCACCTACAAGGACCTGCCCGGAGCCTCTGAGCCGCCGCGGCTGCTTCCCCTCATCCAGGCTGGAGCTCCGCGGGGGGAAGAAAGAAGAAAAAAGAAAAAGAAAACAGCGGCTGGGGGTCCCCGAGGCTCTCCCAGACGTGAAGGTACAGCCCGGTTTGGACGCTGAACACCGGGCAGAATGAAGCCCCGGCGGTGTGAACGCCTCTCAGGCTGGATGTGTTGTTTTATTGCTCCATGGTCCCTGGATAGGAAGAATTAAAAACACCGGGAGACGCTTCAGTGGTCCAACTGTAACCTGACAAATCCCTGCATTTCTCTGCCTATTTATTACCTCCGCTCATTCCCTTAGAAATAATCACAACAATAAAACCTCATCGGAAGAGAGCAGCGGAGGAGGCGAAGTTATCCGGCCGAGAAGAGGGAAGCGAGCGGCAGCCTCAAAGTGGATGAATAGCTGGGAAAACGGCAGGATTCCTCAGTCCTAGTGTCCAATTACCGAGTGCTCAGTTGTTCCGATTGTTGGTCGCTAACATTCCAATCCCGACACGACGCCAGCTGACGTTACGTCCCACCGAGATGAAGCGGCGCCGCTGATTGGTCCGCATGTGGGAGCAGAAAGGGCGGGACTTGGAGCAAAGCAGCCACTCATAACCGGAGTCATCCGCCTGTATAAATTCTAAGTTTATAATTAGGGATGCAAAAGAAGGCGAAACACCTCCTTTAAGACAAAAAAAATAAAAAAATAAAAAACTAATAATATCTTTATTTTACTCTTCTAGTGAGTGTTTTAGTTAACAAGTAGGACATATTACTTGTTATAGTTTGTTTCAATTCGCCATAAGAGAGACTTCTGCTTTTCATCTTTGATCTGTATTTTTTTTCCTACCCACTTAACAGGAAGCGAAAGGAGCAGAAGTGGGCGGAGTAGCCAAAAATTGAAAGTAGCATTATTTCAACATATTTTTACTCAAGTAAAAAAAAAAAAGCCATCCAAAAAATTACTTAAGAGTAAAAAAAATATTTGGTAAAAAGCAGAGGTGGGTAGTAACTAGTTAGATTTACTTGAGTAAAATATTGGAAAGTGTACTTTTGTGAGTAATTTTACCACACCTTACTTTTACTTGAGTAATATTATGAAGTATTGCTACTCTTACTTGAGTAAAATTTCTGGAAACTCCACCAGTTGTGAGTAACTTTACCAAATCTAGAACACATTTTAACTAAAAATGAACCAGAAAGACAGAAACCTGCACTATGCATTATGTTAAAGTGAGACTAATTGTTTGTACAAGAGCTCTGCTGTTTTAATGTTATTTTCCATCTACTTAGCCTGTTGCATAATCTAATATAATCATTCACATAACTTGCACATAACTTTATATTTTTGCCTGTCTGATGGCATCATTTAAAAATAACAAATCAGATGTTATGATCAGTTACTCAGTACTTGAGTAGCTTATTTACAAAATACTTTTTTATTGAGTAGATTACTAGATGGGTACCCTTTACTTTTACTTGAGTAAAAACATGCCGAAGAAGTGCTACTATTACTGGAGTACAATTTTTGGATACTCTACCTGTCTCTGGTAAAAAGGCAACATAAATACTGAGTAAAATCTGATTTAGTTTTTATTTATTTATGATACCATCAAATAGACAAAAATACAAAGTAATGGGTAAATTCTAGTATGTCAAACACTAACATGGAAAAAAAGTAATACAAATAAATATAAAATACATTTTATGCACACACAAAAAATCCCTTTTGTGAGCCAGTTTATTTCAATATAATTAAAGTCGGTAACGTAGCATATTCATCTTAGAACAAGATAAAAAGTACTTTCAGTGAAAAGGTATAGACCTTACTGTATATTCACTTGACCTCAACCCTGCATAGGATGGACGGATACAGATAATGGATGAAAGTTTTGTGTAGAAACAGTTGGTCTTCTTCAAAACTATAGTTGTCTGTCGGTGTCTGGTGTATAAAAAAAACCCAACATGTTTCTTCTTCAGTGAATTTACTCACAGTGGGTAGAGCATCTAGAAATTTTACTTAAGTAAAAGTAGCGATACTTCATAATAATATTACTCAAGTAAAAGTAAAATGTACAATGTAGTGAAGTTACTCTTAACAGAATTTTTTTTCCAAAAAGTTACTCAAGTAAATGTAACTGAGTAAATGTAATAAGTTACTACCCACCTCTGGAAAGGAGACACTTTTTTTAACACTTTAACACAAAGTAGTGCATAAAATGAAGTGGAAGAAAAATTAGTTCATTTTACTAATAAAAATCTCACAGTGTTATGCATATACATCTTCTAATGGGAAAAAGGTCCTAAAGTTAAATAAATAAGTTGCAGTATTGTGCAAAAATGCATGACATCTAAATCAATACTAATGTCTATGATTTGCTTTTAGAGTTATTTATTACACATTTTAATAAAATCTTTCCCTTCTGACCACACCGATGACTCTAATCATTTTTTTAATCATTATTTTAGCAGGAAGTTTAAGATCTTTTTAGACGGAGACCAGACTAAAAGGCACTCGAGTGTATAGTATACAAAACAATAATTTAAATGTACAGACCATGAAAACATAAAAAATAGCCACAAACTAAAGATACAAGTATACTGATTAAGATCGATACTTCATGAAATAATTTGAACAGGTTTTAAGAATAGCAGCTACACTGTTCAGTTAAACAGTTTTTAATGACTTTGGCAATTTATTCCAGGACCAAGGTGAAATATAAGATAAAGCTTTAGGTTTTTTCTTTTTTAAATAGAGTTTCCAATTTCTGAGCAATTCTTGGGGACATTGAAGAGAAGATGTTGTGATGAGTATCTGCTCAAGTCCTGACTCCAGACACGAGACAAAACAAATATGGTGGTTGCTTGACCAAAGCAGCCTAATAATTGAAAGTGTTAGACCTTTTACAGTCTAATTCAGGTGATATATTTATCTGTTCACTGACCCTTGTTTAAATCTTTAATTTGTAGATTTTTTTCTTGTTATTTATGCTTTCATATTTATTGCAACAAACATGTTCTAGGCTAGGGTTAATTCATATCAAATCACTCGTCCATCCTTAAAGACATTTAGCCTGCCAAGAAAACGTCTAAAAGTCGAGTTTTTTAATAAGTGGGAAAAGATCTAGAAAAATCTCAAAACAAAGCCTGAGGGATGCGCTGTCATTCAGTTAATCATCTACTGAATACCAGGTTTCTGCTGACAGCCGTTTGGAAATCACCTTGCTGCTGGTAAATATCATTTCCATCCATCAGACCGTTATCTTTGGCGTTTTTGGTAGATTCAGTTACAGAACAAGGAACAAAACATGCCTTTGTGTAATACTTACATTCAGCTTTGAGAATCAGCCAATCTCAAGGCAGCAGGTCAATGGATTTACGGATCTGGATCTGGTGAAGACTGAAGTTTAAACTGAACCTTAAAATGGGACAAATGGGGAGGATTTCAGGTGACTGGTCAGAAACTGCTGACCGACTGGGATTTTCATGCACAATCAGCTCTCAGGTTTAAAGAGAAGGATCTGAAACAGAGAAAATATCCACTGAGTAGCAGTTTGTGTGGATGAGTGAAGCGTCGATGTCAAAGGTCAGAATGGTTTCCAAGGTATGCGGAATGCGGTGGACCCCCGCCTATTCGCGCCCCAGTATTTGTGGATTTTTCTGTGGAATGCAACTCCAAATTACTCAAAGTTTTTTTTCCCATTTGTAGATTTTTTTTCTAAACCATTTGAAAAAAAGGCAGCTTGGGAAACTAAAATATTTAGGCACATTTCCACTTAACCCACTATTGGCTGGCATTTACAAAGCAGCCAATCCAGGAGCACCATTCATTTTCCTTGTCACTGATTGGCTGTAACCCAAAGGGCGGATATAAGGAAGACTGTAGATGTTAGCTTTTGCAATAGTGTCAAGATGGTTTCCACTGTGTGCATTAATGCATATTGATATACATTTGGTGTTTGAACTATTAAAATAGTAAGTTCTAAGCGTTTTAGAGGGGGTCTCACATATCCGTGGTTTTTAAGCTGAATATCAGGGGGTCCACTGTAGCTTCTTGCTCTGAACTGAAGCTGTAATTCAGACAGCCTCATAGAACTTGGACAATAACAGATAATCGTGGTCTGGTGCAATGAGTCTCAGTTTCAAAGGTCAACACTTGTATCAATGCTTCAGGTGTGGGGTTTGTTTTCCTGTCCCACTCTGGGTTGCTTAGTTAAAGACCACAGTCAACCTACTGATGGCTACCACCAGCAGGATAATGCATCACGTCACAAGGCTCAAATCCCTGGTTTCTTGAACATAACCATTAGTGCACAGTCAACCAGGGGCGGCCCTAGCCCGTTTGGTGCCCAGGGCGAACACCATCTCTGACACCCCTCCCCCTAAGCCCATTCCACCAACCCCACCACAAACAAGTGCATTCTTGGTACATACTGAAGAGGGTGCCAGGAGCAACTTTATACACCCTGTAATAAATAATTTTACCATATACCAGGTTAAGCAGATGATTCAGTTACATGAAAATCCCGTCTTGTCTTTAACCCATGTTACTGTATACACTGTTGCCCCCCCGCACACCCATTGCAACGGACACAGCTGGCAATATTGACCTACTCTTTAGACCAGGGGTCCCCAAAGTTGGTCCTCAAGGGCCGGTATCCTGCATGTTTTACGTCTTTCCCTGCTTCAACAAAGCTGATTCAAATGGTCCAACTACCTCCTCAGCATGTCAAAGTTCTGCAGAGGTCTGCTAATGAGCCATCATTTGATTCAGGTGTGTTGAACCAGGGAAAGAACTAAAACATGCAGGATACCGGCCCTTAAGGACCGACTTTGGGGACCCCTGCTTTAGACTGTGAGCAGATTCGCATAACCCAAGAAAAATTTATTTTAACGTTATAGGCTTGGATTGACAATATTATGAATGAAATGTGTTTTATTTGGAAGCAGTTACTAGCCTGATTTATTTTGCCAACTGATTAGTTAAAAAATTTGATGCATGCATGCCTATAGCCAAGCCCAAAACTTCTGCAAGGAAGCCAGAAAGCCGCCCCCCTCTGCGCGCCTTGGCAGCATCTAGCAAGTCATGGTGATTTTGTGTTTTTTGTTTTATTTTGCGAGCTATTTAGATGCCGTTTCACTTTCAGCCGCTTCAGGCCTCCTCCCCCCCCTACAGCACTAGCAAGCAGCAGAGCAAAAGCACATTGCTGCTCCCCAACCTGCATATGGTGCTCAGAAAACTGATCAGTGTCTATGTTTTCCAAAAGAGGTGGTGGTGGTGGGGGTGAATAAAATAAAATAAATGTTTTCATTCCCCCCCGCCCAGGTCACCCATATCAAGAACTGCTACTGCAGTCACCAGATCTCAATCCAACAGAGCATGGTGGAACTGGAGGTCTGCATCATGACTGTGCAGGAGACGCATCTTCAGCAACTGCAAGAAATCTTCATAGAAATATGGACCAAAAGCTCTGAGGAACGCTTCTGACACAATAATGAATAAAAGGCCACATATATTAAAGCCAGTTCTGAGACAAAATGGGGCTTAACCCAGTAATAGAAAGGTGCACTAAATAAAGTGGCTGATGAACAGTGCACATCCTTCCTATATGAGCAGAACCTGATGATACAATGCTCTTCATTTCTTCACATTTGGACTGAAGTAAAAAGTCCTTTCTGATGCTCCGACAAAGGAGCCATACTATGAAGGAATGAGGGGTGGTTCAACCTTTTGCACAGGTTACAGCAAAACACTGATGTTGCATTCATACTGTGCCACCCGGAGGGATGACGAGGACTCTCTATCAAGTCTGATTTATTTCTGAGCTATCTGAAGTCGAAGCTTGGCCTTTCGTTAGGAGTATTTTCATGCAAGCCTCAAGTCTCTAACCCATGATCCCAACGTTGAAGAGAAAACCAAAACATCTAAATGAGTTTGTTACACGATGCAACACCAAGACCTCAATGTCTGGTTAAATGAACGATCTCCTTCCTAATTTGCCCCAAGGCATTTAATGAGACCACATTACTGGAAGTCAACCTCAGGCGGAAGCTTCACTCACTAACAAACCCGAGCGACACGGCAGAGGCGACCCTCTTCAAGGGGAAACTAATAGCGGAGGAGTGTTGCTAGCCGAGTGTCACCATGCTTCATAAGCCAGGATAATCCTTTTCGCTGCCATTTGGTGGCACAACACTCAGGGCTGGGCGAAGAGGCCATCCTCATTTTTTATCAGCCAATTAGCTCAGAAGAGAGGGGCCTAATTAGCAGGGCTGGCTGGGAGGAAGGCCAGCATCCTGCGGGCGGCCAGCACTCAACGTCGGAGCGTGCTGGTGATGGAGAGGCCTGGGTGTCATTCCAGAAGGGCTGCTCTCGTCTTTGTGGCCGTTCTGTTGAATTCTTTGTCAAACGGTTTATATGTAGCAAGGGTTTTTCTACCGCCTGGAGGTGAATGTGTTCCCTAAATCATCCATCTGTTGCTGTTCACACCGTCACAGTTTCTTCTTTCAGGAATCCTTCGGAAGCCTCTCAGCTTACCAACGTCGCCTCTCCTGCCTCTGTTTATGCCTGGAGGAGCTTTCTCTTAATTGCTTCCAAATCTGATGGAACTCGTGTCTTGCTGTTAAATGACACTTGAAACCAGGAAATGCGGGTAATTTGAGTAGATGTGTTATTTTTAAATAGATCGCATCCCCATTATTACCATTTTCTTTTTAAATGTGGGTGAGACTAGATTCAGTGGAGACTATTGTGTTAACAGCCCTGCCATCAAAGGCACCATATACTCCTACTTTATCCCTCGTACCCAAGCTGTTTTGGAACATTATGTGGCTGTGTGGTCTCAGATCGATGGTGCCGAGGACTGGGAATACTTCCAACGAGCTTTGCTGCTCTCCGCTCCCTCATCCTTCCTTGTGTTTACTTCTAATATACCCGCCACAGAATATAAAAATCCCCTCCCCTCTTCCTCCTGCTTAGAACTGTCGGTACTGAAACATGAGAGGACAAGAAAGCCTCTGCTGCTTTGAAACCTTAGAAGCTGGACAAAGCAACATATGTCAAACATCCTCTTTTTTTAATATGCTAGAATGGAGGAGAAAAAAAGAGTTGGAAAAGAGGAAAGCATCCCTTTGGCGTCGACTCTTCCTATTGAGAAAATGAATTCCTCATGTAAGGCTTGTTATGAGCAGTGAAGTTTATTCTAAGTAGAAGAAGTGTGGAGCGGTTGATGAGCGGCATTTATGGTTGGATTAATTATTGTTTTATTTTCCAGCGTACGGTTTAATTAAATCATACCGTGAGAAAAAGATGAAAATCCTAATTTATGTGCTTTAAATGCATCTCAAAAAATGAGTATATCATCAAAAAGTTTATTTCATCATCTCATTCAAAAACAAATAGTTTAGGCTGATTACATAGTGAGATAGCTTATTTCTTTTGATTTTGATAATTAGGGCTTACAATCAATAAAAAAACATGTTTCTCAGAAAATTTGAATGTAAATAAGACTAAGAAATGATTTTTAATACAGAAATGTTATGAATGTCTACTGACCTACAAAATAAATTGAATGCAGCATCATACTGACTGTTGAATGTGTTAGTTATTAGCTTAACACTAATCAGCTGTTAGCTTGCCTCTGAAAAGCCATTAGCTTGACAATGATTAGCCGTTAGCTTGACTTTGAATAGCCGCTAACTTGATGTATAGCTGTTAGCTTGGCTCTGAATAGATGATAGCCTGGCCGCGTTAACCCACTTTTTCCATCGTACAGGGTGCATGGGGAAAGTAAAGAAAGATAATTTCCGCTTCAGCAAATTATGGTTGGAACAACCAACCACACAAGTTTTAGGCATGATTTGCAGCGGTTCGTATGCAAATTGCTATCAAAAATGCCGGTTGTTTTCACCGACAAGGCGCGTTGCAATCTGGGTAATGTTGGAAATACCCAGATGTTCAGAACTGTCAATCGCTGTTAGCATGACTTTGAATAGCTGTTAGCTTTGTCCTAATTAACTGTTAGCTTGGCTCTGAGTAGCCAGTAGACTGACTCTTTTGGGACAGCCAACTTTTAGGCGTTAGGAGTTCGTCCTGTAACTGGAGGGTTGCTGGTTCAAACCCCTTCATCCGTCTAGGTTGTTGGGTCCTTAGCCAAGACACTTCCCCCGCCTTGGCTACTGGTGGTAGTCAGAAGGCCTGGTGGCACCTGTGTATGGCAGCCTCACTTCTGTCAGTTGTCCCTGGGAAGCTATGTATCTTACCATATGTAGCTTACCATCACAAATGTGTGCCTGAATGGATGAATGACCGAATGTAGTGTACTAGTCCTCAGGACTAGATAAAGCACATACAGGTCATTTACCATTTACCATGACACCTTTTACAAGAAAAGTAAGCCACAAACTGTCATTCTTAAAACAAGTTAGCTGTACAGAGTGCTCTATTAAAGCATACTATTGGAAAATTGAGTAACAGGAAAAAGTGGGGCAGAAAGGGAAAAAGCTGCAGGTCTTTCCAAAATGTCTCAATCATTGGTCTACCTGTACCAAGAACAGAACCGGCAAAGTAAACAGACCTGTCCGACTCAGTGTTTATCTACCCTAAGTTTAGGCTCAGTATGTTGGATGTCCCTGGGGTTTTCAAAACTTTCAGTTTTTTTAATCCTTCCATTTTCCTTTCTGGACCCCTGTTTTAGATTCAAAACAGGTCTTAAAGCTCCTGACTAGACCCCTCAAAACAACATTGCTCTTGACCTCAGACATGACCCGATGATTATTAGGGGTTTAATCAGCTTTATTTAATAGAAAAAGCTCTTGTTTTCATTCTCGTCTTTTCTCACTGTGACTAATAAAAATAAACTTTTTACTTTCAGCTTTCAAACAGACATATGACGTTTTTGTGTCAGTTGACAACTGTTCCTATATTAAGCCGTATTGACAAAATCCCCAATTCAATCAGAAACAAAGTAACACCACACCATGATACTGCCACTACTGTGAGCAGATTCTTTTTAAAACACAGTGTTCTTAGTGTGTCAAAAGCACCTTTCGGAATAGCTAAAAGATCAGTTTTATTATTATTGGTCACTGTTTATACTGGGCCTTCCTTGTATCATTCTCCTGGCTATGGTATTTTACAATGACAGTATTTTAATCCTTTGTGACGTCTCTGCAAATTGTTCATTAGTTCATACCTGCCAAAATCTTATGGCCAGTTTGAACTAATGAAGCTTAAATGTTGAAATTAAAGAAGTTCCAGCATTTATTGAAGAAATTAGGTAATACTGAAGTTGTTTTTTCAGTTAATCTGTTGAATGTGGCTTTGACAGATTCTCAACAGTGTGAATGAAATGATAAGATCAATATCACTCCAATCAAATAAGAGACTGATTTCATTGGTTCAAAACACTGACTGTACAAATAAACCCTGCAGTTGTTTAAACAAACACCTGGGTTACTAGTGGCTAAAGATTCTCTGGCACTGATAAACTCTGTGTGAAAATCCCTTCCCAGCAGAGACAGCCGCCTGCCATAAAGACTCGCAAATTCAGGCCGCGGTAAACAAATACGCACGGCTGGAAGGTAATCTGTGGGTTCAGGGAGTTTCAGGCAGAGCGAAGACAAAACAGCCTTTGAGAGCCTTCAGGCTTCTGCTGATCAGGTGCTGATAAACTTCGCTCTGGATGATATAACAAGCTGTGCTCCTTCAGCGACAAAGGGCACATGTGTGTGTGTGTTAGCATGAAAGCAGGCACAGACACTAATGTATATAAATTCTAAATTTCTAGAAAGCTGAGTGGGTGAAGGTATGCACCTGTCCTGTTCATGCACTTGAGTTGGCACTTTATAATATGAAGAAAAAAAAAACTCACACCAGTTACAGTTTACCAGGAAAAGTTAGGTGTTTTCCCATGTCTTATTTTGTTTATCGCAGCGGGATTATGTAGTGTAATTATCAGAACTCAGTATTTTACCAGCAGTACATGTCACTCGGAACAATTTCAATGTACAAAATCTGAGAGAAATTCTCATGCAACTACAGCTAACCATTTTGATGTTGCAAAAAAGCTTTGTTGCATTTTCATATCTTCCCAACCACTCGCCAATTATTTAGGCATAGAAAAACTCATATCCACAGTTGTATAACAGTTATGGACAATGCTTGTTAATGGACCGTTTCCTCCATCCAATCACACATATTCACACTCTTCTCAACAAGCAGCAGGCAGAGGTGTGGACTCAAGACACATGACTTGGACTCAAGTCATTCATTTTATGACTTCAGACTTGAGTTGAAAAAATGTTCAAAGACTTTGACTTGACTTGGACTTTTACACCAATAACTTGGGACTTGAACCTGTTTAATTGAAAATAGTTGATATTTTACCCGGTATCTGAAGTTTAAAACAACTATTATTTCAAAATTTAGCACATTTACATCATTTCACTCATCCCGTCTTAAATAGAGATTGTCTCTCTGTACGCAAGTGTGCGAGAGCTGCAGAACAACCAATCAAATTACCAGATTTAAAAAAAGGCCAGCCTAACCCTCTGTCTCTGGCGCTGCAGCCGACGACAATTATGTTCCCAATAGTAATTTTTTTTCGGGTACATAAACAAAAAAACGCAGAGCAATATGTTGAACATCAAAGAAGAGAATCACAGATGGAGATGGAACAATGTCCAACTTCTTTCGATATTTGAAGTTCCACACAAAACGGTATGTAGTGCTTTCTTTTCTGAAATGCCAGAGCTGATTTTTGCTAACTTCGGTTTATGAGCAGATTGTTACATACTTTCGGGTCAAATTTGCCTTTTCTTGCGACAGCCTTTCTGTGTATATGTACATATTACACATCATTGGAAAGCTAAGATTCTTGTTATTCCAATGGTGTATCGAAATCAAGAATACAATCATAAATGTAGACACAGCAAGCACTTTTGCCAAACTACTCAGAAAGCAAACTAATATGAAACTCTTCGTTCGTAGTCTCTAATAATACACAGAACCGAGCCACCTCGAACAAAAATGGTCCGATAACGGGGCCGTTTCACCATTAACGACACTTGCATCACCAAGATTGCTTAGTGCTTAGAAGCTTACGCAACCCTTATAGCGACGTTAGGTATAATGATTTGTGAGGCTTAACCTTAGACTTATAAATCTGATACTCCCAATCCAGTTTTCAGAACTGAAGAAGCGTCTTGGATGAGAGACGAAACGTATTCAAGACAACAAGAAAAGTCCAGTTGCCTTCATTTAAACTCTCAAGAAGGTCCAATAAAATAGTTAATCCACGACAAGGCTGATGTCCAAAATCCAACATAATTTGCCGCTAAAAATCTTTTTGATTTCCTTCCTTATATGTCAAAGTTTCCATTAGCATGCTCATTATTAAGGATGTAAGAAAATATCGATACACCGATTTATCACGATATTTTATGTCCCCATATTGTATCGATATTCAAATTTGAATATAAGCCACAGGTTTTTATGTTGTTACATGAGATATTTACACAGAAATACGGTTATATGGAAGAATTTTTTGTTTTAATTTAAGACGTGCTTCTTTTTTTCTTCAAACCTTGCCTGAAAATCTGCAGTAGGGCACCAACACAACAGTAACATGCCTGGTTAGAAAATCAAAAAACTTTTGCCTACCAGAAAAGTCATTGGTCGTTGTCATCTTTATCTTCCTCTTCTTCCGCCAACGTCTCACCATCGATTCA
Organism: Valencia hispanica; assembly: GCA_963556495.2. Taxonomy (NCBI): domain Eukaryota; kingdom Metazoa; phylum Chordata; class Actinopteri; order Cyprinodontiformes; family Valenciidae; genus Valencia; species Valencia hispanica. The sequence continues at coordinate 16,685,463 of OY747713.1, read as the reverse complement.
TTGATGTCAAGCTTACGTGCAGCAGCTCTATTTCCTTCTTTGATGGCCAGCTCAACTGCCTTTAACTTAAAAGCTGCATTATATGCATTTATTTGTGTGTTTTTTATGATGAGGGTGTGTGCATGATGCGCAAAATAACATCCTGCTATAGTGCCCCCCGAAGGCCGTAAGCCAGTAAAAAGCTATAAATTAGCTGCATCGTTGTATAGGCTGCAGAGTCCAAAGCGTGTGAAATAAGTAGTGGCTTATAGTCTGAAAATTATGGTAACTTAATTTCCTTTATCTTTTTTTAGGCCATTTAATATTACTAATGTAGATTGTACATAAAATATGTTTAAAATTTTTACATTGTATTGTGACATATAGGACACTAAGTGGCAACAGTAGTTACCACTACAAAGAAATTGAATGAAGCGTCATACTCAGTGTTGCCAACTTAGCAAGTTTGTTGCTATTTCTAACGACTTTTTAGACCCCCTTAAGGAGTTTTTTCCCCCCCAAAAAAGTAGCCGGGGCGTCACGTGGCGCAGTGGTTTAGGACAGGCACCCCATGTTCAGAGGCCTTAGCCCTCAATGCGGCCGTCCCAGGTTCAACTCCGGCCCAAGGACATTTGCCGAGTGTCTCTACCCCCACTTCTCTCCCCTTTCTGTAACCTGTCTACTATCAATAAAGGCAACTGTGGCCACAAAACCTAAAAAATAAAAAAAAATGCTTAGCCACAAATCTAGCAACATTTCTGACCAACCTTACCTATTTTCTGTGAAACTTTGTCGCTGATATTCCCTGCAGATTAGAGACCCAGCCTGCTCTGCATGCATGCAGCATGATCACACTACATCGACTGACCAATCATAAACCTTTCTCAGCTCATTTCACCCACTCACAAACAAAGTTGTTTTAGATTTAAGCTCGATTCAAGAGTTTAAAAAAAAATCTGCTGGTATATTAGACCGAGCTTTCCTTTATAAGCCACACACGACCATTGTTCTTCACCTTCATCTTTCAAACCTCTCCTTTCAACAGGAATTAAGACAGACGCTTGTCTGTACTACCCTGCATTGCACACCTCTGGTGCATCAAGGGACATTTGGAATGTATGGCGAGTTCAAAAATGTAGTACATTTAATACTTATAACAAAAAAAACACTAAAAATAATACCATAAGCCATAAAATTCTGTTTAATGGCAGTTGGCAAGCAACGTTTGATGCATACTAAATATGCCCTACTTATTTTTACAAAGTACTAAACACCCACAAAAACTATATTCTCTCTATAAATTTTGTCTTCTTGAGATATGTCAGCAAATGTATTTTTTTCAGAACTTGAAACTTTGTTTAAAAGGTCTTGGATGTCCAGTTGCAATTTGATATCTTGTAAATTTTGTACCAGTTCCCTTTTCTCAACAGTATACTTCAGGGAAAATAAGATAACATGCTCCACAGTCTCTTCTTGAAGAAAAAAGTCACATTTCCCTGTAGGCCTATAGCACGTTTCCCGTGTTTAAATAATTTATTACTTAGCCTTGTATGACCAAATCAAAATCCATCCTAATCCTTTGACCAAATCCTAATCTAGATATAAATACTTCCTCCATTCTATTTAATTTGTTTCACCTTATTATGCAAATCAGCGTGTGTCGTTACCTGGCAACGTCTAGCGACTTTCTGGGTTCACTTCAGGTACTTTCTGTGGGAGACGGTTGCCAACGCTGGTCATACTGACTGTTAGCTTGAATGTGTTAGTTACTAGTTGGACACTAGTCAGCTGTTAGCTCGTCTCTGAATACCTGTTAGCTCGTCTCTGAATAGCCGTTAGCTTGATCTAAATAGCCCTTAGCTTGACTCTGAACAGCTATGGTTGACTCTGAAGAGCCCTAAGGTTGACTCATTAGCTGTTAGCAACTCTTAGACATGTCTCTGTTTCAACACACCTGAATCAAGTAATCAGGTCATCAACAGGACCCCATAGAACCTAACTGCCTGCTGAGGAGGCAATTTAACCATTTGATTCAGGTGTGTTGGACCAGGAACACATCTAAAGGTTGAAGAAGACCAGCCCTCGAGGAGTGGAGTTTGACACCTCTGCTCTAGCACATCACTACTGATTAGCTTTTAGCTTTGTTCTATGTAGCTATTGACTTGACTCTGACAAACTTTAGCTTTAGTCTGCTGGCTTGAATCTGATTAGTTGTTAACTTGACTTCCAGTAGCTGAACCTTGATTGTTCTAGTTATGTATGCTACGCGTAAGATTTTAGTACTGTTGTACCAATAGGCTGCAAAGTTAACAAGAGAGACATATGTTTGATATGTGTAACATTGCCTACAAAATATGACAAGAAATTTACTAAACTAATTCAGCAATACTTTATTTTGATTGAGAGCATAAATCTTTTGGGTATTCATGGTCAATCATTTGACACCCATGTTGCTTATTTGCAAGGGAAACTTCCTCCTGCTTATGTTGTTGGTGTAAATGTTGAGAGAGGTAGAAATACATCCATTATGTAATGAAGCCGTTGTCAAAGGACTGACCTCGCTCCTAACCAGGGGCAATTATTTATTTCCATATTGTTGTCCGTTCTCTTACCTGACAATCACAAACGGCACAGTGGCACACAGGCCAGAGGCTTAGCTAAGAGTACTGTGACTGATGAAGCTGTGGCAAGTGAGTGGGAGTGAACCTCCACTTAGGATTTTCTGTGTTCAGAATGCCTGCCTCATGGACAGCTTCAGGCTACTGAATGCTAAATGGTGTAGCCTTGGCTATCCTCTCAAAGTGCTGCTCAGTTGGTGTGTGGGATGCCTAGTGATCTCCGCATTCTTTATTTACTTTAGGTGACCTTTCGACTCCCGAGCCAAGATCGCTTTAGGGCAAACTGAGCTGGGTTTAAATGTTTGGGGGATGTGGGAGGGAGGACATCATCTGTTGCCAGGGCCCTGAGTGAACGGCTCTGAAACTCCACAGTTTTAACTCCAGATCTCTACAGGGAAGTGCCGGCAAGCAGGCAGCAGCAAATGAAGCGTTTCAGGGTAGATGTGGTGATAGGTTTTTGTCCTCATTAAAACAGAAATCCCTGCCACTGCTTCCTCATTTGTATTCCACCGCAATTCATTTGAGGTGGATTTTGATTTGGGGGATTTGAATGGTGTAAGGCCACTGAAGCCAGGAGGCATAGGATGCATCTCGCAGTTTCATCTCACGCAAAGCCCTGAAAGAGCAACCTGACATCTACTTTGCCCTCACTTACTTTCAAACTTTGCAATTAAGTATAAAACCTCTGTCTTGGCTGAATAGAATGAAAGCAGGGTCTAACATACACCTCAATAAAGCACCTACTTTTAAGCACACTCAGGAATGAATGTGCCAATCACTTGAAACATCGGCCCCACTTCAGGGAGCTGAAACATAACGAGCGCCGGTGTCATTAAATCTACCAAGCTGATATTAAATCAGGATCTTTCAAAGGAGCTCATACTGATATTGCTCCAGAAAGTGCTGATGCTGCTGTGGGACCTACAGGCTACAGTACGGGAAGGATTTTGCATCCATTCAGAAATTCTCTAATTCCCCCTGGGCACTCCACTGCAAAGTAATCTACTTAATTTACAATTACCCATGCAAGCCACACTCATATGGAGAATGGTGAATGAAATAAAAATGGTGAATAAAAAAAGTCAGATCATCTAGACTGAAAGGGTGGGTTGTATGCTTTCATACAGTGCTGTAAAAAATTTTTAACTCCATTTTTCCATTTTCGTCAAACTTAAATATTTTAGATCAAACATATCTTATTTGAATAGCTACAAAAAGATCTGTTTTTAAATGACGATTTCAGGTATTAAAAGAAAAAAAGCTATCCAAACCTGTACTATGTTAGGAAGTAATCACCTTCCTTATCAAATCAGGTACTAACTGTTCTTATCCAGATCTTTTTGTTTTAACAGCCGCACCCAAACTTGATTATTTCTAATCACCTGAAGTATCTGTAAATCACTTAAACAGAACTTAATTAACCCCAAAAAACTCAAGAACAAATAACACAAAGTCACTGACATCCATCTGAAAGGGCAGATGCGACGAGGGCGATAGAAGACAGAGCATCTCTGCTACGCCCCAGACTCGCCAAGCGACTTAAATGCGCAAACAAGACAGAAATAATTTCTGGTGAGAAAAGTAATAAGGTAAGAAATACAATATACATGGAAGCATTTGCTCCACCACAAACAGGATTGATGAAGTGTTTGTTCACCACTACTGCCTCATTCACACAGAGTGCATAACGGATGCAGTCCGGACTCCGTATGGCTTCTGCAAAGACGAAAAAACATTGAGTCCAATCAGAGCATTCTCACCGGCTGCAGTGTGGATCCGAATGCGGAGCTCCGGAAAGTTTCCGCATCAAGTCTACTTTTTCCGGTATGCCACATGCAGATTTCCATGAAGTTAAATAAATTACATGAGCCAGACAGGAAGTGAGACGTGGGCCAACGAGGTGCATCTGATTTATTTCAAAATAAAACGCGTGTTTCATTTCGCCCCCTGGCTTTTTAACAAAGTCCAAGATAGGTGAGGATAGCTTTTTAGTGATAAAGATCTATAAAAGGGAAAACATTTTATCACAGCTCTCTAGGTAAAAGAATGCACACATTTACAAATACTACACATATCTCCCCTCTGCATAGCATAAAAAGTTTCTCCCTGCTTTTGAGGAGAGATGCAGGGGTGAAAACCTGAATGTGCAGAGTGAATATTAATGTTTCAGCTTCCCAGCACACTGCAGTGGGTGCTCAGTCTTTAAAACTCCAACTCGATTTTCAATGTACCAACCAATGTCCTCCGAGTTATCAACAATTGCTGGGATGACATTACTGACTATGGTTTACGTGGCAACCTATGGGTGGATGGGAGTGGTTCTGATTTTGCACCTGCAGCCAGAATGTGTTTGATTGCTACCTTGTGTTAGAAAAGTGAAATGAAAGCATTGGCTGTTTTTTAAAGGATTTACCACTGGATTACATGACTATTTCATCATGCGGCATAGATGCTAGGCGAATTTTGAGGCCGTTTCATTACACTGTTAGGCACACAAGTTTTCATTTAAAAACACATAAGCAAAAACAAAAAATTGCACCGAAATGCATTAGCAAAATCTGAACAAAGCAAAGAGCAATAAAATAATGTTGAATAAAGTCAGTAAAACACAAAGATTAAAAGAATCCGAACATATAAAAAAATAATAAAGCTGTTTAAAAAAGGGGGAAAAAAAACAGCAAAGGATCAGATCAAATATTTATACTTCTCAAGTTAAATCCCACAGCAGATAATTATTTAATAGCACTTTGACAGTCCTTGATTACACTGCTTCAGACATGAAGAGAAATTAATTTTTTTTAAATTTATAAGCAGTTATTGACTGAATGCTTTCAAATGTGCAAAGGCACATTCAAAAGATCCAGTTGTTCTCCCTTTTGTGTACTTGATGAGGAATGTTGAAGTGACATATCTCGTAATCTAACTCATACTCTTAAAAAAAAGAAGTGTTTCAAAAGCCACCGACTAGAAAAAACAAAATGCATTCATGTGCACTTAAAACACTCTGGGATGTACCACCGACAGATAGCTGAAGTAGCTGATATGACCAAATCATTCCAATGGCTAGAGAGGGCCGGGCTGAAGGACAGTACAGAAGATCTACCACACCAGGCACGATTCCAGGTGCAGGCTGGTTAAAGATGCCCTAGAATCAATCCAGCATCTCACAGCAGGTTGTAAGATGTTAGCAGGTAAGGAATACATGGAACGGCATAACCAAGCGGCTGGTATAGTGTACAAAAACATCTATACAGAATACAAACTGGAGTGCCGTAGGCCAAAGTGGGAATCACCTCACAAGATAGTGAAGAATGGCTGAGCTAAGATCCAGTGGGACTTCCAGTTTCAAACAGAATGGTACAGGCCAACCAACCGGACACTGTGATCATTGATAAGCAGCAGAGGACAGCCATTGTGATTGGTGTGGGCATCCCAAATGATTGAAACATCAGAAAAAAGGAACAAGAGAAAATGGAGAAATACATAGGGCTCAGAGAGGAGCTAAAAAATCCTGGCAGGTGAAGACGTCGGTATCAATCAATCAAACTTTATTAATAAAGCGTTTTTCATACAACAGTTGCAGCTCAAAGTGCTTTACAGAATTAAAATGACTCCACAAAGACCACATTCCCATCCCTCCCCCACATAATTAAAACCATGATCACAGTTATACCCCCCTACCCCAGACCCAACCTTCATGCACACACACACTTAAGAGCAGCAATGAAAAGGACATTGGGCTTAATACAGAGGAGCCAGGTCAGGAAACACCATCAAAGGAGCCATCTGCACAGGCATGGATCATTTCAACAGAACCGAGACCTAGGACCAGAGCTCGCTGTCTTGGTCCTCATCAGAATTCGATTGCGCATTCACACCTCCACAAAGGAACCGGACTTTCGAGAAGAAACGAACTAGAGTTTGATTAAAGCAGACTAAACAGTGCTGGTGTGACTGCCTCTGGTAGAGGACCAGAGTTTGAGATTACAGATTACAGGTATTGGCAAAAGTTAGTCAAATTTTAACATATCGGTAATGGTCTCATAAGTAAAAGTGGCCGGACAAGTACTGCGGACTGGTGCCGTCAAACTTAGAATGTTTGATACGAACAATTCGTACCCGCTAACGGGGGTGTTCAGTATCTACCTTGATAACCAATGATCCAAGTAGAACCAAGTAATGATAATAACATTGAAACTGGCCAATGTTAGTAACCTTTGAACATATGGGTATCAGTTCGATTAGTAACACTGAGCCAATATTAATGCTCAGTGTTTGTTTCCATCTTTGTGACATTTGTGTATGTATTTAAGGAGGAGATGGCATGGGACATTTGTTTTCTGGGCATAAAACAGTGATATAACACAGGATTGAGGGTTGTTTAACTGAAGCAGAGAAGCAACGTCAGTGGTATGGTTGTTTTTTCATTGTGTTGAAAGGGTTAGGAAATACTTCTAGAGAGGTAAATACCGGTAAATGGCTATAACAGCAATATGACTATCACATATCGACATTGACTAAAATTTGAACTAAAACTGTGCATCTTGAGAGACAGTTAGGTAAAAATATATGTTAGCATTTATTCCCTTAAAAATATAAAAAGCAAATATGTATACCACAGCTTAAAAAGGTTTAGGCAGGAATGTTGTGGTTGAAACGATGCTGGAATGTCTGAGGATGCAAACAAAATGGTAATTTTACCAAAAATAAGTTAGATGTGAGCTATACAAGCGAAGTTATACAAGAAATGTATTCTATATTAGCTCACTAACCTGCGTCAGTTGTCTAAACCAAGCAATGTGAACTACAGGGACTTAAAAAAAAACAAAAAAAAACGCATTACTGTTTAAGATTTCAGTTTTTTTCACACTTAAAAGATTTAAACCATGATAAACCATATCCATTTTTCCCCATCTATATAATTTTCATTCAGAATGACAGGAGAACCCCAGCCATGGTAGGCATCTTGTTTCTCTGCTTAAAATGAGGCAGAACTATGTCAGCTGAATTAACTATATCAGCTAAGACAGCTATCAGGTTAGCTAGGAAATATAAAATCTTCAGGTTTCATTTAGGTTTAAAATAAACGTCCTTGAACACATTAAAAAACCGAATTTCATTTTATACTAATATTTGCTAACAACAGATGAATTTTTAAATAAGGATCTGGAACTGGTCAATTGTAGATGTATATCGGTCCAAAAAAGATAATCCGTGAATTAATTAAATATTGTGCAAGTAAGAACTGCTTTCAGTAACTCCATAAGATTATAAACCACCATGATGTATCATCTGAACATGATGGAGGTGGAAGGAAAGCAGAAGGATCAGCTAAAGTAAGTTGGATTTGCTCTTTGGGATTATGTGAATGTTGGTGTGGAATTTCACACTGATCCTTCTTGAATCGGGATGTAGAGCTGACCTGTGCCAGCTACAGTAAATCCACAAGTCTTACTTTTATTTATATATTTCAGCTCTAGTCTTGTGATACCTCTGCCCCCTCCCCCATCAACTCCCACAGCAGTTTCCAGATTAAGGCAAATTAATCTTTAAATGTTCTCCGTGGGTTTTTTCTGTCTTTGAGCTGACCCGAGTTCTGCCCCAGTCCTTCCACTTCAGTTTTTCCACCCAAACATTTGATTAGTTCTTCTTTTAGCCTCCAAAGATGGATTCACAAATCAATCTCCTTTCAGTTTTTAATCACTCTCTCTTGCTCCTTTCCTTGTTTCTCTTTTCACTTTGATTTAATCCCTCTGACCTTTTGACTCAGTCAATTGTGCTTCGGCCTTTTGCCCATCTTAATTCGCACATTTTAACTGCCCATGTCCCTGTCGCCAGAATTAATGAAATCTTTATTCACGGAAAGATCTGTTAATATTTACAGCAGGAAGAAAGGAACAGAGACAGCTTAGAAACACAGATGATATATTTTTAGCTTTTTGTGGATGGCGGTTATTACCTCGTATCCAAATAGCTCAATCAGCCCTTACTCGCAGGAAATAAATCAAACAAGTCAACCTCAACAAACACAACCAAGAAACACATTTCTTTCCTTCTGGTCGGTGTAACGCTGGCTGTTCAAAGCCTTTGTGGGAGAGCAGCGAAGGAAACACAGCAGATCAAAGCCTCTTTCCCTCACCCTCTCACAGCCGTCCTCATGCAGGAAGCGACAGATGTTGGCGATGAGTTGATGGCGGAGAAAACGATGCAGAGAGAAGGCTTAGAATGACATGTGAGAACATGTTATGGCTGCTGCTTTGACTTGACTGAGTTGGGTTAATTATTGATGGCCTGCTCTGCAGGCGAGGGCAACAGGGACGGCCGAGGCCCGGCTGCCTGCTGGCTACATGAGAGGTAGGTCTTCTTATGTTTTATTGCTGCTGGAGGATGAGTTGGCCTGCTGCAGCTCCACGTAGGATTTTAAACAAGCTTTCTGACATAAGTTAACAGCAATTTCGGTTGATGTTTTACGGCTGACCCATTTTACAAGCAGGTTATTAGTGAGACGTATCCTCTGAAGAGCTGATATAAAAACTTAACCAACTTGACTGAAGAGAGGAATCCGAGACTAAATGAGAAACATGGCAACCATGGATTCTACTTCATGTTCTTAAAAGGAAGAATTAGGTTTGGCAAAATGTTTAGTTATACAAAGATGTAGGATAAAATAATTGTCATAATTCATCAGTCATTCCTCAAGTTAAAGTCTGTTGGGGTGGCGCATGATGCAGCCACTCTGGGTGCGATTCCCGACCCTGGGACCTTTGCATGTCTTCCTCCCTTTCCATCTGCAAATTGCAAAACACTGCAATTAAAATCCACTAGTGCCCCTGAAAAACTTAAAAAGTTAGTCTCATATAACAAAAAGGAAGAAAATAGAGTACAGATCCATTAAAATGACAAGAATTTAAAGGACTATTACTTGTATCACTTAATATTTTAGGTATAAAGGTATGAATTTAAGAAATGCACAACTGATGCATTCAAATAAGCAACATTTTAAAAAAGGTCTAAAGCATAACTGTACATTTAGCTCAGAAGATGTATGATACACAACATTGAGCTCACAAAAAAAAAAATCACATTTAGGGAAGTTAAGAATCTCCCTTTTCAGAATTAAAGGATTTACAAATTACAAGGTATGTTTTAGAAATCTGTGATCAGTCCAGAATAATACACTACATGTTTTACCAGTCAATATGTTGTTTTGCTTTATGCTAAAGCGGTCTTAATGCAAACAAAGTATTAAAAATGCTTTTTCCTTTTTTTATTCCTAAGTTTCATAATTCTCAAAACAATGTGTTAAAGAATCTTCGTACCTCACAGAATCATCTACTTTCACGACTCCTTGCTTTCACTAAACTCTGCTATTTGGGAACATGAATGGTTTCTCATGCAGCTGCAGTAGAAAAAAAAAGACCGAACCAAATCTTAGTCAACAAACACATCTTTCAACAATAACGTCCATAACACGCTCTGCCCTGAACTGAATGACTTACCTGAAACAATGTCAAGCTGAATGTAAACATCACAGATACTAGAGAAATACCGGCTGACGTCCACATGGCAACAAGTAGCATCCAACCAACCCAAACTCCTTCTTTGTATAAAATGCAAGTCAGTGGAATCCCTGTTGATGAGAAGGGATTTTCCCAATAGCTGCCCATGCTGCATTCACATCTGCTGGGAGACAAGGCTGTCAAAATATCACAACAAACACTCCAAAGTGATTTAATCACGTTTTATTCTAAAATACAGGCAAAGTAACTATTTAAACATTTCTAAACATTAACAAGGACTGTTTTCAAATAGTTATGTTTTCTACTTTGGCTATGTCTGCTTGTACTATTTTATTTATTTAAAAAATACAATCAAATCTCCAGTCAGTTCTATACTTTCAACTTTTCAAAGTTAAAGAACATAATAAAATCAAATTAATATCAGGAATACAGGAATATAAAGCAAAGTATTCATGAAATTTTTTGTTTTGTTTAATGAAGATCAAAGTAAAAAAAAGAAAAAAAATTCGTATGCACATTTATATTTATTTTCCATGGTTAAACTGTACCAAAAACGTACCGAACCGAGATTTTTGTGTACCGTTACACCCCTAGTTTTAAGCATCTGGAATGCTGAGGTTAGTAAGTCTTTTTGAGTACAGACAGCGTAGCATGCGATTATGTCATATTAATATTTTATCAGTGCTCAGACATTTGAGACACAGCTGCGTCGATCTAGTACAAGAGGGTACATGTGCCTCCTGCACTACAATTTTTCAACCCACAAAAAAAGATAATCTGTGACAGTCTTGCTAATCTGTTGTTCAAACTGTGTATGAGATAGTGTCAAGTGCAATAGTAAGGCAATGGTGGAGTGTTATTTTGAGTCTTTTAACTGCACAAACAAGAACAAAATAGTGTACCAAGGGGGTGGTGGTAGGCAGTAGTGGTGTGCAAGAAGTGGTTCCTTGCCCAGGGCACCAATCAAGCAAGAACTACCTCTGCTGAAGTGTGTCTGTGAGTCCGTGTGTTCGCCAGCGCTGGTAGATGTTTGAAAAATAGTTTTGTTTTCACATCATTAATGATCCACTTCAGATTCATTTTCGTCAACAAATGCCATGCTCATCTTAGCATGGCCAAACAAGTGCTCCAGCTTGAGTTTAATGGGACTGCTATTTATACCACAGAGGTATAGACTGGAATAAAGTGATGGGAAAATGAAGCAAAATCCCTGAAATATTTAGTCCATTTACTAAAGGAAAAGTTGTCCAAGCCAAAAGCAGAATTAGATTACACTACGTTCTGGGACATAATTTTTTGCTTCGTCATGGGGAACGCTGTGATTCATCCAAAAAGAAGCTTACCATCTGGGCTCATTAATCATTTCTTTTCAAGTCAAGGTTTCCAGGGAATACTTCTCTCTTTTGATCACATTATTGCTCCTTGTCTATCCATTACTCTCCTCATCAGCACTCCTTCTCATCTGTTGACATTCTGGCATGCCTCATCACCCGCATCACTCCTCCCTCCTCATTTGCTTCCTAATTTGTTTAGATCACAGAGAAGAGGGAAAGAGCGAGAGGGACAAAGGGAAAGGTTAGGTGTGGTAGAGAAAGAATACTTGAGGAAAGTGTAAAATTGGAAGAAAGTGGAATATGAAAAGCTGTACTGGACGTTTGATGAAATCAGTTTGCTGTCTAGCAGTTATGGAGTTCCTAATTACTCAGAGCGCTCCATGAATGCAATGACAGGCACATTATTGCCACATGCTAACTTGCCCCAGGGCAAACTGGCTCAGTGATGAGAACATTTTCCAGTCACTCTGATTGTAACGCACCCACAACACACCCTTTAAAGCACTTACAGGAAAGTGCTGCTTTCTGATAAATTTATCATGACTAGTGTCAGGTAAAGAAAGCAGATTTTTGTGACTCCTTGTTTAATGCTATGGTTGAGTTCTATGGGACAGGTTTTCCGTGGCAGTGGCAGTTTAAGGTAAATGGCATACGAGGTACAAACAAGGGCGAGGGGACAAATCCAAACATATTCTACCACGTTAAAGGAGTCATAACCTAGTATTACCTTGGATACCCACGCGCTATTATAGTCTTTCAGGCCCTTCTAAAAAAGAAAAGTTGAAAAAAAGTGAAAAAAATAAACACAGAGCTCCTCTGACCCTTATTTCTGAAGGCCTTATAGTCTCGCGAGATCTGATGCGATGTTTTGGCTGCCGTGGACGGGCATTGTAATAATGCAAATGAGGGGCGCGTTGATTGGTGGCAGGAAGGAGAGGGGTTGACACCGCAGGTAACGCTCCAGCATATCTAACCCATATCTACTACTCCCGCTAGCATACAATAGCAGCATTAGCAGTTAGCTGCTGTTTGTTACACACAGTAGAGCATTAAAACACAGCCTTACCGTTTCAATTGCAGGCAAGTATCTGATTGTTGGAATTGCCCCATTTTCCAAACGGAGCTTCGATGCCAACGTTTCTACATCTTTCATGGTCGAGTTCGTACTTCGAATCAGTGATGTGTCGGTCGCGAACGAACCGGCTCTAAGAGCCAACTCTTTGAAGTGAACGATGGGAGCCGGCTCGTCATTGGGAGCCGTTTTTAAATTTTTTCATTTCCCCCTGCTTGTTTTGGTACATTTGGTACACATCGTTTTGCAATAATTTTGGTAATAAATACACTTTAACAACAGAAAATGTGAGGAGCCACTTGGGAGCCGAAAGAGCCGGCTCTTTATGGTGAGCCAAGCCAAAAGAACTGGCTCTCCAAAAAGAGCTGGAATTCCCATCACTAGAATTCAGTAATGGCGGCGCTCGACTGAATATGAGGGGGAGAGGGGCGAGGGGGAGGACGGGCTTCCAGCATAGGTCCGCGATGTCTATATATGGTATATTCTGCGCCGACTTGACGTCAAGTCGGCCAGAAATTAAAATCACGTATTTGAGTGCGCGTGGGCTGGTTGACGAACCCAGGGGTAAACAAACGCTTCACTTTTAAATATCGGCTTCCCGGGCAGTCTATAATCATTAGGCAATCATAGCATAAATTTTTTTCTCACGGAAAAGTGAAAATTACAGGTTCTGACTTCTTTAAGACTCAAGTACTGCTAACCTGCATTGAAGTGCATGTTTAGTGAGAAGAAATATGCAGTATTCAGCTTTTCCCTTTGAAGTGAAAGCCCACCGAGCCATCCTTTGGGTCAGTCCTACCCCCATCACCACATTTTACCTGCGCATTGAGAGAAGCATATGTCCAGATTGTTTTTTGCAAAGGTGGGGCAAAGTAAGGACCTTTCAAACATATATAGGTCATGGAAAATTCAACCTTCGCTACTCAAAGCCCAAAATCATCCCCATCGACAGGGAGAATTAGCAACTCCATTCTGAACATCATTGGAAGAATGATATCCTGTCCTGGTGTGCAGACCTTTACCCATACCGTCCAGCCTAGAATAGCTTGAACAAGCGACATGGGACCATTCCTGGGGATTGGCAAGGGGGGTTATATCTCAATTTTAAAAGATATAACTAGCAATTCAGTTTAATTTGCCTTATAAGTCCATCTCAAGAAAACTTTATTTTTGTAACTCAATTAAAAAAGTGAAACTTCCTTTTTTTTTCTGCCTCCCTTCTTGCCTTTTTAATTAATAATTTAATTTTAATATTACAGAGAGAAATGTTATATTAGTCAATGACTCCCTATACATGGAGGCACACCCAGAAGGGGTCATTGCTTAAACAGTTGGCTGTTCACAGTGTTGTATCCAAGCCTATTTGTGGAAAGTTAAGTGGAAGGAAAATTTGTAGTTGAAAGAAAACTAGTCTTGACAGTCTTGTGAGGGCTGTTAAGGAATCCCATTTAAAGATTTAAGAGAGATTCTGTAGAGCTCGATAGGACAGCAACTTGAACCTATCGTTGAAAAGCACCCCACATGGACAGATTCAGGACATTTGTGTTTAGCGACACCATCTGAATAGGAGTTATACTGGCACACACAATGGGTGCTGTCACAAAAATCTAAGACGCCTGTGTACATCAGAGGAGAGTTCCAGCAGAAACCAGTGAAATGTCACAATATGATGCTGGTGGCACAGCCTCAATGAATTGTGGATGTTCACAGTTCACCCGGTCTTTCAGAACTAAGTCCAGAATATGAACACATCAGTCACAAATTAGCAGATCAATTATAGCTTCGCCCAACATCTGCTTTGTTCTCTCCTATTGTCTTTGTTAAAACAGACAACAGTATTTTATAAAGACCAAATTCCCAAAACAGATGCTGTCTTTCGCCTATTTTCATGCTTTCATCATTAGAAAACATTAACATTTTGACTGAAAAGTGGTAAATATAGTCTACATTTGTAATTACAGTCACTTTTTACTATTATAATGTAGACTGGATTTGGCATGAGTCTTTGCTTTTGCCCTTTAAACTCTTCTTGCACAGTTAGAAACAAGCAGAAGAGGTCTTGTAAAACGGACAGAAGTACCCACTGAACAATTTTTAACGATTCTACAGCCAAAACAAATCAAAACTATATCCAGAAAGCCTGTAATTTTATTCATAAAAGGGTAAAAACACCAGTGGGGCGTCCCCCAGGACTCCATTCTTGGTCCCCTTTTTTTCTCATTATACATCCTTACATTGGGATAAATATTTAGGAAATATGGTGTTCAGTATCATCTTGCTGATGATTGCCAGTTTTATGTTTCACTCAAACCTAACACCTACGTTCAGCCACTCCTGAATTGGCTTGATGAGGTTAAAACACTGGCTGGTGGCTAACTCCCTCCATTTAAACGATTAAAAAAAGGTCAAAATTTGACCTATTTTGCTCGCTTCTTTAGGGAAAATGGGTAGTACTTCCTTTAGATGTAGGGACTCTTCCTTTTTCAATCAGTCATGCTGTCACCAACCTCGGAATCAGGCTGGACTTGACATTGAAAATAGACATGCAGATTAATTCATTAGTGAGCTCTTGTTTCTTTATATTGAGGCAGATCTCTAAGCTAAAACCCATCCCGCCTAGTAAGCATTTCGAATCTGTCATTCATGTATACTTCACCCCCCCCGCTCGACTATTCTAATTTCTCTTTGGTAGGCGTCAAAGCTTCCCTCGGCCAGCTCCAGTTGGTTCAGAATGCACCTGCCAGATTTCTTACTAGCACAGATAAGAGATATCATATTACACCCATTTTGAGCCTATTGTACTGGCTAGCGGTTCATTTAAGGATACAGTTTAAAGTTCTTATTTGTTTTTAAATCATTGACTAGACTTGCTCCACCCCATTTGTCAGAACTTCTCCATCCCTACCAGCCATCTCACGTTCTCTGGTCCGCCAATCCTATTTTCCTGCAGGTCCCGAAAGTGCATTTCAAATCTCGTGGCGAAAGATCCTTTGCAATGTGCACCTCTAGACAATGGAATGAGCTCCCCCTAGACATAAGGCAAGGCAATTTTATTTGTATAGCACACTTTCAACAACAAGGTAATTCAAGGTGCTTTATATGATTAAGGGGTAAAATAAAAATAGCAGTAAAACACAGACAAAGCAGATAAAGTAAAAACAGCAATAAAGCAAGAAGCACACACAAAACCTTAAAACAGTCCTCATTCTTAAACATTTTTAGATCATGGCCAAAGACATATTACTTCAGTTTAGCTTTTATCCTGCCCTGATACAGTCTTGACTATGGTTTGATTTTGTGTAATTTTTTTATTTCTTTTATGTTATTTATTGTATTCATCTCATGTACAGCACTTTGGTTGACTGCCATGTCATATGGAAAATGCTATATAAATAAAAGTGGTATGGTACCAATATGGGTACTCAAAAAAACCAAACAAAAAACAGTTGTTGGTAAATGACGTCATGTGCTATACATACTTCAAGTTTGTCTCGTAAAAACCCCCGGCGTATTCAGTTAGCTATTTTGCCATCTTAGCAACTTTGTCACTATATTTAACAAGTATTGACACCACTCTGGCGACAAATCTAGCAACCTTTTTGGTGTTATTGGAGACTTTTGAAGACCTACGTGAAGCAATATCCTTATTACTTCTCTCAGCGAGCAGTGGTGCGGCCCTGGGCTCCTCATGTCCTAGAGCGCTTACAGCAGACGGCCAATCCTCGCTCTGCAACCCCACCTGCCGAGGCCCAGGTGCAGTCAGAGCAGTCGTTTACCCCACTGCTTAAAGATTGCAAATGAATCGCGCATGTGTGAAGCAGTGGCTGGTTGAATAAACAACTGCACATTAAAATAAATCATAGATTTCACTCAAAGTCAGTCACTTACTCACCTCGTCCACTGTGTTTGCGCCTCTTTGTGACAGACATTAAACAGTCATGTCTCGGTCTAAACTGGACTCAGAAATACAGAAAGGAATGGGAATCAAACCCTGAATTAAAAGGCTGGTTGAAGCCGTTTATTGAAGATGCTACACAGGTCTACTGCTTGTACTGTAAGGCTGACTTTTATGCCAAAATTAGGGATATATATATATATATATATATATATATATATATATATATATATATATATATATATATATATCAGGGCTGTCAAAATGAATGCATTAATGCGCGTCGATTAGTTTGTGGAATGGCATTAATTTTTTTAACGCACTTAACGCATGCACAGAATGACATGCCCTGTTTACCCTACAATTAAACCCACGCTGCTTTCAGTGCTCGCCTGTCACGTAAACAGCATGACAACTGTTTGATAACTGCAAATAATAACAGTGGGAACCAGGGAGTAATGTAAAGGTTCGGTGTTGATAAACAAATAATCCCTCTATTAGTCTGAAAATTTCAATTAAAAAATACTTAATTTCTCCAGAGAGAAATTAAGTGTTGTTGTAAATCGTATTATTTAATTTTTCAAGGAGCTATTGTAGATCCTGATGGTTGTAAGCAGGAATGATCTCCTGCAGAAGTCTGTGGCGCAGCAAAACTGAAGAAGCCCCAGTTAGTTTGCCTTAGCAACTGGCTAAAAGATTAATAGGTAAAAAGCTCCACGTGTAAATGTGATTGTGGAATTCAGAACAAAAGTTCCATGCATCTCTCCTGTATTTCCTTAAAAAAAGAGCAAGAGCTTCGAATGTTAATAAATCGTGATTAATTTACAGCTACCCTGTGATTACTTAGATTAAAAATTAAAAATTTTAATCGCTTGACAGCACATACACACACACACACACACACACACACACACACACACACACACACACACACACACACACACACACACACATACACACATACATACACACATACATACATACATACATACATACATACATACGCTTGCAAAAGTATTCGGCCCCCTGTGAACTTTTCCACATTTTGTCACATTAGAGCCACAAACATGAATCAATTTTATTGGAATTCCAGGTGAAAGACCAAAACAAAGTGGTGTACAGAGTGATGTGCAGTGTTAGCGTTTTGCATTTTGGCCAAAAAGTTCCATTTTGGTCTCATCTGACCAGAGCACCTTCTTCCACATGTGTGCTGTGTCCCCCACATGGCTTGTGGCAAACTGCAAACGGGACTTCTTATGGTTTTCTTTTAACAATGACTTTCTTCTTGCCACTCTTCCATAAAGGCCAACTTTGTGCAGTGCACGACTAATAGTTGTCCTATGGACAGATTCCCCCACCTGAGCTGTAGATCTCTGCAGCTCGTCCAGAGTCACCATGGGCCTCTTGGCTGCATTTCTGATCAGCGCTCTCCTTGTTCAGCCTGTGAGTTTAGGTGGACGGCCTTGTCTTGGTAGGTTTACAGTTGTGCCATACTCCTTCCATTGCTTGAACAGTGCTCCGTGGGATGTTCAAGGCTTGGGAAATCTTTTTGTAGCCTAAGCCTGCTTTAAATTTCTCAATAACTTTATCCCTGACCTGTCTGGTGTGTTCTTTGGACTTCATGGTGTTGTTGCTCCAAACATTCTCTTAGACAACCTCTTAGGCCGTCACAGGGCAGCTGTATTTGTACTGACATTAGATTACACACAGGTGCACTCTATTTAGTCATTAGCACTCATCAGACAATGTCTATGGGCAACTGGCTGCACTCAGACCAAAGGGGGCTGAATAATTACGTACACCCCACTTTTCAGTTATTTATTTGTAAAAAAAGTTTGGAATCATGTATGATTTTTGTTCCACTTCTCACGTGTTTACCACTTTGTATTGGTCTTTCACCTGGAATTCCGATAAAATTGATTCATGTTTGTGGCTGTAATGTGACAAAATGTGGAAAAGTTCACAGGGGGCCGAATACTTTTGCAAGCCACTATGTATGTATATATATATATATATATATATATATATATATATATATATATATATATATATATATATATATATATATATATAAACATGGCAACTCAAAAGGTTAAACCTTATAACAGATCTACCCGAACCACACTGCCACAAATGCTTAAAAATATATATTTTGCAAAAGAAAAAATAACGTTTTCATAATTCCGCTTTCCTGCAGCATCCATTCGAATTACATGCATATTATGCAAATCGAAGATGACATCATTTAGCGACTTCTAGCGACAGCCAATAGCTACTTTCCATGCAGAGGAGTTGGCAACACAGCCAGATAAAAGTTTTCTAAAATGTGAGCTCTACTAATGTACATGTTCATGCTTGATTGCTGATGAGGTTGTATGTTGTTTTTTTAGTAGTATAACTGCTGACTGTGCAGCAAATTCCCCTGCGGGCACAATAAAGTTTAACTGAATAACATTGATGGACTGGTACAGATAACAATTGGCGTCACACAGGCATTGCGGTCGAGTGCACAGGAACCACTTACAGTTTATTTGGAAAATTAAACTTAGCACACTTATTGATGATTTGAGGAACTATCATCTATTGGTGTGGGGAGAGATTTGGTTTGGTTTCAATACATTATAGTCAAAATAGGTGGCCCAATCCATTCCATAATAAATTATCCAAGGAACTTGTTGACATAGTGGCAATTCCTCATCCAGAACAGAATTGTTAAAAATAAAATTAATATTGACCCAAAATTGTATTATGTGGTATCTGAAAGGCCTTTTCCCAACCTTGTTATCTCAGATTCCTGATATTCTGATGTACTCTGGATGTAATTAGGCGACAACATTAAAAAAGGGTGTGTATTGCTGGAAACCAGTAAATACCAATAAAAGCGAACAAAACCTCAGTCTCCTCAGGGCATATTGCTCTGTAACTGTCTCCGAGTGGGCGGAAATACAGACACACGAAAAAGCAGCTCTCTAATGGATCTGCTTCCTTTAATTTCACTTTTCTCCCATGCTGTCATTAAAAGACACTCAAAGCAGGACATTTACATTTTAGCCGTCAAACGAATAAAGGTAAGGGATTGGTTCTCTACAAAGATAGGGAAATATGCACGTATTTCTTGCCATGTGAGAACAGGAGCTTTACAAAACAGAAAACAGACCATATTTAAAGGTTTGAAAAGTGTTGGTGGATCAAAATAACTCAAAAACGAGAAACCTCGGATGCTGTGGTTTCAGAATCACTGTTCATTTAGGTTTCAGCTTGGAAGTGGACGACTGTATTTCTGCAGGGCTATTGAACCAAAACTGAGTGACATAAGTAGTTGGAATCATCTGGGAGCAGAATATACAAAGCCGTTATGTCATATTTTATCTCAATTGCAAAAAACAAACGGACAGATGTGTTGGAAGTTTAAGCAGTAAATCAAAATGGAAAAAAAGTGTTCTAAAAACGTCCTCCAGATGTTTGCCAGGTGTGGAGATGGTAGGAGCTGCAGCAGCATAAGCCTCCATCTGCAGGGAGTCATTGATGTAATGATTAGTTTGTGTGCTTGCAGCCAGAAAATAAATAAAAAAATTGCGCGAGGCTCTGAAAAGCACAGGCGTCGAGCTAAAATAAACCTGGAGCTGACACGTCGGAAGCAGCAAAAAGTATTTTTAAATAGCGCTCCATCATATTTCGCCCCCATAACAAACAAACGACCACATAGCAATTAGCGAGAAGACATGTCAATTTACTAACTGTTGCTGCTTTCAGTCAATGGTAATCATTGTAATAAAACCGTACATGCTCTAATTTTTTAAAACACTTCTAGGACCTCTGAATAATGTAATTACAATGCAACGTTGAAGTGGCATTATATTATAACATTTGCATAATTCAGAGGTTAAACGGCCAGTAAATGATCAGATGTTTAGCTACTGTCAGAAGTGTGTAACCCTTTGGGTTGAAATAATTTCAGTGAAATCCTTCTTGTATCCATGTACTTGTTAGTGGAAACCATCTTGGCTCTACCGCAGAAGCTAATATCTACAACTTTCCTTAGCTCTGCTCTTGTGGTTACAGCCAATCAGTGCATAGAAAATGTGAAAGAATGATCAAAAACCCCCGAATCATTTTCCCTAACTTTAAAAGGGATTTAAAAATTTTTTTGGGAGAGGTAAAATGTTAATAAGACAGCTTCAATTTGATGATTACATATCTTTATTTAAATATTATATATGATACCACCATATGTGACTAAACATATGTTTTACTTAAACTGCCTTCAGCTGTTAAAGAGTTCTCATGTGTAGGCAGAAGTACTGACGCGTGTGTTGACGACAATCTGTCCGCTGCGTTTAAACTCTTCCACATTCAATTCTCCAGCGTTCTCAGTGCAACTCTGGCCCAATCTCTACAAATATTTTAACATTCCACTTTAAATTGTCCACAGTGGGGAGCCTTTGATACACAGATCATGGACATGGACATTAGAAACATGGACTTGGCTGACATCATGATAACTATGTGAATGTTTTATGAAATCTGTGTTTAGTCTTTCATTTCTGTGTTGCAACAATGTTTTTTGGAAATAAACCTTCTATTGTTCATTTCCCTTGCCTCCAACAAAAACTGATTTTCATGTCTGTAACCAACGTAACACCTAAAATACCTCAAACTACCTCTCTAAAAGTTAAGGTATCATAGGGTAAGATTAAAAAACATACACAAGAATTAAAAATGAAACAATATTACACACAAAAAAGCAACCGAACAGCAGTAGCCCAGGCAGTGAACTGGCAGAGACCACATCTCCATATTTTGTTTCAAAAATGGCACCAATTTGCTGCAAAGTGGAGGCGGTATCAGGGAGCCTTTGGTTATTCATAAGTTGTCAGCCCATGGGAGTAATGAGGCACAATCAGGTGTTTTTCAGAAAAGATGATGCGATGGTGGGAGAAAGACGGTGTGGGGATACTAGGACTTTTAATTTGACCTATTCCCTCCAAAGCTTCAGTGCCGTCCATCGTCATCTACTGACTCGTTCATCTTCCGGAGAGGATGACGTTCCTGGACTTTCTTCATCCAAATTACTGGCAAGCACTATGAGGTTCGCTGAATGGCTGCAGCCATATATGACACAGCACAGCTCCTTACCCCGGACCATTTTTTGGAGATGCTTAGACACTTTCAACTTTACCACAGAGTATAGGTAACTGAATTAATGAATCTCATGTCAGACTTAGACATCATACTCAATGCATTTTGTCAACCGGGAGTTGAACTATGTGAGCCCGATGCAGGAGTATCACATATGCCACAGCTGCAGGATTTTGTCCCGCTGAAGTGAAAGCTTACAGGTCAGGTAACTGCTTGTTATAGAGTCTTTTCAACTTCTGATCACTTTAATTTAAATTTTTTCTCCTTATTTCAAAACTTTGGCTGAAGCGGCGCTTAATTTCAGTCTCCAATGTGGCCGCTTTGGTCGGATTCAGCCTCCAGAACAACATCTAAACCCCCATGAGAAGTCATCTGTCTGATTCAAAAGTCCAAAACCTCAAGACAATTACCTCTGCGGCAATCGCAATATTTGATTACACACAAGTGTGCGCACATTTCAGATCCATGTGGAGCAGAAGGAAGTTGTGAGACAGGCCACAGCAGATGAACAATGCTATTTTATATCCAGTTGTTAGTTTTTCTTATATGTAGTTCTCTGTTCAGCTTGTTCTTATTTATTGTTTTTTAAAATTAGGGCTGTCAAAATGAAAGTAAATTTTTGCTTTCTTCTGGTGTTACATATGTGACAAGTCACGTTTTCAGCATGAGGTCAACTCGCATGTAACACATACCGAGGAGCCTGCAACACAAATGCAAACACCAATGGAAGAAGGAGAGAGATGCATGTTTTTTGTGGGTGCCATTTGTAAAGTTACAGTCTGGGTTATTTAGTCTGTCATATAATGGGGGCTCATTTTTCAAAGTAAAACTAAACTAAATATTTAGTTTATAAGCTAAATATGTAACCAGCCAGTTTTGCCAGCTAGCTAAATATTCTGCGTCAAACTAAACGTTTAGCTCAGAGCAAAATATTTAGCTAATAAACAAATTCATAAACAATAAATCTTTTGATAAGCTGAAGTGGACTACCAACATAAAAGGTCTTGCGAACCTCTATATAACTGCTGGCGAGACTGAACGTTGTTTAGCATTGCTCATTTTCCTCCTGACATGCCCAACATTTCAGCTTAAAGGGTAAGATGAGCTGTTTTTGTTGTTGTTTTGTGGCTAAGCATTTTTTTTTTTTTTTTAGGTTTTGTGGCCACAGTGGCCTTTATTTACAGTGGACAGGTTACAGAAAGGGGAGAGAAGTGGGGGTAGAGACACTCGGCAAATGTCCTCGGGCTGGAGTTGAACCCGGGACGGCCGCATCGAGGGCTAAGGCCTCTGAACATGGTGCGTCTGTCCTAAACCACTGCGCCACGCGACGCCCCCAAGATGAGCTGTTTTTACAGTAATACAGATGTTTACCGATAGATTTACAGCAAGAGTGACAGCACTGGCACCAAGAGTCTATACAGAGGTTCGCAAGCCCCAGGTTTTATTTTAACCTGCTTATCGGCAAGTGAATTTGCATATTAGCTCAATATTTAGCTCCAAGTTAAATACTTAGTTCGAAGCTAAATATTTAGCTAGCCAGTATGGCTAGAAGCGTTTATAAACCTAAAAAAACCAAACACTTAAACACAAAACTCCTTAGTTTTTGTGCTAATTTAATCAAATAAAAAATTTTTTTAAATTTGCGCTGGTTAGACAATCATATTGATCATGTGGACAATGAATGGATAGAGTCTGGAAATATTACTCTTTATCCAAACCCCATTAAAATATTCCAGACTTATCGTTTTCAGGAAACTAACTACACTGAATTTAAGACTTTTTCCAGGCAACAAAGGAACCCTCTATATTAATTTTAAGGAATGTAGCGACTTAAATAATCTTTAATTGAAAACAAGCAATAGAAATGTGTTGTGCTTTGACACAACACATAAAGCAGCCTTAAAGCTATATATATTCAGCACCTGTAAAAACCCATTCCACTGAAATCACATCAAAGCTGAGCAGAAACACCAGCACAAACATCCAGACGTTCAATCTTAACACAACAAACACCAAACATAAAACCACACAGACGTCCAATTAAACAGCTTTGATGCTCGTGTGCAGAACAGCAGCTCACATCAGAGCAAAAAC
Organism: Valencia hispanica; assembly: GCA_963556495.2. NCBI lineage: Eukaryota > Metazoa > Chordata > Actinopteri > Cyprinodontiformes > Valenciidae > Valencia > Valencia hispanica. The sequence goes on along the minus strand of OY747713.1, from coordinate 16,661,812 downwards.
TCACAGAATGAAGCCATTAGCACTTATACAGTATAACCAAAGAACATTTGTCATGCAACTAAAAAACAAAGCACAGTGGGATGCAACCGTGGACTGTTGTTCTTTTCAGATCAAAAGAGTTGATGTACCTTATGCAAAAATCGGGAAAAGATATCATTGAAGTCCTTATATACTCTGAATGTCTGGTCAAAGTGAAAACAAATTTTTTTTTGGACATTTTGTTGTTCATTTTCTTGAAAAACACAAGAGATTTATTTCCTAGCTTTCACAGTTCTGCAGCCGAAAGTCGGTTCCTCGCTGCAATAAACTAAAGCAGGATTCATAAAGTTTTATCAAATTCAACACCAAAACAGCTACATCAACTTTTACAAGCCTTGTAGAAACAGCTGACAGTTGATCGTGATTTATTGCACTTTTTGCCTAAGCTGTCCATCATGTCAAGAACTGCTGAAAACTTGAAGCGGGGTTTATCAAAGTGTTTCTAAGTAGGACAGAGATGAAAGAAGCGGCTGATTATCAAATGTCTATGAGCGGTGAGTTCATTTTGCCATGGTGATAAGTACAATATTATAGGAATCAGACAAAATAAATCACAAAAATTCTTTTGAAGCGCATATTTTGAGTCTTACAGCTGTGAATGACCATGGATGGATGGATGCTTAGACACCATAGGTGGAGATCCTGGGGGGGACGAGGACACATGTCCACCCCTTCCATGAAGTTGTTCCCCCCAAAAATCATTTAACACATAGATATATTTTTAATAATATAATGTTGTCCAAGTACAACACAAACTATACAAATTACAAATGCAAAACAATGTGTTTTTATTTGTAGAAAGATTATAAACACCCCCATCACATTCCACAAATATGTCTGTTAGATGTGGTCATAAAGGTGGAACATTGTCACCTATTGGTGGACAATATCTTGTGATTTTAAAAACCATCTGTATAATTCAAGAAGAGACTTTGCCCTCTTAGTATAAATTAGCTTTAAAATTTGCACATTTTTATATTAACAAATCAATAAAGGCAGCTTCATTCCGTACCGCAGAGGGTCCTCCTTTCTGAGGCACCAGGCTCTTCCGCAGGAAAGTTAACTGCTGAGAATGATTTAAAAGTACAAGCACATCACCGCCAGGTGTCGCATTAACCAAATATTTCCCATATTTTCTTTTTCATCCCACGGATTTTTCCCATTATTTAGGGTTTTATCCCCCTACCTAGTTCTAGTCCTGGGGTTCGGCTCTCCCTCTGCCAGCCCCGGGAGGACCCCGCACTGAAACCCAAGCCTCCTTCATGCTTGGGCAGTGAGCAGGCCCTTCTTTTCACCTGATGGCGCGGGGTTTCTCTGGCTGGCCGTAGCGTGTGGAAGGATCACGTTATTCCAGCCAGATCCTCCCCAACCCTTCAGGCGCCCCAGCCACAGGAGGCAGTATACAGCCCCAGGACTAGTGCATGTTTTTGTTGGAGTAGCTTACATTAGCTGCTCAAGGGAACAAGGGGAGAACATGCAAACTCCACACAGAAAGGCTCTTTCGCCAACCCGACCCAGGGTGTGGGTGCCGATGATGCGGGGGAACAAACACACCCTCAGCACCCACAGCGTCCCCGGCGGTAATTGAACCCGGGACCTTCTAGCTGTGAGGTGAACCGCTCTACCAGCTGCGCCACCGTGCACCCCTAAATATTTTCTATATTTCACTGTTGTTTTTCAGAATGGTGACGGATAAATCTGAAGGCTGGCCGTCATTTTGACAGATTAGTATTTATACCACTGACCCCTTGGTCCAGACGCATAGACAAATTAATAATAAAAAAAAAAAGAGTTGACCATGAGGGCATCATCTCATGGCATCTATGGCATCTATGACATCCGTGAGTGCGTTTTAGAGTTGTGGAAGCTTTGGACCGCGCTCTGAAGAGCCCGCTGGTGCAGAAGCAGGCGCAAGATCCGGTATTTCATCCCACTGAAGCAATACCTTGGGGGTCAGGAAACAGATCCTTCAGAGAGTCTTTCCGACTTCTGATCACTACAATTGGAGAAACGTTCCCTGATTTCAAAGCTTTGGCTGAAGTGGCGCTTAATTCCAGTCCCTAGCGTAGCAGCGGAGCACGAATTCAGCCTTTAGAACATCAGTCCAAGGCAAAAGTCCAAAACTTCATGACATTAACCTCTGCGGATTTTGGGTCCATGTGAACCAAGAAAGTTGTGAGTGCTATTGTATAATTTAATTATTTATATGTAGTTCCTGGGGCGACAATCAGTATTTCTTTTTTGTCTCTGCGGGAAAAAAAGTTACATGGATTCAACAGCTTGATGTGTGATAGCGCGATGTGGATTCTCCGTTCAGCTCGTTTGGATTGCGTCTTAATTAAAATAAAATACTATTAATTATGTTACCATTTTAAAAATTGACGGGTAAAAATGGATTATGACTGATTTTGAACCAGTCTGTCAAAATGACGAATAATCTACCGCGGCCTCTGATTCAGCACCATTAAACAAAATGAAACCACACTGAAGTTGGTTTTAGGTTGTAAATCTGACAGATATTCATCCCGGTTCAGCAGAGTTTTTAATGTTTCATAAAGGTGTGACCGATCCAGCAGGTCTGATTATCTGTTTGTGTTGCTGCTGTTGCTCACAGTAGGTCATTTATTGACAAACTACAGCGAAAAAAAATCAGCAGCTTTCACTTCACGTTCCCTGGTCAGCCCAGGATTATTCTACTAGACTATATAAATAACTTTTCGGATTTAATGTTTTGTTGATCGAAAACTTGTGGATTTTTTTAATAGCTCCCACATCATGTGACTTAGTCACATTTCATTTTGACATTTTATTTTTTAGATGGTGTTCTCTCTCTTTATTGTGAGAAGATTACAGAGATGTTGTAGAACTTTACCTTTAGGCTTAACAGCTGTCCATACCTAATCTATACAGTTGTTATTCTGCTATTAAAAGTAGGCATGTTGTTTCAGGACATGTTTGATGTTGGATTGTTCTTGAAAGTATTTGGGTAATAGTTTTAGAACTTTATTTTGAGCTTAAGTTTTTTTTTTAAGTTACTTTGATGGACTATATTGGAAATTAGAGAAGGGTGCATAGAAATGGCAGAGACGGTCTTAAAGGTGCATCAATGCCAGCTTCCAACTAATACCATTTTCTATATTGCTGGTTGTACATAGAAAAACCTGTATACAGGTAGAATATGAACTAATCCAGATAATGCTATAGTTGCTATTATGTAACATTCCATAAAATTTTTTAACATTCAGAAGGCCCATCCTGCAAGGCAAGTTGTTTTTTTAATCCACAGCGTTCTGCAAATTTCGTTGTACAACGTTCAATGACAATGAAGGTGAATTTAATCGAAGTTGCGAAGGAACAGGAGGGAGCAATTCCCCCCCCCATCTCCTCCCAAAAATTAAATGGGATTTCCACCCGTTAGACACAACACTATGTGGACAGCCAGCTTCTTTATAAATATGACTCTGTGTGAAATAAATCCTAATATGCTTGTTAAATTAAATTACTGAAATAAAAACTTTTAAATGATCTTCTAAATGATCAAGATGCCTCTAAATCTAATACAACTCAATCAGAAGATTACACAACTGAGCCAAATCTGGCAAAAGCTCCACGAGGACTTTATTCACCACAGACAGTTAAATACAGAAGAATTGAGGCTGAAGTACTTTCTATAGCAAGAAAACCAAAGGGAGTACACAAAGTTCAAGCTACATCTGTCACGCTGCCCTATTCACTCCTTATTGTCTGCACCTGTCTCAAATCATTCACACCTGATCCTACTCACCTCCTGCCTTTATTACCCATCACTGCCCTTCACTCATTGCCGGATAATACTAACTACTACTTACTATTGATGTCTCGTGTGCCTTTCCTGCTGTCTCGTTCCTGCCCGATGTCCAGTCTCTCCGTTCCTGTCGCTGTCTTCTTCATCATCACCATCACCTTCACCGCCTCCTTTAATAAACATCTTGCACCTTCCTTCAGCGTCTGCATTTGGGTCCATCGTTCACACACATCCCTGACAACATCAGTGTTTCCATTTAGGAGGAAAAAAAACTACACACAAACACAAACACTGGTTCAGGAGTACTTCCGATGGTAAAGAAAAGCAATGAGTTCAGAGTTAATGAGACGCACACATCCAAATGCAGAATTACTGATCCAGTGCCACCTTCTGTGAGAAAGAAAGATGAAATAAGAAAAAGCAGAGTACTTTCTGTTGAAAACAAAAAACAAAGTGGGTACAAAAAGTTAAAAGCTGAAACAAGGAAAGACACAATTTGAGACAGAATCACTGTGCCAGGTGTACTTTCTAAATGAAAAAAATAAATAACTGAAAGCCATCAGTAGCATCATTGACTGAAAGAAGTTAGTGAATCACTGGAGAAAACCCTGGTCAGCGTTTCCTCCAAAATAATATAAAAATAAATCCTAATATGTGTTATAGAAGACATTGAATGCTTCACAGAAATCTGGCTTTTTTCATATTAAATAGAGTTCCAAATCTCAGGGAAAGCAATTCATGCTATGCACGGTGATGAACAAAAGAGACACTTCAACAAGTAGCAACAAGGAACCGAGGACAGAGTAGTAGCAAATATCTGAACCTGATATTAGTCTCTATGGATACTGAATGAAAATACGTTACTCAAAGTAGCGTGGTCTAATTAAACTGGATCAAGCTGTGAATAAAAAAATAAAAAAACATAATAGGAGAACCTGAATTTGCCTGCACAACATTAACCACAGTTTAAAATAATAACAGTGGAAATAAACTATAAGTAATCTAAAAAATATTAAAGAAAATAGGGCATTTGATGATAATAAGGGCCTAAAATAAGCTTATAAATCAAACCTCATACAGTGGACATATATTTTAAACTCCCAGTTCAACTATTTTCCCATGACTCAGGAGTCTATTGTGCTGTTGAAATAACTTTTTTAATAAGCTTGTTATTCCTGTTCTTGTCATTTACACCATGCCTGTCGTTTGGTTGTGTAACAGAACAAAACAAGATGCAAATGACTAAAATGAGCTGTGCAAACATGGATTACAAGCAAACAGATTTGTTGCTATGATCATAGGAGTGATATCAGCCAGAGGGATAACAGGGTTAAGTTTTAAAACATTTCTCTTCCCATATCTATCTTTATATCAGACCCACCTGACTGCCAATACATGCATGCAAAAAAAGTCTATTTTGACATTCCTTCTTTTTCTCAGCGCTCAATGGGTTTGAGCTTGTCTGAACCACCTGGCACACATCATAGTGGTAAATTCCTTATCCATCCACCAACTGTCCTGCAAACGCTGCTTTGAGGATCTGAAAACTGATTAATTATTAGGGTTAAAAGGGTATTACACGTTTGGCAATTCACACCACTTACAGTTTTAAACAGCTAAGTGTGTGGGGGGGGGGTGCAGCACATAGTTTTTGTCAAGGTGAAAAGCTTAAGAAGTGTCAAGAAGAATTAGAAATCAGAGTAGTTTGAGTACAACAGGTTATGGGAAACAGCTAGAGAGAAAAAATGGGGCCATATCACTGAAAATGTGCAGAGAGGGTATTAAACATTGAATATGCTAATATAGTGAGGAAAAAAACAAACACGCATTTTACAGCTGACTGATAAAATGCAGGAAAAAAGGAAAAACACGAGAAAGCAAAGTCAAATATATTCACTGACATCCTGAGTACAACAAACAAAAAAGTAATTATGGTGAAAATGAAAAAAATGGAATGTAAATAAAGCTAGAAAAACAGATGAAGTGTTTTTTTAAATTAATGTTTAATTTAAAAAAAAGAAGCAGTGACTCTTTATTAGCTCTTATTCAGAAAGTTCAGAAAGGAGACCACATGGAAATCCTGTCAAAGCTGATGGCTGTTAAATAGATCTTACATGGCTGTTTTAATAAAAACAAAACAGCAAGATAATCAAATTCAAAGAAAAAGGAGAGTCAGTATAAATAGCATCAAGTACAAAACAGTTCATGACAGGTACTATTTGTACTGACAGTGTTCTGATGCCCAAGCCTTATTGCATCATAATTATTTTTTTTACAATTTATTAAAAAAGTAAAACAACTCCCGTCCATAACTTGTTATGAACGGTCCAGTTCTGGTCAAATTCAGTCAGGTTAATCCCGTTTAATCCGGTCCTATTCCTTATAATACTGTCAGATTTAGTTGAACACAAAAATGCCACTTAGTCAAAAGCTAAGGAAACCAGCAGCCTGCCATTAAACTACGCTTTGACAGACAGAAACTTATGCTGATATCGATGTCCAATTTTAATGTTGTAATGGAAGATAACTGATATTTACTAATATCCTACACATTTTCCTACCTTTTCAACATCATGAAAAACACTGTCATATGCTCAAAACAAATACCACATGGCTAACCCACTCCCCTCATTGAAACACATAGTCTACACAAACACCAACAAGATCGAAATAAATCTCAGTCATCATTATCGGCACAGTTTTACTTATCGGACTGACACTGATATGTCAAAAAGAGACTAAAGTCGGTTTATACCGATGTTAATGCCGATATGTCATGCATCACTACTTTAAGTCATTGGCTGTCAAAGTGGGTACTAAACCTCCCCCTGACAGCTACGAATTGATGCATGGTTGGTATCAAACATCCCGCATTAGGTGGGACAATTTACTATCTGAAAAGCCAGACGTGAATCAAAAAGGCACACATTTATGATGGGGCACTATGGGTAATTTCTACTTGCATAGGGTAGAAATCTACCAGCAGGAGGACTTGGTTCGTTTGGGCGAACCAAACTGCCTGTATTAATACACACAGCTACAACAGGTGCTCTTCCAAGAAACTGCCCTGCATTAGCAACAATAAGTATAGCAAGAAGTTTTACTATTTAATTAAAACACCCCTACCTTTTATTATTTGACTAATAGATAGCAGAGAGGTGTTTCTCCTTTTGGACTCCTTTTAGAAATCCGGAGTGATGATTCAGATCACATATTACTGTAAGTCATATAAAGGAGATAAAGTTTGATATTAGTACTTGCTAAACATACTCTTGGCAAATTATTTGCCAAGAGTATGTTTAGCTCGAGTATTAGCTAAATGTAATATTCCTATAACCTGGATAGTTATTCCAGTTACACACTGCCCTCACTTACGGTGACGTTCCGTCTGCATGACTAGTTCGGTTACACAACTCAATTACTTAGTATTTTTAGATCTCTTTCATAATCGGGCTATACTTTGTTAAACTGAGACAAAATTTAGCATTCATCATATTTCCTCAAAGTACTGTGCTACGAAAAGTCTTTTTTTTCTTTCTTTCGGATCATCCAACAAATATTAATATCAGACAAAGACAACCTCTGTAAACACATGATGCAGATTTCTTTCATAAAGGGAAAAGCTATTTAAACCAACCTGACATTATTTCAAAGTATTTGCTCACTCTTTACCACAGTTCTCACAAAAAACTAAACTAGACTATATTGGTAAAAGAATAAACAGCTGGGTCCTTGGATACTTCTCAATTGTTAACATTTTTATTGATGCTTATAACTCTGGGAGTAAAAAAGTCCTGATAAGTAAACTGTACAAATGTATAATTAACCTTAAAAAGGACTCAACCGTTTACATAAAGCAAAAATGGGGAAAGAGAAATGGAACATTGAGATTACAGAAGACGTGTGGACAAGGATTTTGGGAACACAATTCACATCAACTAATTCCAACACGTGGCGGGACTTTTGTTGGAAGAACATTATACTTTTTTCACAACACCTAAACAAAATTCCAAATTCGGCGCTACACCTGCGCTATAGTGGAGAAACTGTGGTGAAGTCATGGCAGATCATGGACATATATTCTGGTCCTGCCCCTCCATACGGTCCTTCTGGTTGGAAGTTTCGAAAAAGAATTGCAGATCGCTTGGATTTAATGTGAGCTGTACATTCACATCAATGTATCTGGGATGTTTTGCAGAAGATTTAGTTACAGACGATGTTTATCTCATGAAAATTCTTTTGGCATCTGCGAAAAAGGCTATAACAAAATGTTGGCTTTGTAAAGATCCTCCCACTATAACCCCCAATTTCCACTGCATGTGCTTCGCTCCGCTCCAGCACGCACTCCGCAGCAAAAACGCTCCCATTGTAGTCAATGAGAGCATTTCCACTGCCGCCGCCGAGCGGCGCCGGCCGCCATTTCACCATCCGGTGAAATGATGGACGCCGGACCAAGTCCGCAGTCAATCTACACAAATAACTAAGCACCAACCGGATAGAGAACAACCACATTTCCGGGTGTTTTTCAAAAATAAATCAATAAAGACGGACTGATGTTTTTTGTATGCATAGGTATATTAATATAAGCCCGCGTATATTTATACATCCATCCATCAATCTTCTTCCGCTTATCTGGGGTCGGGTCGCGGGGGCAGGAGCTTAAGCAAGGACACCCAGACTTCCCTCTCCCCATCCACTTGTTCCAGCTCCCAAGGCGCTCCCAGGCCAGCCGAGAAACATAGTCCCTCCAGCGTGTCCTGGGCCTTCCCCTGGGCCTCCTCCCGGTGGGACGTGCCTGAAACACCTCACCAGGGAGGCGTCCAGGAGGCATCCTGACCAGATGCCAGAGCCACCTCAACTGACTCCTCTCGATGTGGAGAAACAGCGGCTCTACTCTGAGCCCCCTCCGGATGACTGAGCTTCTCACCCTATCTCTAAGGGAGAGCCCAGACACTCTGCGGAGGAAACTCATTTCAGCCGCTTGTATCCGTGATCTCGTTCTTTCGGTCACCACCCAGAGTTCGTGACCATAGATGAGGGTAGGAACGTAGATCGACCGGTAAATCGAGAGCTTCGCCTTTTGACCAGACTATATTTGTCCTTATTTGTGGTTTTGCTTATTTGTTTGCCTTGGTTTAGTGCTTTTATTTTTAGTGTTTTAAGTTAATAAGTTTAGGGTTATTTGATTTGATTAGTCACTTTAAGGAGGTCCAAGCCGACCCGATAGGAAAATGCCCTTAGAGTTATCTTCATTTGATTATTGGTGTTAATCTTGTATATTCAATGAGGGTAAAAATGTTAAATGGACTGAATTTATACAGCAGTTTTTGGCCATATAAAACTTTATTCTATAAGAATCAACTGGCCTAAAAATACAGTAAATCTGAACCAAAACCTATGGGCACAGTACACCCTGTATAAGATTTTCAGAAAATATAAAATAACTAGGTAATATGTGAGAGATTTAGGCTTTTTACGATTTTCTCTGTAATTTATATAAATACTTAACTAAAAAAACTGTTACACCAAGGTTTAGCTTCATGTAAAGCAGGGGTGTCAAAATCATTTCCATTTTGGGCCATATAAAGTTCATGAATGTGTTTAAAGGGCCGGTTGAGGCAGAAAGCATTGATAAAACAATCTTTAACTAACCGTTAAAATACTAATAAATATCGGTCTTTGTATTTAACAAGTACTTCTTAAAATCATATAATACTGAACATCTTTTCCCTTTTAGAACTATTCAAATAAACACTGATTTGATTTGACTGAAAATATTGCACATAAATAGAACTTAAAGAGTAAGTAAACCTCAAAACAACTTGTTTTTATGCTTATAAACTGTATAAATGGGTCTTTACCAATGCAATCTTTCAGTTTCTGGGAATTGTTTTTACATTTTCGTGTAAACCTGTTTAATTCTACACTTTTTGGTTTAAAAATGTCTTAGTGCTGCCCTCTTAGGGTTGAACGGTGGCTGGTGCATTTGAATTTTGTCATTGACAGAGAGCGGTACATCTTTTCCACTCTTTACGTCACAGGCATGGTCTCACAGACACGCCCCATAGGTTTGGGTATAAAACCATTACACTTGCCCCGTGGCGAGTTTGGAGTTGGATTGCGTTTTTCAGGTTACCATTATTATCAGATTAGCACTTAGTTAGCATAGCTAACATACAGCTTTGAACGTTAACCTATGTTAGCATTACCACTCAGACTCCTCCTGTCTGAGCCATTTCTAAACCTGTGAAATACGTAAATTTCAAGCACACCTGGCACATCTGCCAAAAATGGTCAGTTATTGGGTATGTTTAGGCCTCCTATAAGCCAATTCATTTGAATATAAAAAAGAAACATACAACATACAATGGATCTTTGCAGCGCTTTCACTGCTTGGGCGTAAAAATTGACTAAAGAAGATAATTTCAGCTGTATGCCAGGCAGGGAAGTCTCTATGTGGTCTAGTTCCTAATTTAAGTAATGAACATTTTTAGACGCAGACACCAGGTGCAACATCCCACCGCTGCTGCTGCAGCTTCTCACAGTGGGTAAACTAAAAGTAAAATTTAATATATTTTTGGCACGTCAAGTGTTTGCCACATAATAGCAGAGCTGGTACAAGCTGACCTACATGCAGTAAATAGAGCAGGTCCTTTTATCTGCTATTAATCAAAGTGAGCCCTAACAAAGCGCTGGTGTTCTGTGCACTTTGATAAGGTTACAGTATATCCTGTATGCATCATGCCAGCTTTATAGTCCCTGTGAGGATTTGTAGGAGTATTGGAGGGAGGTAGGAGGACCCTCACTTGTCTCTGCATCACTGTGGAATACTGAGATAAAGAGACAGAGTTCATAAATAACCCTTCATCTTCGTCTGTCCGACTCAGTTTCATATCTTCAAGCCACTCTATCAATTTACTGCACCTGTCTGTCTGTTAGCGAGCCAGCCCACCTGCTTTCCTTTATCAGTTTAAACAAGATCAATGGCTCTCTGCGCCTGAGATGAGTTCATCTCAACCAGGCCGGACTCATGTCACAACACTCTCGCTGCGATACGGGCTGTCGATTGTGTTGTTCTTTCACTTTGCTCGATTGCGAAACCGTTTTCAAGACGCATAGGATGTTATTCAAAGCAACCGAGTGGGTGGCACTGTGAGAAATAAATGTCACTAAGCAAATGAATTCTGTTGTGGTCGGGCTTGTATCCTCCAGAGGGGGAAGTCCTGAAATGCTGCTCTAACCTTTTGGCCCAGATGTTTCCATTCCCCATTCAGCATAGTTTAATATTCAAGGACTCGGAGCTGTCACAACACATCACGCTGGGAGAGCATATTTTCATACCATGTGTCTGGTGAATTGCAGTTTCCATGTTGAGGCATGTGACAGTGTTAATAATCCTCACACTGATGCCTGAATTGGATAAAAGAAAGGTGTGTTTCTATCAAACAGTACACGCTATGCTTTCCCTTGTGTTTTCCCCATTGACTGTATAAATAATGGACAGCGTTTCCGCCTCCTCCCCGTTTACCACAATGACCACGTTCATGGGAGAAATCATGGCGGATTAATAGACTCCTCCTCCCCGTTTCTGACACAGCATGTTCCTAAAAAGGGCATAAGGGCGGGATCTTCGCTGTAGACTCGGCCCTGCTTGGCCCTCGCGGGGCGTGTATTTCTGTCGTAATCCCGCCCATTCTGCTCCCCCGCCTTTAGCTCTGATGCTAAACCTGGCTAGCTAAGCTAAAGGCTAATCCGCTCATTGACTGTATATATATAGCGTTCCCGCTTCATTCTACTGCAGCCATCTGTGCGCCTCTGACGGCTCTCTCCCACCCCCCCCCCCCCCAATCTCATAAGGTAAGAACTCATAACTTAAAATAATTATTAAGATGTAGTGTTACTATAATTACATTCGAACGAAATACAGCAATTTAAACTGAATTATCACAACGTGATATCAAAGACAATTGGAGAAAAAAAAAGACAGATTGCTGTCAAAATGTATGTAAAGCCGAGCGGAGGATGTTTATTAGCCTAGTGTAATCTGCAATATGTTTACATGTGTGTAACATTGACTGTATATATAGTGTATAATAATCTGTCAAGTATTAAATTCCCTGTATGAAAAGTGCATGCACTGTATGTGTTGAATGCGTGTGGATGAAAGTGCCTCGTGTGTGCTGCTATGAATGGATCAATACGGTAATAATTGTAATCTAATAATGATTTAAATTCTACTCCCCAGAAACGAATACAAATAAGGCCACGGTCGACAATATCGTGATACAGCTGAGGGCGAAGGGCTTGGAGTCAAGTCAGGAGCACGTTTTTCACCTTTTTTGATGATTTGTTATTTTTTTGTATTCTTGAAAATAAAAGTTGTTAAAGATTGTGAACGCCTTTCTGTTTCTCCCGCAAACATATGCTTCGTTATCAGAACAAGGCAAGGCAAGGCAAGGCAAGGCAATTTTATTTGTATAGCACACTTTCAACAGCAGGGCAATTCAAGGTGCTTTACATGATTTGGTGATTTAAAAGAAACACATAAAAGAAACACACATTATACATGATACACAATAAAGCAAGAGAAAAATAAAAAAAAGCAAGAGAGCATGAACACATTTCATACATATAACATCAAGCATTTACTCAAAGGCAATTCTAAACAGATGGGTTTTTAGTCTCGATTTAAAGCAGTTCAGAGTTTCAGCAGCTCTACACTCGTCAGGAAGTCTGTTCCAGATAGAGGGAGCATAGAAACTGAAAGCTGCTTCTCCATGTTTAGTTCTGAGTCTAGGGATGTTTAGTAGGCTAGAGTTGGAGGACCTGAGTGGTCTTGGTGGTTGGTACCATGACAACAGGTCTTCAACATATTTTGGTGCTAAGCCATGTAATGATTTATAAACTAGTAAAACTATTTTAAAGTCTATTCTCTGAGCTACAGGGAGCCAGTGTAAGGACTTTAGAACTGGGGTGATGTGCTCTACTTTCCTGGTTCTAGTGAGGACGCGAGCGGCAGCGTTCTGGATCAGCTGCAGCTGTCTGATTGACTTTTTATGCAGACCTGTCAAGATGTTGTTGCAGTAATCAATCCGACTAAAGATAAACGCATGGATGAGTTTTTCTAGGTCATGTTGCAAAATCAGTCCTTTAATCCTAGAAATGTTCTTCAGGTGATAGAACGCTGACCTTGTTATTGCCTTTATGTGACCCTGGAGGTTCAGGTCTGAGTCCATTACTACACCTAGGTTACGAACCTGATCAGTAGTTTCTAGCTGTATTAATTGAAGCTGTGTGCTGACTCTTGATCGTTCCTCCTTGGGTCCAAAAATAATCACTTCAGTTTTGTTTCTATTCAGCTGGAGAAAGTTATGGCACATCCATCCATTTATTTGGTCAATGCATTGATTTAGGGTTTGAATGGGTTCAGAGTCACCTGGTGACATTGTAATGTAGAGCTGAGTGTCATCCGCGTAGTTATGGTAGCTAATGTTATTGGTCGCTATAATCTTGCCTAGTGGGAGCATGTAGATATTAAATAAGAGGGGCCCCAGGATGGAGCCCTGGGGCACCCCACATGTGATTTCTGTTCGTTCTGATGAAAAGTTTCCTATTGAAACATAGAAGTCCCTGTTCTTTAGGTAAGACTCGAACCAGCCAAGTACTGTACCAGAGAGTCCGAACCAGCTCTCCAGTCGTTCCAATAAAATATCATGATCAACAGTGTCAAATGCTGCACTGAGGTCCAACAGAACCAGCACTGTGGTTCTTCCACAGTCTGTATTTATGCGGATGTCATTAAATACTTTGACGAGGACAGTCTCGGTGCTGTGGTGAGCGCGGAAACCAGACTGAAAAGCATCAAAACGGTTTGTCGTTGTTATGAAGCCATTTAACTGCTGAAACACAGCTTTTTCAATAAGCTTACTGATGAATGGGAGATTAGAGATTGGCCTGTAGTTCTGCATTAACGTGTTGTCCAGATTTTTCTTCTTTAGCAGTGGTTTAATAACTGCTGTTTTTAAAGCCTGAGGGAAGACACCTGATAGCAGTGATGAGTTCACTATTTGAACAAGATCAGAACCAATAACAGGAAGAACTTTCTTTAGAAAAGCTGTGGGTAGGATATCAAGACAGCAGGAGGAGGAGCTTAATTGGATAATGATTTTTTCAAGGCTGTTCTGGTTTAATTCGTGGAATTCAGACATTTTCTCTACATTGTTGTTGATTGGGGATGGCACTGGTTGTGGGTTCGATATTGAGGTACAGATTGACCGTCTAATTGTTAGAATCTTTTCAGTGAAAAAGCTGGCAAATTCATTGCAGGCCCTGGTAGAGTTTAGTTCTGGGGCTACTGTCACTAAAGGATTAGTTAGTCTTTCCACTGTTGCAAATAGAGTCCGTGCGTTATTAATGTTTCTGTTGATGATTTCAGAAAAGAACGATTCCCTAGCATCTTTTATAGTTAGCTGATATCTATTCAGTCTCTCTTTGTAGATCTCATAGTGAACCTGGAGTCGAGTTTTCCGCCATTTTCTCTCCGCTCGTCGACACTCTCTTTTTTCACTACGTACCAGTGGATTACTTGTCCACGGAGACTTCTTTCTACCTGAGACTACTTTCACTTTAGTTGGAGCAATGGAATCCATGATGTCTGAGATTTTCGCAAGGAAATTATCTACCAACTTATTTACTGAGTTTGAGTTGGGAGATGAGGGGGATGTGGTGGAAGGATAAATACGTTTAAAGGTTTCTACTGAACTGTCCCCTAGAAAACGCTTTTTTATAGTGGTCTTACTGTGGCTGGGTAATTTAGCAGAGATGGTACTTTGAAAGAAAACACAGAAATGGTCAGATAATGAAATATTAATTACAGAGATGTCAGAAATATTTAAACCTTTGCTGATAATTAAGTCCAGAGTGTGTCCTTTATTGTGTGTTGGTTGTTTGACATGCTGGATCAGTCCGAAGTTGTGGAGAGTATCATCTAATGTTTTTGCTTGTCTATCTTGGGGGTTGTCGGTATGGATGTTAAAGTCCCCCACGATAATTAGTTGGTCATAGTCGATACATATTACAGAAAGAAGGTCATTGAAGTCATTAAAGAAGTTAGAGTTAAGTTTTGGTGGTTTATATAAACTTAGAAATAACGCTTTGTTAGGCTCATTTATCTGGGTGGCTAGGTATTCAAAAGATTCAAACGCGCCCAGAGTTACCTTTTTAAAGTTCATTGAGTTGTGAAAGATGGTGGCTACACCTCCGCCTCGTTTGTGTTTTCTGTTCTCGCTTAAGAAATTATAATTTGGAGGATTGGATTCTATTAATGAAGTTGTTTCGTTATTTTCATCTAGCCAAGTTTCTGATAAAAAAAGGGCGTGTAAATTATGCTCAGTGATGAAGTCATTGATAAGAAAAGACTTCCCGGATAGAGATCTAATTTAATAAAGCTAACTTAAGTATTGTGATGACGGGCAGCTGACCCTTCTGACAGGTTATCAATTTGAGATTTTGTTTAATATGAGAGCGTGTGGTTAACGGTTTATGTTTCCTGCTGCTGATAATCACTGATATAGCCTCAGGGGTGCCAGGTGAATTCTGGGAGACGGTAGGGGTGGATTTATTGCCCGGTTCCCTCAAATATCAGATATCTGTAATAATCAGTGGGGGGAAGCTCCCAGGCTTATGGACACTAGTCCCAGGCGTTTGGTGTAGTCTAAGTTTAGGTGTTAATTGTGTCCCAAGTTTTATTTGCTCATTCAGTCTGTCTGTAAAGTTTCTAAATGGAGACTCATTTGATGTGGCTGAGTCACAGGAAGATGAAGACTTAATCTCTGATGGTTGTTTATCTGTTCGGTCCTGTGGTGTCATCATGACTTGGTGTTTTTGTTCTCTGATATCCATGGGCGCCTCAAGGTCAGCTTTTGGGAGCAAGTGTTTTGCTTTCTGATGTTGATAAGAAAAAATGTTGGACACACACATACAGAACTTCTCAAGGATAGCAAAACCGTTGTATTAGTTGCTCCAGATTAAATTCCCAACAACACCAGCACAATCCCGGCAGACTAAGCCAAAAAGCCCACAACTGAACTAAATGTGAACGACTTCTCAGCTGATTGTTTCTTCAACCATTTATGGAGCATGCGGAGTCTGCTAAATCTTTCATCATTCCCTTCAGGGACTGGTCCGCTGATGAGGATGTTTACGTTAAGTCCATCAAGTCTCTGTAGGAGATCAGAAAAGTCTCTCTTCAGAATCTCTGATTGTCTCATCACGATGTCTGCTGATCCAGCGTGAATGACGAGCTTTTCCAAAGCAGGATGTTGGTCCAAGATTTTAGGGATTTTTTCTGATATTTCTCTCACTGTATTTTTGTAGCAGCTATAAACTTTGGTATTCTTGCTACAAAAAGCCTCAATTCCATTAATTGATCCGTCTTGTATGATAACAGTCTTTGCTGGGGGGGCTCTGACTTTATGTGTCCGTTTGATGCGGCTGGGTTTCTCCTGGTGGCTTTGACTGGTCCCGGGGGATGCGTCATCTTTCGGGGAACTCAAGGCTGCGAATCTGTTTTTCAGCAGGATTCCAGGTGGAGAAATATCTCTTGTTTTTGGCTGAAACCTCTTTTGTTTACTTTTAGCAGAAGCGGCAGTTCTGGGTTCAGAGGTTTCTCTGTGTCGGAGTTTCTTTTGTTTTTTCTTCCTCGGAGAACAGGCTGGGGTTGATTTCATGCGTTTTAAAGCTGGCCAGTTTTCATTGTAGTGCGGAGTTCTGCCGCTCAGACGCCTGTAGGGAGTCTCTGTGACACGGTTAGACCGACATAACACAGGGCTGTTTGTATTCAAAGGGCTGTTTGTATTCAAAGGTAAAGGTAAAGTTGTTTCATTTTGTCCATAATCAGCGTGGAGATCAAAATTAATTTCCAGACGACGTAGCTTCGTTTCAATGCCCTCAATTCTGTGGAGCAGTTTTTCAAAATCCTCAGCTGAGCAAAAAGCCATGTTGATAAGTCCATAGAAAAGTAATCCAAGAAGAGATCTGGTCCAATACAGTAACTCCAGGGGCTGGGAAAATAAAGTAACTAAGAAAAGGTTAAGAAAGAAAACAAGAAAAGCAAACAGAAAATAAAATAAAAGAAAATAAGTGAACGGATCTGGAGAGAGACAGAGAGCAGCTGCTCCTCCTTCAGCAGACAAATAATACTGATCCTCAGAGAGTTTGCATCTTTGAATTGATAATTGGTTATGGTAAGGTTAATTACAAATTTCTGTTAAACAAAATCAGCGAACACCTTTATAAATGAATGGCTGCAGTTTACACGCTCCGTCAGCGAGAGTTCAAGAGGGGATTCTGCGCAATCAACCCAGAATCCTGCAGAATCAGTTTGACAGACTAGAGGAAGAATGATATAAACACTCAACAATCTTCCCTTCATCTCTGCACGGAGCCTGGCAGGGGTCAGGTGCAGAAATAATTTTGAGCTTCATATGTACCCTCAGTTTAATAAAATCCATACGCACGTTTTATGTGCGCGCTGATTTGGGCATCGTGCTGGACCTTTTCAGAGCTTTAAACTGAAAAAAGGGTATTATTCCTTTAACTTGTAAATAATACGACTAAGATCTCACTAGTGACCAGGTTTGTTTAAACTCCATGCACAACAAATGCAATATTTGTTTTTATACGGCTTTGACGACAAACCGATCACAAACTTGGTCCAAAAAGCGCACAGTGTGTGTCTGTCTTGCCTCTGGGAAGCATGGAACTGGTAGCGCAGCATAATTACAACACCTTGCATTAAAGAGGATACTGAATATATGACAATTGCGCTGGTGGATGCACTGTTTAAAAAACAAACATCAAAAAGAACTTCAGGTTTTTAAGTGGTGGGGACAAAACTGTAATTGATAAATATTACCGTGGACATGGTGCCAGCTACAATGACTCAAATATCTATAGGCTACTTTAATGCAGCGCCCCAAATCCGTGCGCACGATTTAATAAACTGAGGGTATAGAGGAATTCTTACACCTGAAGAGTATTTCTGCACCTGACCCCGGCTGGGTTCCAGAGGTGATTTTTTTTCACCACAGAAAAATATGCAGAGAGTTGTGGGTCTGAGAGGGCGGACAAGGTGCTGCTGATGCCAGGGGGGGAAAAAATCATCTCACCTGCTATGAATTTTTATCTTTAATTTTAAACATCTTAATATATTTTATCTTATCTTAATTTTTTTATGTCAACAATAATTTTGTTTTTCACATTTTCTGTCAGTTTTTAAAGGGTAAACGTATGAGCAAGATGCCCTGCAGCCTGCATACACAAACCTGTCGTTATTTTCAAGAATAAAAAGTTTTTTTTTTAAATCCCCCCCCTCTGCTTTTTTCACAAATCGCACACTGCATATCAGCAGTAAAATGTTATCGTGGTCAAACAGACAAGGGGGGAGAAATAAACTTACATTTTGTAATTACAAACATGTTTTACTTGGGCTCACACATTATTCAATAGTCTAATATATCAAACTGAAAAGACTCAGACAGAATGCATTAGGTTGAGCTTAGCTCCACAGCCAGATAGCCTCTGCTAGCACCATGCAGCTGCGCAGCGAGCTATTAGCCTAGCCGATGGACCAGGCAGCGACGTAAACGACATGTCAATCAAAGTCCGGCCCTCATTAATTATGCAAGATTTAGAAAATGTATCCTACATTAACCAGCCTGGTGCCTCTGGGGTTTTTTAACCCAGCGTAATCACAGGAGCAATATGTAGCTGTAGACAGTAAAAACAAAATAGGCACCAGCCATTAAAGTTGTTTTTAACGTGTCTAAAGTGCAATGTATTCCAATGGGGGACTAGTGGCTATATGGCAGTACTACAGCAATGGCGGCCCCCAGTGTCTTAGTCAAAAAGCAGAGCAGCCAGCGGCCATTGATTTTCCCTCATGTTCCTCTTGTTTATCTGGGAGTAACGGCCTCTTCACGCAGAAGCGAGGACACATCAAAAGAATGATCTTGAGTTTTGAAGAGTTTGTATTAATTTCACCACAAAATATTTGTTAACAAAACAAAAATTCATCATTTGTATATACAGCGGGTAAAACAAATAAAAAAACCAAAATAAAACACATATGGAGCACGTCAGTTTTTCCTCTGTTTAAATATTCTTTGGCTGGAACTGAATGATATAGTTTCTCACGTTTGTCGTGTTTCAAAATATTTCCTTTTAGTTTTACACAGCCTGCATACAGTATGTTGTGTCTCTTGTTTCTCTGTGTCTGTTGATTCTCAGTTCAGCTGCTAAAGCTAACCAGCTACTCACTGATGGCAGAGTGTAGACCAGGGGTGGGGAACCCTGGTCCTCGAGGGCCGCATTCTTCTAAGTTTTCCATGCAACCCTGCTTCAACACAACTGACTCAAATCAAATGGATCCAACAGCCAAATTAAGATCTGCACAATTACTAGATAATTTGAATAAGGTGTCTTGACGCAGGGAAAGATGGAAACCTTGCAGGATGAGGGCCAAGGTTCCCCACCCCTGGTGTAGACAGAGCCCAAAACTAATGGAGCCCAGTCCAGTGACTGAGTGCTGAAGCCAGCTGGTCTTTCTAACTCTGAGATTTTGCTTCTGAGGACGTGGTGGAGAACCGGGTGGACATTTTAAAAGCTGCAGGTGTTGTTAGCAGCGCGGCCCTGGAGTGTTGTGTCTGTCTCAGTGCAAACGTGACACCAGCGACGAAAACAGCAACTTTGCTGACTGTAGTATTTACTGTATTTTATTTTTTTTCAGAAATGTTACGTTTAGTGTTGATGTGCGTTGAGGATCGGTTCAAAACGGGACAACATTTACTCTGTCCTCTGTCCTGTGTTTATGTGGCCTCAAACAGCGAGTTGCACATTACCTTGCTTTCTGAGTGGTTTGACTGTAGCGACGTCACCACACGTATCTTCTTCGCGCTCTTTTTTGCTCAACGTACATGCAACAAACTAGATGCGTTGGGAGCGTTGACAGACGCAGACAAAGTGTGCGGTATGAACGCACCATTACACCATTGGAATCACAAGCAGCGGTGGTTTGGTACTGAAATGGTACTGAAAATATTTCTTTTCTGAGGATGGGTTGTGGATAAGAAAATGGTCATTCTTATGAATATCTAAAACTTTCTAGCGCAGAGATGACCTACATTTGGAGGCACTGTGAGATTAGGCGGGCTTCCTTTCAAAGCAGAAGAGAGCTACTGACATCTGGTAGCAGCTAGCCATAGATATATATAAGGACTAGATGTCGCCTTGGGCATCGAAGCATACGTCAACACCGCCGCCATCTTGGGTCAGGGATCTGAAGCGCCAAATTAGTTTCCCCACATTCAGATCCATATTTTAGATTTTATCTTCATCCTCCTCAGTCAGTTTATAGATGAATGATTATTTTAGATCTCGTTTCCATGTGGACCTACTAGATCTTTGCCACTTTTGTCACACACACAAAACACAGATGCCAGCTGTGTTTGTCTGTAAAGCTACACTGCACTTTAATATCTTGTAAACAGTCGCAACGTCGTGCACGCAGCACGATGAAGGGCAAAGTGGTGCAGCGCATCACAGCCCGCTGTCTTACGTCTATGAAACTGTTCAGAACCATCCACGAAAGCATCTATTGTTCTCTCTGAGAGGAAATGTGTCTATTGCATGCATCGCGCCAGTCACTAAGTATTCTTATTAGTCCCCTTAAAAACAATGAAAATCCGGACATTTTCATCAATCTATGAAATCCCCCCGGACACCCTGGGCAGCACGTGAAAAGTGGACATGTGGGAAAACAGGACGGTTGGTGACCCTATTCATGGTGATGACCACGAAGTTAATGTTATCCTATGAAAGAAAGAGCTAGGTAATGTTAAGTTATGTTAATGTAAGTTGAAGAAAACCAACGATGAATATAATATAATTGCAAGATGGTGAAGAGTTGCCTAAAGTTTGTCAGTGTTAGTTTGTAAAGTTAATCGTTAATGTGAATGACGATGTTCACATAATTTAAATTTTTTTTCAATTTCCTCTGGACTCGATCATAAATACATGTCTGTCAGCTGGAACAAACCAAAAAGCAAACAAAAAATCATTTGAGATTTGGACGATTTATGATTATTTAATTTCGCCCTAGACAGACGCTAATGCATTAAGGGGGATTGGATCCGCGCGGCAAGATGGCGTCTCTATTGACGCATTCGTTCCAATGAGAAGCAGTAGTCAAGGTGACATGTAGTCCGTATATAAACTCAGCAAAAAAAGAAACGTCCTCTGACTTTCAACTGTTTTTACTTTCAGTAAACTTAATGTGTGTAAATATTTGTTTGAACACTTAAAGAGTCAACACCATAAGACATAAACTAAAAATGTTTCACAGACATGTGACTAACAGAAATAGAATAATGTGTCCTTGAATGAAGGGAGGCTGAAAATCAAAAGTACCAGTCAGTATCTGCTGTGGCCACCAGCTGCTTGAAGTACTGCAGTGCATCTCCTCCTCATGGAGTGGACCAGATTTGTCAGTTCTTGCTGTGAGATGTTACCCCACTCTTCCACCAAGGCACTTGCAGGTCCTATGGCTGGTGGCATTGTCCTGCTGGAGGATCATGTCCGGATGAGCGTGCATAAAGGGTACCACATGAGGGAGGAGGATGTCTTCTCTGTACCGCAAGGCATTGAGATTGCCTGCAATGACAACAAGCTCAGTCCGATGGTGATGTGATATACCGCCCCAGACCATGACGGACCCCCCACCTCCAAATCGATCCCGCTCCAGGGTACAGGCCTCGGCGTAACGCTCATTTCTTCGACGATAAACACGAATCCGTCCATCACCCCTGGTGAGACAAAACCGTGACTCATCAGTGAAGAGCACTTTTTGCCACTCCTGTCTGGTCCAGTGAAGGTGGGTTTGTGCCCATAGGCGGCGTTGTTGCTGGTGATGTCTGGTAAGGACCTGCCTTACAACAGGCCTACAAGCCCTCAGTCCAGCCCCTCTCAGCCTATTGCGGACAGTCTGAGCACTGATTGAGGGATTGTGTGTTCCTGGTGTGACTCAGGCAGTTGTTGTGGCCATCCTGTCACGCAGGTGTTATATTCGGATGTACCGATCCTGTGCAGGTGTTGTTACACGTGGTCTTCCACTGCGAGGATGATCAGCTGTCCTTCCTGTCTCCCTGTAACGCTGTCTTAGGCGTCTCACAGTGCGGACATTAGCCACATCAGCAGTCCTCATGCCTCCCTGCAACATGCCTAATGCACGTTCACGCAGATGAGCAGGGACCCTGGGCATCTTTCTTTGGGTGTTTTTCACAGTCGGTAGACAAGTCTCTTTAGTGTCCTGCGTTTTTAGAACTGGGACCTTAAATGCCTACTTTCTGTAAGCTGTTAAGGTCTTAACGACCATTCCACAGGTGCATGTTAATTAACTGATTATGGTTAATTGAACATGCATGGAAAACATTGTTTAAACCCTTTACAGTGAAGATCTGTAAAGTTATTTGGATTTTTACAACATTATTGTTGAAATAGACAGTCCTGAAAAAGGGACGTTTCTTTTTTTGCTGAGTTTATATCTATGGCAGATAGTTGACAGCAGAATTCAGGGCTGACTTTCTTTCAGCAATTCTTGCTACAGCGCCACCACACGCAAGGGGGATATGCAAGATGTAAAAAGTTTAGTTTGTTTGTCAAAAGTGCAATGTGAACACGAACCGCACCAGTTTAAAGTTGCAACAATGTTGCAAAATTGGTCCCCAATCGTACCGAGTCCAGCGGACTAACAGGTGTGAAAGCACCCTTAAATACCAGACAGCATTGCTTATTAACAGTGCTGTCGGCACAAAGGCACCATTTAGTCATCATAGATTTGGCTGACAGTTGAATTGACCTGAATTGTTATCCATTGTACTGTATGTGGTATTAGCATGTAATCTTATTTTGCAGATCAGTATATGGAACAATTGGTTTTAAGTTGGAGGAAAAATACAATCAGCTCTTAGTTTGTTTTTTTTAAAGTACTGCAGCTCTACTCTCTTCAGTACAATTCTGCACAGTGGAAGGTTTTTCTAGGCTGTCCTTCAGCTGTACCAGCAACAGCTCACAAAAGGTCAAATGTTAATTCATATTCTTACTAACAATCTCTTTGCTGCTTAGCTTTTTAAGAATTTGATTGAAAGAATGTAGAAAAATTTTTAAGACTGTTAATATTTATAAATAGTTCAGATTAACTAACCCGACCCTCTAAGAAGTACTGTACAACTTCTACAACTCTAATTAAACCCGGTGCCAAACTGCTCAGCTGAGCTCTCTGACTCCACATCCCATCTTTGGCCTGCAGTCCAAATCTACATGCATGTGTTTGTTTACGTCTGTGTGTAGCTGTATGTTTGTGAGTTCTGTCTTTTTTGGCAGGCAGATCCCAGCTGTAGCAGCGGGGAAGAGTCTGCGCCAAGCCGGATACCTACGGGGGGCCACACTGGAACCAGAGGCAGCCAGCTGGCCCACCAAGCCCTCCCCCTCCAAACATGGCAAAGACTCTCAACCAGTCTGACTATCTCACATCCAAAACTCCTCCACTGACCTCTCAAACTTGCCTGTTTTCCCCCTCCTCGGTACATTCAGACACAGTCAGGGCGGGCGGGCATCCAGGCCTTGGCATGTCGGCGCTGTAAAGGCGACAGGAGTGTCAACAACATCACACTTCTGATATATAATCCTCCTCATCCCTCAGAGCGGGCCTGCACAGAGACACAGCATCGATCAATAAATCAGTCCCTGCGCTCAACACATCTGAAGACAATAGATACGCCATGGAGCATTGAAGTAATTGCTGCCAAGACAGAGAGTGATGTAATCTTTAATTTTAGTGCTCTTTTTAGTATGGAAACGCCACATCTTGAGATTATGAGTCTGATTCAGAGATAAAAGCCAGAGTGTTTGAAACAGAATGTGGGCCAACAAGACAAAGACATTTAAGTGCAGCTGAAAAATAGGAAAAGAGAGTGACTTTTGTTCCTTGGATCACTGTTTATTCACTGTTTGGTTGCCATAGATCTTAAACTGCCTGTTTGCATTGAAACGCTTATTGTTCACAGTCAGTTTCAGCCCACACATTATGCAGATCTCCACCCAGCCAATCAGCTGCGAGTGTTCCACAGTGCCCGTGCTTGGAAATAGAAGAATACTTGTCATTTGGTTTTATCGTGAAGGCTCAGGAGGAAAAGCTTGCTCGTTGTTGTCCGGATCAGACGCCCAAGTGCGGACAGGATGTCTTCGCTTTTTGCTTTAGTTCGATGCTGAGGTTGTGTGGCTCTGTGTGCGAGTGTGGAAGTAGTCACAAGATCATGCAGGGATTTTTGTCCCGACCCATCCTTGCACAAAAGCTATAAACTCTGCCCCTTTGATATAAAATAAATATTGTTTATTCTCCCACGCACAGGGAGAAATACAAGAACGCACACACACAGGCAGATGCACAAAGTGAGTGCACATAAAAGACACACCCAGTCAGCCCCTGCAGCTCCACACTAGCTGGGCCTTAGAGAAATAAATGTTTCACTGGAATTGTGTGCAAGTCAAGGATGAACTGGATCACATTGCCAAATTAGTCAAATAAAACCAAACTTTTACTGTATTTTTAATCAAAATCTCTTAGATTGCAGTATGTAAGAATAATATAAAGAAGTTGAAATTAACTGGCACCATGAATCAAGCAATGGCTGCCCTGATTTACCAAAGATAAGGACAGAAGCTATGCAAAGTGTTCCCACAAAATTCCCCGACTTTCCCAGATCCAAATTTCCATAGTTTCACTTTTAAAGTGTAAATGTAGAAGTTCACTGTGACTAGATTTTCCAGACTCTTTAGATACAGATTCAGGAAAACCAAAGTCTATTAGTGGATGGATGAAAGGCTAAAGATGGTGGGTTAGGGCACTGCGGCTGCTGCGACCTTGGAAGCCGAGGCCACAACAAAACAATAATTGGTAATTTACTCCAAAGTTGTCACTAAACAAACTGCACATCAGATAGCGAGCAGAAAAGAACAGCTACAATGAACACTTATTGGTAAGAAAACCTTTGTTGGGAGATTTGCTTATTTTTCTCTCTTCCGGATAACTAGGGGCAAAAAGTCCATAGATAATTATGGAAAAAAATCCCTTCTCTTCTGAGCAGACAGTTGCTTAGCATGAAAAGTGTGAATGCAAAGCTGCAACATCGCAACTGTGGGGGAATTGCCAACTGGGGAAAACATCAGAAAAATCACAACAAAATTTCTTAAAAACAAGTGCAATTTTTTGTTTTCTTCGTCACATCAGCACTTTTATCATAAATATTTATTTGCACAGAAGTCTGTGCTTATGGCCTGATGATCTGAGGAATGAGGGATTAATTTTATTATCATTTTAGATGTTACTTCCCTGGATATGGCATTATGCTAAACATGGCTATTTCAGGGGGGGGGGGGGGGAGTGGTGAACTACTCAGATTCAAAGAAGCATTTTTGAAGAATAGTTGAGAAAACATCAAGACTCAGCTACCAGCTGCCAATGTTGACCCAAAGCAGATTGGGTCCAAGGGTTCATACTCTTGTTCAGCCAAATTCTGACTGTACCATCTGTAGCCCTGACTGAAATGAGATTTACTGGGCAAGTTGTCTTTTTTTTTTAAACATGATGTTTTTATCTGCTGATTATCCTGTTTTATTCCAAATACACTCTGAAGATGAGAAAAATCCACATTATCAACTATCATACATCATTATCTTAACCTTTTATCTATATGTACACAAGAGATCTTCAGTGAATGAGAATTAGCTGGGGTTTTGTCATGAAATTTTTGAAACCTATGGTTTTACATTGATGACAGGAAAAGAATATTATTGAAGCAAAATCAAGTATTAAATGTGTCTTCAAGGGTTTCCAGGCTAAAGTCCAAGTTTCTCTTTGAACATAAAAGCAAGAACCACAAGACTGAAAGACAGTTTATTTGCCACAGCTGTGAAATGTATACATCCTGCCAAATGTTGAACATTTCATTATTGCTACTAATTTTAATCTGACGACTTTGAATATATTTATTTTGCACATACGGTGGGCATTTAATTGTTTGGATGTTGGTTTTAGATGTTTTACTTTTTACTTGGAGCTGGGAGTAATCAAACAGAATTTCATTAGGTGTGTGCATATGACGATAAAATGATCTTGATTCTTAAAAACTTGCCTTACCTCTTGCTGGCCTTTTTAAGGCAGTAAATGTTAAATGTAAACAAAATGGCACCAGAGGATTATAAATACACTTTTATAATCATTTGATATGCTGATTTTATTTCAAATAGTTGCATTTAAATAAAAAATGTGATGGCAATATAGCAGAAGGTTCATTTTAGTAAAGTCTTTCATAAAGGACTAGTACTCCCGTATTGGCTGTAGGATCTAATGCTACTCAAATAAGTTTTCCCCCCAAACTGTTTAGTCAGCCATTCTACTGCAACACCGCAGTCAGTTATTACATCTGCAGTTGGACGTTTCTCTGTCAATCTCCAGAATTTGCAGAATAAATATAGGTGGTTTCTGCACCTTCACCATCAGAATCAGCCATGATATTAGGGATGAAAAGCATCAGAACTGCAGCGTGAGACAATCCAGCTGAGAGGACGTTCACTACCACAGAGAGTGTGGCCTTGTTTCAGTTTTTTGATTTACCTAAAGATATGACGGCTTTGGTCAGTGCAGCTTTTGCTAGTGCGTTGAGATCCAATTTATTACCATTTCTTGTTAAGTTGATTTATGCATGAAATGGTTCATCATCTGGTCTTTATTTTGGAGTGCCTTTCAAAAACCTTTCTACAGTTGTTACATTACAGCCTCTAACTTCAATGTGTTTTGGAGGGAGGATCAAAAAGGATAACCCAACATTCAACTAACGCATAATTTTAAATGATAGGAAAGGCATTCATGGTTTCAAAAGTTTTGTAGAAATGAAAATGTGTGACATTTCAGTATAACTGCAACTATTCTGAGAAGGCCTCAGAAGTTTTCACCTGATTATAGGAGTATGGCAAATAAGCTACCCTACCAAGCCACAACTGTTCACCTATGCAGACAGAAGGTTCAAGGGAGCATCAATAACAGAAGAAACAAATGGATCCAGGGTAACCACTCTGGAGGAGCTGTAGACCTTGACAAAAAATGAATAACTACATTGTGGGGGCGTCACATAGCTCATTGATAAAGCAGGCGCACCATACACAGAGGCTACAGTCCGCAACGCAGTTGTCTCTGGTTGGATTCCTGGCCCCGGGCCATTTGCTGAATGACTTCCCCTTCTCTCTACCCTTCTTTCTGTCTAACTACTTTTGAATAAAGGTCACTGGTGCAACAAAAACCTTAAATAAAGTACATTGTGCAAATCTACAAACTTTCACTCACTGAAAGTGTAGCAAAAGAAAACCACTATTCAAAAACAACCATGACATATTTGCTGTTTGAAAGCCTGTGGGCGACACAAGAAGCGACCAAGAAGAATGTACTCTGCTCAGATCAAAAATGAATTATTTGGTTTGGTTTACATACAAAATGTTGCATGCCAGAAAACCACACATCATTCTCAACATACTGTTCACAAAATGAAATGATGTTAACAGCATCATGCTGCGCAGACGTTTTACTTAAGTGACAGGGAGGGTGAGCAGAGTTGACAGTAATGTTCCTAACATACATCCAGAAGTAAAATTGAATGGTTTAGATTGGGGGTGTCCAACTCCAGGCCTCAAGGGCCAGTGTCCTGCCAGTTTTAGATGAGTCTCTGCTTCAACACAGCTGATTTGAATAGTCCAACTACAA
Source organism: Valencia hispanica (assembly GCA_963556495.2). Lineage (NCBI taxonomy): Eukaryota > Metazoa > Chordata > Actinopteri > Cyprinodontiformes > Valenciidae > Valencia > Valencia hispanica. Next base: position 16,634,120 of record OY747713.1, on the reverse strand, counting down.
CTACAGCATATCAAAGTTCTGCAGAGGCCTGCTAATGAACCATCTTTTGATTCAGGTGTGTTGAACCAGGAAAAGAACAAAAACATGCAGTAAACCGGCCCTTGAAGAATGACTTTGGTCAGTGGAGCTTTTGTTAGCGCCTTGAGATCCAATTTAATACTAAACTCAGCAAAAAAAAACTGTTTTTACTTTCAGTAAACTTAATGTGTGTAAATATTTGTATGAACACTAAAAGAGTCAACACCATAAGACATAAACTAAAAATGTTTCACAGACATGACTAACAGAAATAGAATAATGTGTCCTTGAATGAAGGGAGGCTCAAAATCTAAAGTACCAGTCAGTATCTGGTGTGGCCACCAGCTGCTTGAAGTACTGCAGTGCATCTCCTCCTCATGGACTGGACCAGATTTGTCAGTTCTTGCTGTGAGATGTTACCCCACTCTTCCACCAAGGCACTTGCAGGTCCTGGACATTTCTGGGGGGAATGGCCCTAGCCCTCACCCTGCGATCCAACAGGTCCAAGACGTGCTCAATGGGATTGAGATCCGGGCTCTTCGCTGGCCATGGCAGAACACTGACATTGCTGTCAAGCAGAAACTCACGCACAGAACGAGCAGTATGGCTGGTGGCATTGTCCTGCTGGAGGATCATGTCCGGATGAGCATGCATAAAGGGTAACACATGAGGGAGGATGTCTTCCTGCGTTTTTAGAACTGTGACCTTAAATGCCTACTTTCTGTAAGCTGTTAAGGTCTTAACGACCATTCCACAGGTGCATGTTAATTAATTGATTATGGTTAATTGAACATGCATGGAAAACATTGTTTAAACCCTTTACAATGAAGATCTGTAAAGTTATTTGGATTTTACAACATTATTGTTGAAATACACAGTCCTGAAAAAGGGACGTTTCTTTTTTTTTGTTGAGTTTATTTCTTGTTTTATGCGTCAAATGGTGCAATGACCTAGGAAAACATTTGTTTGGATCAAGGCACATTCATGTGACAGAATGGCCTAGTCAAAGTCTAGACATAATTTCATCCAAGAGTCTTTGAAAAGACTTAAAAATAGATGTTCACAGACTCTCTCCATACAATATGAGTGAGCTTAAAATGTTTTACAAAGAATATTTCAATGCTTTGCAGAACCACCTGTTACAGTAGCCGGGCCCGCACATTCAGGTATCGGACCCGCCCATGATAGGTTGCAACGCCGTGTAAATTAAGCCATGCACTGCATTGACTCAAGAAAACCAGCAGAGGATGGTGTAGGCTATTAATGGGGACTTTTGGAGGTAGTAAAGAAGATACTTCGATATGGTTGTGCCAAAATTGACATTAGAGCTCAGCTTAACAAAATCAAAAACAAAGATAGCATAGGGACATCTACTACATACCAGTCTTAAGCTGGTTTACACCGGCCGTGGAAGCACTGCGAAGCGGCGCGCCCACAAAAATCACGAACTATCCGCTGCCCCTGTGTTCACTCCAGACACGTATTTCTACGCCACTGTCGACAAGCGCTTCTGCTCAGCTGTTGTTTTTTCAGAGCTATTTTTTTTTCCAAAATGGGTAAGAAAATAACCTCATAAAGTGTGTCTCTGTGTGTGTGTGTTTATTTTCATCTCTATAGTCTGTTTAGATACACAAATATGATCGCATTTGTCAATCGCGGTATTTTATTTTGAAAAATTGCTTTTGAAAATTGACTGGTTTGTCTGGTGTGTCTTGGTGTGACTTCCTGCCAGAATTGACGCGGATCGTTTGCCCCCAAAAAATAGGCCAGACTGCGAAATTATCGCTTCACTCTGCGAGCCGCTCGCGAAGGATCACGGCGCTTCGCGTCTGGTCTGAACTACACCATAGGTTAACAAGAGCGCTGAGTGGTAGCAGTCTCCCTCCCCTGCCGCTTCTGTAGCCGGCGTGAACAAAGAGGCAAGAGCAACCTTTAGTGACACTCTGGTCCTCACTCCGTACTAGTCGGTGGCGGTAATGCACCAATCTGTTGTTTGCCAGATGACAGTAAACATCATGAAGAAGAAGAATACCTATTGTATTGGAGTACATTGATTGGACCCCTGTGGACATAAAAAAAGACTTTCAAAGATATGTGGGTTTAAACGATGAGTTGCACATTGCTTTCTAAAAGGGTTTGACTAAAGCGTTTACTGTATCTACAGCTATGATTGGATCCTTTACATCATACATCATTGGAATCATTGGAATCTCAAGAATCTTAGCTGTCCAATGATGTCTTATATATATGTAACTAGAAAGGATGTCACAAAAAAAGGGTGATTGAACCACAAATATGCAGCGTACTGCCAATGGGACATAAAAACAAAAAGAAAGAAATAAAAACACAGTTTACTGGACCCCCCCTAATATAAGCCACAGCCCCCCCAGCTAAAATCCTCTGGCGTCGGGTCTTTTACAGGTGCAGTTGCTTTGGGGTGTGTCTTTACCGGTTTTGCACACACCAATAGGCCTGCAGCTGTAACTGCCTTGACAGGTGGTTCTACAAATTATCAACTCAGGGGTGGGAACACAAATGCACTGCACACTTTCCGATATTCTGTGAAAACAATGATTTTGCTTTTACTTCTCAACTGTGCCCCTAGTTTGTGTTTGTGGGTGAAGATTGGGGCCAGACTCAGACCTCGTGTCTCTGGACACGTATTGACATATTTTTGAGGCAATTTCCAGTCGGCACGTCCTCTCACTTGATTTAGCATTAGAATAATTCATCAAAAGTGTTTTATCCTATCTAAGTTTTGTCTAAATAAAGATGCTGAAAGTCCATCTGGAGCAACCCTGACAGACATTTTCATCTGTTCTCATTCTACTTCCAGCTACATTGTTGAGACAGAGGGCAACACTGTTTTGTCTGTCTCTTTAATTAAGTTTTGTTTAGAGGAAGGAGAAGCTTCATTTTCTCCCTTCATTGCTGGGAACATATTAGGCTGACCTGTGCAGGATTTTATACTTTGAACATGTTAAATGTTTGCCCTCATTTTAATAATATGCTGACAAAATGTGATACTATTAACTGCAAAACACCAATCTCTCCAAAAAATGGTTTCGTTTTCTGGACAGAACAAAAAATTTTTTTTTTTTTTGCAGTCTGACTGCAACATAAAAGAACTGACTACTGGGGGGAAAAAACTGAATAAACATGCTGATAATGATTGCATAAGGATTTGAAACTGATTGCCAGATAACTTTTTTCCCCTCAACTGATCTATGGTTAACCAGAACCCACATACAAGGTTGCACAACAAGGTAGGAGTGCTTCTGTTTGTTCTCATCTACAGCCTGCAGCAGTCATGAATTATACACATGTAGTGAATCTTTTGTGAGAACAGAAACTAATTGCACAGCAAATATATATATATATAAAAAAGAAAATTAGGTCTCATGTTTTTGACCGTAAAAGTTGCTCTTCTGTTGATTATCAGCTGGTTGGATAAATATAACCAGTGATGTTCCAGCTGCTACTTTCAGGATATTTGCGTTAATCATTTACCCACTTACTAGAACCCCCCCCCAACTTTAAATATATCATGCACAGGTGGGGAAATGTAGAATGAAAGGGCTTTAAATGAATATTGACTCATACACATAGTGGATGAAAGCACACATGCTATCAAACGGGCCTTCACTTTAAACACCCTAGGATACCAGCACCAGCGCACGCTTCACCGTTCCAATTCTTTACAACAACAAAACAGGGCTATTTCACACCAAAGGCAGCTTGTTACATCATTCCTTCTTTGTTATTTCCATTTTAAAAAAATCCTCTACATTGTATCTGTCAAGTCAGAAGCTCACAAAGGCACAGGAGCAAGAAATGTGTCGGCCATTTTGGCTCCGTCAGAGCTGACGGCACTCAGAGCTACTGCTCATTAAAAGGCGAGGTTTTTTTCTTCACTGCACGCCGCAACCAAACGGGTTTGACTTCATCACCCTAAAAGAGAGGGGGAGCTGGTTTGAGGAGGACGAGGAGGACAGCTGGAGGGGCGGTGAAGAGTAAAGGCATAAAAGATAGGAGCTGGGGCAAGGAGTAAAGAGTGGAGAAAGGAACCGTGCCGGCGGATATCATTAAGGTCGAGCGCGGCGCTGGCTTAATGAGCGAGCTCACAGCAGCCCTCCATCCTCAGTGGCGCCTGCAGTTCCCCCAGGTTCTGGCTCCCCAGCAGGGGCTCAGACACGTTCCATCACTGCCGAGTGTATAGCGGTAGTACAGAGGGTGAACATTTATTTTCTACTCACTACCTGTAGAAGACACTCACGCTGATATATCTACAAGCTTAAAAACAACAAAACACGGAAAATCTGACTGGGTCCCACTTTAGCAGATACTCCCTCAGGGAAAGGAACGTTTGCCACATGCACCGTCTGGTTCTCCCTCCTCACGGCGCAGTTATAACTGACACTGCCGGTGACAGAAACATCAAGGTAATCCCCGACATCTCCTCCATGTCACACTGCTGCACACAGCTATGAGAGGTGCTGGGAAAAGCATGCATCTGTTGTCTCGGTACGGTCCTCTAGGGTCACCGACTCCAGCTGATTGTCCTGAAAGCATTTTCCCTGCAGACCTGAAGCTTTTCTCACTTAAATACATGAACTGAAACTGCATAAAAAGATTACAATGAGTGGTGAAGTTATTTATCCATTTGAAGCTTTTGAGGTAAATAACCCCTTTAATTTATATTCAAGTTATTGATATAGAGCCGGTTTGAAACAAATGTCACCTCTAGGAATTATTCAAGAAAAAATTGTTATTAATTAAAAAAAATGTTAATACAGTTACAGATATGGTAAAAAAGGACTGATTAATGCAGATATGAGTTACAGCTAATGAAAGCAAAAAAAACGTAAGAACATTTCTATATTACAGACAGAAATGTTATTGTGTGTTCATACAATCATGACACAAAAACTGCTGTCCAGCAGACAGTCTTTAACACAGTGCTAAAAAGCTGGTTGTTAACAGAGTTGTATCCAAAAATATCAATGGAAAGTTGAGTGGAAAGAAAAGTTGCAGTTTGTCAGAGTGGTTGGGGGGAAAAGTCTGGATTACGAGCCTTGCTCATGAATACCGCAATTTTCGTACTATAAGCAGCTACTTTTTTCACACGCTTTGGACACTGCGTCCTAAACAACGATGCAGCTAATTTATATATTTTTTTAACTTACTGGCCAACAGCCTCTGGGGGGCACTATAGCAGGAAGCTCAACAAAAATTAGACAGACATGTGGTTTTCCAGAGACAAAGTCCAATCAGATCTCTCAGCTCTTCTTTCTTGGGTAAACAACGCAACAATGATGTGTAATCAACACAAATAACACAAGCCTGAAAGTGTTATGCCATGTTGTGGAGTTGCCAACGGTTAGCTTCTACTAGCAGAGACTTTCTCTGACTCACTCATTTTTGCCACCTTTTTGTTTTTCTGTGGCTAATGCAGGCAATGGGGGTTGGAGAAAATATTCACGTGCCGCATGCATATGCAACTCAGAGTGACTGATGGTATTTCAAAAAGAACAAGTATTATTTCTCAGCGAATGAGACCTTTAACACATCAGCAGAGCCACATGTTGACCTCATCAATGCCACGCCACATTGATGGAATAACTCGTGCAAAAGGAACCCAAACCAACTCCTATATAGTTGTCTATTGGGCTTATAGTCTTTTTTTCATTCATGTTCATTCATTTAATTAAAATCTGTGCACATTCACATTGTTCATTAATTCATATTACTGACATGTACATGTATTCTTTGACTAGATTGTGTCCTATTCATCCGTTCCTACAGTGTGTTCTTTACATTCAAGTTCACACTCCTTTACTCTGGCAAGATGACAAAGTAAACTATATACAAAATGATACTCTACTGTCTCTATACAGTTATTATTTGGGGATAGGGCGGCACAATTAATCGCAATCGAATCAACGTCGTAATTATAAATAAAGCAATGAGTGATCCCAAAAGACTGAGGGTCTCGCATCTTCAGTATTTTATGAAGCTTAAATGTAATACATGAGCACAACGATGTATAAAAGCAGTTAAGAAGTATGATTTGCTGAATACTAGTTTTATCGCTTCTCAAGATAATCGTCAAACCACGGTCCCAGAATCAGAACTCAATTCACCATAGGAAATTTCGCAATATTGTGAATCGCAATAATTTTGGCCAAGATAATCGTGAGACAAAACGTCCATATCGTCTCCTGCCTCAACAAAACTGAAATAATAAAATTACATTTTTTTGTCAAAATCGTGCAGCCCTGTTTGGGGTCCACAGTTCTTCTAAGATTGGTGAGACATGCACATATGGTTACAATGTCATCCAACATATCAACATTGCTGATGGGTATGTCTGTGTTTAATATCTTAAAGTCTTTAAGATGACCAATAACTCTCTCCATGTGTATATGGACTCTTGACAACTGGGGTGAAGTGTCAACACAGGAACCAGGCAACTGAGACTTCCTCCTAGTAAAACTCAGCATTCTTAAAGTTGTTCCCACAATGGCCAATTCCTCTCTAACAAGGAAACCTCGGTCTGCAAGGACCTTCTCTCCATTTTCAAGTTTTTCCAAAAATCCTGAAACCACAGTTATCTTGACAGAGGCACGACCACCCCACCCATTAGACAAAAAAGATATCGCCCCAGCTGGAGTCATTCCAATTAAATATGTTATGGTATTTGGGTGCTTGTAATTTGACCAAGTTTCAGATCTTGCTTTTAGATTATAGGTTCTCTCTATGAAGATTTCTATGCAACAACAGTTCTTAAATTTTGGTTTAAAACATTTTGGCAATTTGCTGTTACTACATCCTTACTAGGCCAAATTATCAATGGTTTCAAAACAAAGGACAACATGGGTATCCATTCTCTCATGATTTTGGACACAGTTGAGAAATGAAGGTCAAATCTTTGTGCCATTGTTGTGATTCAGTGTCTAAGTGACTTTTTGTTGCAGACCATGCTTTTGGAGATGCGTTGGGCACCTGCTGCAGCCCACACACCTGCAGGTGATTTCTCTGACGAGCTCAGTGGCTTCTTAAGCAGCAGCAGGACAACCATTCAACGCATGATGGTCATACCACACTGGTAGAGTCAAGCCTTTGAGTTCTCCTGAAGCTGATCTCTGCGAGCTGCAGTTTTGCTCTCTCTGAAGTTTCAGATTAAATTGATCTGAGACCTGTCCTGTTTCCAGATCGGAGAAAAGATGTTCCTGACGCCTGTGTCACGCTGCCCTATTCCTGCCTGATTGTCTTCACCTGTCTGTCTCATCATCCACACCTGATCCTACTCACCTCCTGCCTTTAAGACCCCTCACTTCCTTTCACTCCCGGCCGGATCATCCTTCCTCCTTCCTCCTAGTAGTCCTCCTTCAGTAGCAATTGTCAATCCCCATGGTGTGTCGTCTTCCTGCTGTCTTCCTTCCCTGCCCGATGTCCAGTGTCTCAGTTCCTACTATCATCACCAGGACTTCACAATAATAAACATCCTGCACCTTCCTTCAGCGAGTGCGTTTGGGTCCATTCTCCACACACAGCACGTGACAGAATGATCCGGCCCTAAACATGGACCCAGCACTCGCCCGGGAGATCGCCGCCCTGCGCCAGGACGTCTGGGCTAACCTGGCCAGACTCGCTGCCTCTCCTCACCTCCCTGTGCGGGTCTCCGGAGCCGGGGAGATCCTCGGAGTGCTCCCTCACTTCCAGAGTGTCTTCTCGGCCCGGGAGCTCGCCGATCTGCGGCGCGAGGCGGAGAGGATTCGCCAGGAGGCGTTGGACCAGACGATCGGTCCGCCCTCTCCGCCTCCACCATCTGGCCGTAGGCGACGGACCCGCCGAACCGGCGTTTCAGCGAGCGAGGAGCGGGGCGGCGCGGCCACACGGACCACCAACGTCGGCTCCATCTCCGCGTGGCACCCACCGCTGGTTCTCTCCCCCGCCGTCTTTGTCCCTCCTCCAGCTGGCTCTTCGGGGGCTCCTCACATCAGGGAGGAGGATCTCTTCGAGTTTTTCTATGGGGAGAAGACGGCCTACCTCTGCTCCAGGGGAGCGCCTCGCCGCAGACAGCGACACCGCCGAGGTGGGGCCGCTCCCGGGGACCTTCCGGCTCCGGTCCGCGAGCCCGTTCCGGCTCCGGTCCGTGAGCCCGTTCCGGCTCCGGTCCATGAGCCCGTTCCAGATCCCGTTCCAGCTCCAGTCCATGAGCCCGTTCCAGCTCCAGATCCCGTTCCAGCTCCAGTCCATGAGCCCGTTCCAGCTCCAGATCCCGTTCCAGCTCCAGATCCCGTTCCAGTCCATGAGCCCGTTCCAGTCCATGAGCCCGTTCCAGTCCATGAGCCCGTTCCAGTCCATGAGCCCGTCCCAGCTCCAGAGCCCGTTCCAGCTCCAGAGCCCGCCGTTGTTGTGGCTGCCGTGTTTCTGGCGGTCACAACGGCGGCTCTCCAGCGATGGACATTTCCCCATGCGTCGCTGGAGCTCCCGGGGAGGGTCAGGGAGGACCCGTCCCCGTCGCTGAAGCTCCCAGGGAGGGTCAGGGAGGACCCGTCCCCGTCACTGGAGCCTCCAGAACGGTCGTCTGAGGAGGCGTCCGAGCCTCCAGAACCTTCGTCTCAGGAGGCGTCCGAGCCTCCAGACTCTCCGTCTCAGGAGGCGTCCGAGCCTCCAGACTCTCCGTCTGAGGAGGCGTCCGAGCCTCCAGAACCTTCGTCTGAGGAGGCGTCCGAGCCTCCAGAACCTTCGTCTGAGGAGGCGTCCGAGCCTCCAGAACCTTCGTCTGAGGAGGCGTCCGAGCCTCCAGACTCTCCGTCTGAGGAGGCGTCCGAGCCTCCAGACTCTCCGTCTCAGGAGGCGTCCGAGCCTCCAGACTCTCCGTCTCAGGAGGCGTCCGAGCCTCCAGACTGTCTTTGTCTCGGCCGACCTTTACCGGCCAGGCATCTTTGGCACTACCTGACCCTCAGAAGAGGACCTAAGGGCCGTCCGCCCGACCTCCGTCCAGCCAGAGGACGCCGCCGGGGCCGTCCGCCCGACCTCCGTCCAGCCAGAGGACGCCGCCGGGGCCGTCCGCCCGACCTCCGTCCAGCCAGAGGACGCCGCCGGGGCCGTCCCCCCGACCTCCGTCCAGCCAGAGGACGCCGCCGGGGCCGTCCGCCCGACCTCCGTCCAGCCAGAGTACGCCGCCGAGGCCGTCCGCCCGACCTCCAGGTCCTCAGGGGCCGCCGCCGAGGCCGTCCGCCCGACCTCCGTCCAGCCAGAGGTTGCCGCCGAGGCCGTCCGCCCGACCTCCAGGTCCTCAGGGGCCGCCACCGGGGCCGTCCGCCAGACTTCCAGGGGCGTACCCAAAGAGACTCGGGGCCCTCCTTCCGTGGGCCCCCTCCACCCACCCTGGCAAGGGTGCTTGTTTTTTTTTCTCTTCCCTTTCTTTTTCACTCTTTCCACGGTGTCTGGAATCCACCTTTAAAGGGGGGGGTCCTGTCACGCTGCCCTATTCCTGCCTGATTGTCTTCACCTGTCTGTCTCATCATCCACACCTGATCCTACTCACCTCCTGCCTTTAAGACCCCTCACTTCCTTTCACTCCCGGCCGGATCATCCTTCCTCCTTCCTCCTAGTAGTCCTCCTTCAGTAGCAATTGTCAATCCCCATGGTGTGTCGTCTTCCTGCTGTCTTCCTTCCCTGCCCGATGTCCAGTGTCTCAGTTCCTACCATCATCACCAGGACTTCACAATAATAAACATCCTGCACCTTCCTTCAGCGAGTGCGTTTGGGTCCATTCTCCACACACAGCACGTGACAGCCTGTTTCACTCATCTACCTCCTGGCTTCCTGCATAACTCATCCCCGTTGTTCAGACCTCCTCCAACCTGCCTGCCCGCTCTCCGTCGATCACGCTGCTTCAGATCTCGGGTCAAAACCCACAAAACACCGCTGTCCACTCCTGTGACACCATGCACACTGGATCACACCCCTTCCGAGCTGTTAGAAAATTAGGATTTGATAGGAAAATTAAGATACCCCCAATAAGAGTTTCAAATAGACATTTTTGGACAACAATTAAAAAATATTTAACCTGCAATATGCTCTTTAAGCTCTGAGATATTACAGAGCAAAGTGCACATTAACCTCCTGGGTGCTGACCCAGGTCATGGCATAACTTACCGAGATACAAACATTTGAAATGTTTGAAATGAGAGCACAGCTAGGGTGGTAGAGAGCGACTGAATGATGTTAGCTTGATCCTAAATGAATCAACAGACAGCAATGTTGGATGAGGAGCTGTAACCCCCTTTTACCAGACACAGAGACTCCTGTGATGTACAGCATCGGAGAAATATGTTAGAATATATTTTTTTCCTTCCAGATACAGAGATAATGATGATGCACACAGAGAAGCCGATACGAACAGCATGTCATCAGCACACGAGGCTAGATCAACCGCTGGGAAAGGTTTCCACACCAGCTGTATTGACCCGATATGGGAGAACGGGATACAGCGGGACAAGATGAAAAGCAATAGAAGAAACGGAGCAAAAAGATCATCTGACACAAACAAGTGACTGGAAACAGAATGCAGAGCAAAATCAAAGACAATGAGTGAAAGCTAGATGTGAGGAAACTTCAACGCCTTTGAGTGATAAGGAGATGTGATAACTCCCGCTGCTCGGAGTTAAGTGCCGAGAACCACACACACATTCACAAAGACAAACACTCATGGTGTGTGGTCAGAGCGCCCCCCCCCCCCCCCCCCACCCACAAACCAGTGCTCATCCTGACACTCCAAAGGGGTTCAGCATGTGCACTGCCTCAGATGTTTAATTCATACAGTCGCCTGTTTGCGCAGCGGAGGGAGATTGGAATGCAGAGCGTCGGATGTGACAGAAGAGGATGGAGGCTACATAAATAAAAAAAAAAGAAATAAAATATAGAAAAGGGAAAACTAGATAAAAATAGCCACAGCTGGAAGAGGAGCGAAGGGAAATTGATGAGAGCGCACGTGTTTGGTATGGATTCCCAGATCCGGGCACATACAGAAGGAGTGACTGATAAATTCAGAGTTGCAAAAAAAAATAAAAAAAACTGTAAGAGAGAAAGACACAAAAGGAGTGAAAACTTTAGGAATCTCTTTTGAGCAGGACCAAAAAGCCCTGAGGGTTGACAGGGTTTGCTTAGAGTCTCAGCAGAGGCCGGCGAGGGACTGACTGGTAGCGATTTTCTGTCATTTCTCTTTTGCTCTTCATCCCTCAAGCCTCAAGTCATTGACCCCTGTGGTGAATTACAGGCAGACTAGGTTTGTTTGCTCTCCAAGCTAATGCACTCAGTCAACATTTCTCCTGACTTTCTCCTCCTGATTGAATAAATCACATAAGTCTTCACTTTATTAATCTGAATTTAAGCTGCAGATTTTGCCTTTACTATTTTACTCTTGTGTGGCTATTGTTCCATCTACTGATACCAAAGTTTGGTGATGCAAACATAACCACTGGTGCTTGCTTTTTTTACACGCTTAATTTCACACGTGAAAATGTAACTATAGTGAGCTACAAGCCAGCCCACAACTGAAAAGGAAAAGCTGTAAAAACAATATATTTTCTTTCCTAATCATAGAGGTGGCCATGTTCAGCTTCTATAAATTTGACTGTTTGCATTCAGAACAAATTCTATGATTAGAGCGCTCACTGAGGGACAACAGATGGTATTCATATCATACTTCTAGCAAAGTCTGGGCGTCTGTGGTTGCTGCTTCACAAAAGGTTTATCATCAAAGAGATTAAGAAACTTACAGAGTCTAAGAAAGCATGCCTTGTGACTGTTACAGGAAAGAAGGGTAGCTATATTGGTTATTATTGTGTTTGGACTGTTTTGATTCAGTTGAGCTTTCAGAATTTTAAAAAATATTAGTCTCATCAAAACCTTCAATTTGTATGCTGGACCCAATCGCAACCAAATTATTTAGGAAAGTGTTCCCTTTGGTTCCTGGCCCCATTTTAAATATGATTAATCTATCCTTAGTAAATGGATACGTACCACAGGAATAAACCTTTATTTAAGAAACCTTCCCTCGCTCAAGATGACTTGGTTAATTACAGACCTATATCTAACCTTTCTTTCTTACCCAAAGTCCTTGAGAAAATACACACGTGCTCAAATTTGTTGGTACCCCTCCACAAAAAATGAAGAATGCACAATTTTCTCTGAAATAATTTGAAACTGACAAAAGTAATTGGCATCCACCATTGTTTATTACATATTTAATAGAAATCAGACTTTGCTTTTGATGTTTCATTCAACATAATATTGTAAATAAGAAAACAAATGAAAATGGCATGGACAAAAAATGATGGGACCCCTAACCTAATATTTTGTTGCACAACCTTTAGAGGCAATCACTGCAATCAAACGTTTTCTGTAGCTCTCAATGAGACTTCTGCACTTGTTAACAGGTAGTTTGGCCCATTCTTCCTGAGCAAACTGCTCCATCTGTCTCAGGTTTGATGGGTGCCTTCTCCAGACTGCAAGTTTCAGCTCTTTCCATAGATGTTCGATAGTATTCAGATCAGGAATCATAGAAGGCCACTTCAGAATAGTCCAATGTTTTGTTCGTATCCAGTCTTGGGTGCTTTTAGCTGTGTGTTTTGGGTCATTATCCTGTTGGAGGACCCATGACCTGCGACTGAGACAGAGCTTTCTGACACTGGGCAGTACGTTTCGCTCCAGAATGCCTTGATAGTCTTGAGATTTCATTGTGCCCTGCACAGATTCAAGGCACCCTGTGCCAGGCACAGCAAAGCAGCCCCAAATCATAACCGAGCCTCCTCCATGTTTCACTGTCGGTATGGTGTTCTTTTCTTTGAAAGCTTCATTTTTTCGTCTGTGAACATAGAGCTGATGTGACTTGCCAAAAAGCTCCAGTTTTGACTCATCTGTCCAAAGGACATTCTCCCAGAAGGATTGTGGCTTGTCAATATGCATTTTAGCAAATTCCAGTCTGGCTTTTTTATGTTTTTCTTTCAAAAGTGGAGTCCTCCTGGGTCTTCTTCCATGGAGCCCACTTTCGCTTAAACAGCGACGGATTGTGCGATCAGAAACAGACGTACCTTCACCTTGGAGTTCAGCTTGCATCTCTTTGGCAGTTATCCTTGGTTGGATGACCTTAAACTTCTTAATAATATTTGCAACTGTTGTCACAGGAACATCAAGCTGCTTGGAGATGGTCTTGTAGCCTTTACCTTTACCATGCTTGTCAATTACTTTATTTCTGATCTCCTCAGACAACTCTCTCCTTTGCTTTCTCTGGTCCATGTTCAGTGTGGTGCACACAATGATACCAAACAGCACAGTGACTACTTTTCTCCATTTAAATAGGCTGAATGACTGATTACAAGATTGGAAACATGTGTGATACTAATTAAATTAACTATTTAGTTTGAAATATCACTATGATCCAGTTATCTAGATTATATCTACAGCTTTTAGATCCACCCTACCTTCAACACACCTGAATCAAATGGTTGAATTCCCTCATTAGGAGTCATTCCGTTCTGCAGAGGCCTGGTAATGAGCCACTAGTTTGATTCGGATTTATCTTTGGTCAAAATTGAAGAAGACTTCAAAAATGATGCATAAGCTGAAAATATTAATGTCAATTGATTTTTTAAAGCAGAGGTCTCTGATCAACAATTTGCAGAAGCCCTGTTTATTTTTGTTCGACAGTGTGAAGTGACAACTGAAGGAACCTGAAAGGTTACCTGGTACTGAATACTTGCAGCTGCGGTGGGTTGCAAAGCAAATTCCATTATTTTCTGGCAAAAATAAAAATACAGTGAACTTGTCACGCCTAAATGTGACAAGTAAATTGAGAATCGATTGTTATTGATCTTTTAAAGCTGCCGCCACACTGTTTCTTATGCCACAAACAATAAGGCACGAGCCCACGCATAAAAAAATAAGTGGATTATTTATACAGAAGTCCTGAAACATTTTTACCGAAGAAATAAACTCCTTTATATTGTCTGTACCGCTGCCTGTGTCGAGCCAAGTGTGTTCAAACCTTATCTGGTGTCCAACAAATGGATGAGTCGATGGTGAGTGATCTGTGCAGTTCTACGGTGGAGCGCACTGCAGTCTCCGTGGGCTCATCCTCTCATCATAGGAGATTCAATGGGGTAACTCATAAGAAACCATCTACCAAACAGTGCAGAACCATAAAGTACTAATTTTTTTTTGCCACCTCCAGGAGATAAACTTATTTAAATGATTGGAATATTTTTAAAAGGCGCTAACATGGTCAGATATGTATAACAGCTTGCATTTTACCTTAAAGAAACAAACATAAGATAATGATACGGTACAATGCAATTTTAAGGTTTATAAAAGCCTCCTTAGCCAAGTATGTCTTAATTAGCTAGTTAAATACCTTAAAAATGCACCACAATGAGGCCGACTATTAGACAGCATTCTAAATAACAACTGAACCTCATGCCTGACTTACTATTTCGACTTAAAACTGGCAAACAGCTACAGTTTACAAATGCTGTGTAGAATAACTCACCAGCGTTTCCAAACACATTTCACACGGCAGAACCACTCCTTGTTCATCTCAGAGTTAAACCACTGGAAGATAACAGCTTATTTGAAATGGGCTGAGTAGTTAATTTACGTTTTTAAGATCACTACTTAGCGTTTTGACCTGGTTTTTCCCAGGCTGAGCCACACCATCGTCTCAAAGGAGCTTCACAAAGTGCTCGTTGATCAAAATAGTAGTGCGCCCTCTGCTGGCGGTAGTTGCAGCTACACCGCTATAGTAGCATGTTCCACTAAAATCTTAGGCTGTGTCTAATCTAAGATTTTAGTGGAACATGTCGGATTCAAGTGTTCTTCTACATTGCTGAAGAAGTAAGAATTCTGATGGGAAAAAGTCAGAATTTTAAGATTGAAGTCGGAATTGTGAGAAAAAAGTCAAAATTCTAACATCAGAGTACGAATTCTGAGAAATAAAAGTCAGAATACTGAAATTGAAGTCAAAAATCTGAAATTACATTCAGAATTTTGAGGAAGAAAATCAGAATATTAAAAGTAAAGTCAGAATTTTGAGGAAAAAAAAGTACAAATTCTGAAATCAAATTCAGAATTCTGAGAAAAGTCAGAATTTTAAGGTTTCATAATATATATATGGATGTGTATATATATATATATATATAAACACAGCAAAAAAAGAAACGTCCCTTTTTCAGGACTGTGTATTTCAACAATAATGTTGTAAAAATCCAAATAACTTTACAGATCTTCATTGTAAAGGGTTTAAACAATGTTTTCCATGCATGTTCAATTAACCATAATCAATTAATTAACATGAACCTGTGGAATGGTCGTTAAGACCTTAACAGCTTACAGAAAGTAGGCATTTAAGGTCCCAGTTCTAAAAACGCAGGACACTAAAGAGACTTGTCTACCGACTGTGAAAAACACCCAAAGAAAGATGCCCAGGGTCCCGTGAACGTGCATTAGGCATGTTGCAGGGAGTCATGAGCACTGCTGATGTGGCTAGGGCAATAAATTGCCATGTCTGCACTGTGAGACGCCTAAGACAGCGCTACAGGGAGACAGGAAGGACAGCTGATCATCCTCGCAGTGGAAGACCACGTGTAACAACACCTGCACAGGATCGGTACATCCGAATATCACATCTGCGTGACAGGTACAGGATGGCCACAACAACTGCCCAAGTCACACCAGGAACACACAATCCCTCCATCAGTGCTCAGACTGTCCGCAATAGGCCGAGAGAGGCTGGACTGAGGGCTTGTAGGCCTGTTGTAATGCAGGACCTTTACCAGACATCACCAGCAACAACGCCGCCTATGGGCGCAAACCCACATTCACTGGACCAGAAAGGAGTGGCAAAAAGTGCTCTTCACTGATGAGTCACGGTTTTGTCTCACCAGGGGCGATGGACGGATTCGTGTTTATCGTCGAAGGAATGAGCGTTACACCGAGGCCTGTACCCTGGAGCGGGATCGATTTGGAGGTGGGGGGTCCGTCATGGTCTGGGGCGGTATATCACATCACCATCTGACTGAGCTTGTTGTCATTGCAGGCAATCTCAATGCCTTGCGGTACAGAGAAGACATCCTCCTCCCTCATGTGGTACCCTTTATGCATGCTCATCCGGACATGATCCTCCAGCAGGACAATGCCACCAGCCATACTGCTCGTTCTGTGCGTGAGTTTCTGCATGACAGCAATGTCAGTGTTCTGCCATGGCCAGCGAAGAGCCCGGATCTCAATCCCTTTGAGCACGTCTGGGACCTGTTGGATCGCAGGGTGAGGGCTAGGGCCATTCCCCCCAGAAATGTCCAGGAACTTGCAAGTGGCTGGAAGAGTGGGGTAACATCTCACAGCAAGAACTGACAAATCTGGTTCAGTCCATGAGGAGGAGATGCACTGCAGTACTTCAAGCAGCTGGTGGCCACACCAGATACTGACTGGTACTTTTGATTTTGAGCCTCTCTTCATTCAAGGACACATTATTCTATTTCTGTTAGTCACATGTCTGTGAAACATTTTTAGTTTATGTCTTATATTGTTGACTCTTTTAGTGTTCATACAAATATTTACACACATTAAGTTTAGTGAAAGTAAAAACAGTTGAAAGTCAGAGGACGTTTCTTTTTTTGCTGAGTTTATATATATATATATATATATATATATATATATATGTGTCCCTAATCCTTTTCCGTACATATGTCTATAAACACAATGATGCGTTACCATTTTAGTTAGCGTCTACTGTCACAGTAAGAGTTTAAGAAAGTAGCAAAAAGTCGATATGAACACTTCTGTGAACCTTCAGGAAACCATTTTGGGAACATTACCCAAAGGTTGTCTAAAGGTTACATTGTAAAAGCTGTAGTTAATCTTTAGATAACATTTTATGACAGTTCTCAGTCATTCATAGTTTTAGAGAAACTTTAAGCAATGATTATTTACCATTTTAAAAATCCATACCCAAATTAAAATTAAAGCTGTCCTTGAACTATTTTGAGTAGCGACATGGCTGGGGTTTCTTTGAAAAGAATATACAGAAGTTTCCCCCAAAACAGTGAGTCTGAGTGCAAGGCCAGATTATCCAATGGGCATTATGGGCCCACGCCCACTCCGGGGCCCGAGGCCAATGGGGGGCCCCACTTGAGCAGTTTAAGGAAGAAATACCATAGTCTTCAGATTTCAAATATGGCAGAGATCGGCTCTGGCGGACATAACCAATAAGATCCACACAATTTTCTTTCACCCTAACAGTTCCTAAAGCGCAATTGTGGAAACCATAGTACGCCCCCCACCCCTACCCCAGCGAGTAGCGCTCACGTACCGTCACCGGACTGTGGGACAGTAGGGCTAAGAGAATCGAAATAATAAAAAGGAGGTTTCTATAAGCAAAAGAGAGGAAGATGAGAAGAAGACGTGTTAATTAAGAACTCTATCATCTACTGACATGTTCTTTGTAAAATGTGTCTTTTTCCAGGGTGGTTTGCCTAAAGCGCTCACTGTGTCTACAGTTATGATAGTCTCCTTGATTGGCATGCATCAATGGAATCACAAGAATCTTAGCTTTCAAATGATGTATAATATGAATATGTAGAAGTTGGTCGAGAAAAACTGCAGATTTAAACTCAGAAGTAGGCAACGTCCTGCCCGCGGGACATAGGAAAGCTCACACTGATTATATCCAAACTAGCCAATGAGGGAAAGCCTTAGGGAACATTCCCAGATGGTCACATTGTCAGTGTTGAATACAGCCTCCAGGGAACCTTTGAGAAGAGTTTACTGATGGTTCCCTGAAGGTCGTGGTGTCAATGTCAACACGAGCCTTAACAGAAGATTTAGGGAACATTCCCTGACCTTTAGGTAATTTTTAGGGAATGAACAAGAACAAATACATTTACAGGAAAAAAGGACAAGTCAGTGTTTACACAAAAACACCCAAACCGTGTGAAGCAGCAGAGATCTTGGCTTTAATGAGCTTTAATGGTTTTAATATGTGGATATCTGTGTACCTTGTATGTGTCAAAAAATGCGACAAGTGTTTTGTTCCATGCTGAGTAGCAAATGTGAGCACAAATGCTCCTCACAGTATGTGAAGTGACATGAGAATAAGCACAGTAAACAGAATACGTTTAGATTAATGACTTTAATATACTCATTCTCATTAATATCCATCATTAGGCACCTTACATGTAGATCAACGGGGAGCAGAGCCGTTCACCTGCCTGTTTAAAATAACAGAACTAAAACATGCCGTCAACATGGCAGAAACTGAAATCTTAGTTTAGTTTTTCTGTTTAGGTTGTGGTTTAGGTGAGGCATGTCTGCATATGTTACTACATAGCTAGTGTTGTGATTCTACTGTAAATGTATTAACGGATGCTTGTGCATGTATCATTTATGTAAATCCCACACAATGTTTGTTTGTGCATGCCTTACATATGTGCCGCTGTGTGTGTGTCACATATTGTGCAACATGAGGTTTGTTCTGGCATTCTCTCCGGTAACGCGTATCAGTGTCTGCGAGTACGTCCCAAATGTCTTAGAGGGTATTAGAACTGTGGGCTCTGCCAGTTCAGGCAGGTTCCTGGACACCTTGGCACAACAGCTACATCTCGAGCTGGTTATACCTGAAAGTCAAACCCAGAAACACTGTGGCAAAGTTCCCATTGTGCCTCTGGAGGAAGAGCTAGTCCCGTACTTTGCAGCCTGGGAGAAGGGAGCAAACAATCTGCTATATAGGAAGAAATATAAATCATACTGGCAACAATTCAGGTAAATAAAAATCTGTTGTGCACTAGGGTACTGAGAATAAATGTAATCTCGAAAAAAAATAAAATAAAAAGGAATTTATATGAGTGTTTTCTCTTTAAAAACACACAAAGGTTAACCTACATTGTTGAAAGTAGCTAAAACAGTTCCTATACTGTCAATTTCTTTCATCACAACACCAGAAGTGTCTAGAAATGTCATCTCTTCTGACCATGTTGAAACAAAAAGTGGAGTTTTTGTTCCTTCTTCCAAAACATTACATGAATATGCAATGCTGTGAAAAAGTATTTACTCTTTTAAAGATTTGCTTTTGTCACACTGAAATATTCCATGTCAAACAAATGTTTCTATCAGATACAGAGTAAAAAAAACAGCTGCCCAAACTAGCCTGGCCCAATATGAAAATATAACCTCCACTCCTTGTAAAATCATGAATTAATGATGATTAGCTTCATTTCTTGGTTCATTTTTAAGCGTAACACTCAGGCCTAATTATAAAAAATGAGTAATAGAGCTATTTCTAAAGCTTAGGAATCACAGCAAACCAAAGTGACAACCATTATCAACAAACAGTGAACATTCCCAGATGTGCCCTGCCTATCAAAATTACTCCGAGAGCACATCAACTTTTAGTCCGGGTGGTCAAATAACTCAGAACTACTTCTAAAGGTCTGCAGGACTCACTTCCCTCACTTAAGTCAGGGGTCACATACCCTCCTTTTTCTTTGGTCTTCTGCAGTGTTTTTATGCCAATACGTGGGGGTTAATCTTTCTAAAGAAATTTAGAGATGGAGGAGTCCAGAGATCTAAACCAATCCGGTGATGGTTTGCTTGGGATCATTAAGAATAAGTAATTGATTCTGGACAAAACCATTTTTATTAAAACAACCCTTCCCATAAGTGATATGGGTAGCGATTTCAATCTAACAAGATCATCTTCCATTTTTTTTAAAAAGTGGGATGTAGTTTAGCTTTGTTAAATCTGCCAGTCTTGGTGAGACATTGATACCTAAATAAGTAACATTCCTTGACTGCAGTTGTGTATTAATGGAATTCTGGAAAGAACAATTGATTGGATGAACCGTAGATTTTAACCATTTATAGAATAACCTGAAACTCTTGAGTAAGAGTTTATCAACCCTATTACCTAAGACAGGTTTTTGAATGCTGGAGAAAAAGTAATGCATCATCTGCATAAAGACTGATTTTATGTTCTATGTTATTGCATTTTATGCCTTTACTATTGTGAGCTATGCTTGTAATTCCAATCTTTAGTGTGGCGCATATAACCTCCAGAACACCCTCCAGGAAAAAGTCTTCTGTCCGAGGCAGCAATCCCACTTGAGACATTTTATTAGGCATGAGCAGGTGTGCAGTTCAGCTCCATGAGGACCAGGAGGAAGTTGTGGGACTGTGTGTTCAGGCAAAAATAAGTGAACTGTTCATATTTAACAAATGTATTCATCTGCTTGATTTGTGATCCCACGATGTGAATTCTCTATTCAGCTTGAATATAAATGAAAATGAATGACAATTAAATTTAAATACAGTTGAATATGTCTATATGAATTGACGGGTAGAAATAGATTATGACCAGATTTTTTTTGGACCCAGTCAGTCAAAATGTCGGACAACAAAAAAATTCTAGCATAACCTCTGCTTAAGGTCACTGTTTATGGTTCAGGGGTAAGAGAGAGAGACTGGGAAACAATGGCGTCCATGGGAGAGATCCTAGGCCACATCTATTGATGTTTATCAAAAATAACTCAAACTCATATCTAAGAAAAAAACAAAAACAAACATCTTGATTATCCTCAAAACGTTTGTGTTCTGTTACAATTGATTGAGCATAAAAAAAAAAACATTTTACAAACAGTCAAACATGGTGGTGGAAGACTCATGGTCTGGGACTGCTTTGCTGGTTCAGGATCTGGATGATTTGATGCATCTCATGGATGCATCTCATATGGAGTCTGTTTCACTGTTCTTTCCACATCCGTCGGGCTTGGTCCTGACTCCCATCCCTTTCATGGCTTTGGATTAATTTGGCCCTTCACAAGTTTGTACCGTTCTGTGCTAACAAACCCATCATTCTGCACCCATGTACTAAACCACTGAGTGCAAGTTGTGACATTTTCTCATAACTGTATTTTTTCAGAAGATTTGATTTTACTTCCTAGTTTCTCCCTTATTTGTGGTTTTTATTTTGCTCTGTCACCATGGTTACTCAGGATAAGGGACTGCAAGGGAGTCATTGACCCGATGCAATCAGCTGGGCTTCCTTATATAACCTTTTACCAGTTGGCATCATGTGGTTACCTGAATTTGACTAATAAATTATAATTGGATTAAATTGGCTATCAACAATCTAACTGGGATAGATTGGGATAAGTGGATTGATTTAAATTGGGGGAGAATTTGATTCGTCTTTAATTGGATAGGAATCGGATCAATTTTCATAAAAATTACCTTAAGATGAAAGTTTTTCAGTTTTTTGCTGTTAAACGGAATACTGGAGGAAATGATGTTTTAGATGATATTGTCACATTAACATGGTAATAATTAGACAAACTGGATAAGCTTTCACATTTCCCCTCATCAATCTTTGTTTTCCACCTAAATTTTGAACATTTTCCACCTTGAAATCAGCTGTGGTGGGAGGGGGGTAGGGGGGGCACTTCAATTTGAGCTTCCTCCCTTACCTTCCTGCTGTGGCCCTGAAACACACGAACATGGCATCTCCCCCCAACTGTGAAATAACCACTTGTGCTTGAGCCCGTCAGACTCCATTTCTCCGTGGCTGGCCCAACACACACTCGTACGCACTCCTGGAGGATTCTGCAATCCCCACCGGTCCGACTGCATGCGTCCAGGAGAACTGATCGATATGATCCAATCTGTAGGCAGCTCCTCGCCGCAGAAAGCCACGGCTGCTATCCTAACAACGAATGGCTGGACGCAGAGGGACCCGTGCGACAAATGAAATCCCATTAAAACCCAGAGTCTACCGGGGGACAGACGGTGACCCCTGCTTCTTCCCTTCCCTTAGGCTGCAACGTTAGGCTCCCATACAGGAAAAACAAAAAAACCAGCTCATGCTACATCAGCGTGGATAAGAGCATCTGCTAAATATCTCTCTGATACACTGAAATAGGAAGCTGACATTGAGAGGTCATTATACTGGTGGCTACAGGTCTTATTTACATCGACACACATTTAGTAGTGAAGAAGTTAACAGTTTTGTTTCATTACAGACACATGTGCTTCTATATGCAGTTTAAATGCCTATAATATCAACAGTGAGTGGCCATAATTCACATTTACAGCTCAGGTTTGAGTTACTGATCACACTTAGATGATGCACTGCCTTGCAAAAGTTTTCACTTCGCTTTTTGTCATATCACAGCTACAAACTTCAGTGCGTTTTATTGGGATTTTAGGAGATAGGAGATAGACCAACACAAAGTAGTGCATATTTGTGGAGCAATATGATGTTTTACAAATGAGCTGATTTTAGTCTGATACCCTAAAATAAAACCTGATGCAACCTTCAGAAATCACCAAATTATTAAGATGAGTAAAGTCTACTTGTGTTTGTAATCTCAGTTTAAATCCAGGTGCTCTGTGCAGTCCTCAGGGGTTTTATGGAGAAACTTGGTGCACAAAATAGCTTCATGAATGCCAAGGAACACAGCAGACATGTCGTGGATAAAGCTGCAGAGATTTCTAAAGCTCTGACCTTCATGGAAGAGTGGAAAGAAGAAAGTCAATGTTGAGAGAAATAAAAAAAAAGTCTTGCAGTTTGCCATGAGATGTAGGCCTCAGCTAATAAGAGGAAAACGGGGAACTTCAGGGCTTTCATGTGAAATGCTACGTGTGGTTAGAAAATATTAACCATCACCCTGAACACACAATCCATACTGTGAAACACGGTGGTGGCAGCATCATGTAGAGGGAGTTTTTTTTCAGAGGATGGAGAGATGGCGGTCTAAATTTTGTTGTATTAGCATAACAGCAATAAAGTCTATTTTAATACATCAGCAGGGACAGAGCTGGTGGGAAGACAGATGGAGGTAAACACAGAGATGCTGAAAGAAAACCCGCTACAGGCTGAATGACTTGGCACTGGGGGAGATGTTTACATTTCAGGAGCACAAAGACCGAAAGGATGCTGCAACGACTACAGTGGAATGGTTTACGTCAAAGCATAATTATACGATGGAATGGCCTAGTCCAGATCAAATATATATATATATATATATATATATATATATATATATATATATATATATATATCCCTTATTTTCCTTCCACCTCACAATTGTGCACCACTTTTTGTTGGTATGTTAGGTCAAATCCAAAAGTTTTATGTTTTAAAATGACAAAACAGGAAAGTTCAAACACTTTTGCAAGGCGCTGTATTTGGCTTTAATGAGTAACAAATAACAGCATGACGAGCTTCGGCTCACAGCACATCTACACTTTTGAATATAACTTTTCTAAAAATAGTTTCAAGCACAGAGATGGAAAAGAAGACAAAGCAATACGAGGGAGAGGAAATGAAAAAAGGACCCCTCTTTTGTCATCTGTAACATCTTTTCTTCTTTTCCTCCTCTCATTAGAGTGAGGAATCTCAAGTCAAAACATTTCCTTGTTCCCAAAGCCCCTTCTCCTTTTTTCTTCCTGACATCCAATCCCCTTTGGGCTGCTAAATGAATTTAACTCCCAGCATCGTGCTTTCAGGGACAATGAGGGAATTTCCTTTTCACGGCTTCATCTTCCTCGAATTGTTTTGCACCTAGACGTCAGTTATTCCAAAGACCAGGTCCAGTTTTTATCCTGCAACTTGTGTTTTTCCAGACCCATCGTTCACTCTGCAAAGAGTGGTTCACAATAAGGACAGGGTAAAAAGCAAAGAGAGATATGGATAACTTCACCACGCGTCATCTAACACTTTTCGACGGGCCATTTCACAGAATGACAGAGAGAGAACAAAGCACAAACACTTAATGGTTGTGTAAAATGTGACACTCTCGTGTTTGCAGGAACAAAGTCTGAAGATGAAGAGGAGGGCAGCGGAATGTGTGCAGTCCTGTCGACAGCCTTTTGTTCTGCCTTGCAGAAAGTCCTCAGTGGGGCAGAAGCAGGCTCAGCTGAAGAAAACAACCATTAAAGTGCTGGACCGGTGCGGCTACCATGCCAAAGACATGTCGTCTGAGGGGAAGAGGGACAATCTGCACTGTAGGTGTTAGTGAATGGAATACACTGGAATCATTGTTCAACTACAAAGCAAATGGTGCAAAAACTTCCTTCATAATTGTTCCTTCATAAAGCAAGTGTGCAAATCTCTGTAGTCTGTGTGAATCTCAGTCATGCTTGAAGGAAGTTGTAGCACTCAAAGATTGAGGACGGTTTGACTGGAAAGGCCAAAAAAGACCAGAGGAAGAGGCTTCAGCAGTGGAAACAGACGGTCATGTTGCAGGAAGCTGTGGGAGTTTTTCAGGAGTGGCTGGAGGGGGAAAAAAAATATTCTTCTTTTCCAAGATAAGTCTTTTTGGAGAAAAAAATAAAGGACGCAGACTTGATGAGAGAGACGAGGAACTTCGATTGGTCCACGAGGAAGTTGTAGATGGATGGGAAGAGGAGAGGCGGCGTGTGCATCCGTGTCATTCCGTGACCGGGCAGGCCTGATCCATCAATCTACGGCGAAGACGGAGAGCACTCCAGAGAGGCTGCGGAGAGACAGAACAGATGGAAAACGTTATGAAACTAAATATTAGAAATGGGACAGGACAGTGTGAAATGCGATCCAGCTGGAAGCAGACTGAGGTTGGCAAAAATACGAGAAAATGGGATGAAAAAATAAGAGCAAAGTAAGGCTGTGATGACTCGGAGGGGAGGGCTACAACATGGATCCAAACGAAGTGACGTAGACGAGCAAAGAAATGTAAAAGTTTAGATCAAAAAGAGAAAAAGGGGTTAAGATAACAAGCACGGGCACAGCGAGGCATAAAAATGGATGGGGGGGAGGGGAATTAGGAAAATAGAAGTGAGAGCGGGGAGATAAGAGACGGGACGGGATGAAAGGGAGAAAGAGGGGAAAGGGGGGAGGCAAATGAAAAGAGGAGACAATTATAAAATGGCAAAAGAAAATCAATGCAGAGGGCAGCATTGTGCTTTCAGGCGCTGAGGAGATAGAGGGTGGAGAGCAGCAGTGTGTCCATCAAACGCTTTACACACCAGAACATGTCGGCCTGACGCACAAAAGCACACAAGCACTTCAGATGCAGACTGAAGACAACAAGGATGAGTCAAGCAGATGAAGCAGAGAGAGACAAGTGACATTTAGAGCTCAATTGAAGCATGTGATGACAAGGCCCAAAGATACATGACAGGAGCCTGTGTGCGAAGAGATCAGCGCTGCAGTTCTTTTATTTAAGGTCTCTGTGAGGACAGCTGCCCTCAGAGCCAGTCCCGTAATATCTATAAACGGGGGACATGAGAGTCCACTGACTTCTTAATAAGCGCTCAGATCTCCAAAGAGTTAAATAGATGTTAGTTTCAAAATTATGAGGCGTGTAGATTTTCCTTTAAATATATAGGTTACTGAGAGAATCCTGACTCAAAGCAATCAAACTTTATTCCTTTCTTCATTTGAGCCTCTTCATCTAATTTCTCCACTGCTGATGGTGAGAATAAAGTGACTTTGAAGGAGGTGTGAAACCTATTTCTGACTTTGTCATATAGCTTTGGGACGGTTTAAGAGTGTTTGCTCATTTTAGCTCATAGAACATGTGTAAAATGATGGCCAAACTGCTGAGAGGTTTCTGTAGCAGTAAAAAACACAACCTTATCTCTCTGAAAAAGTTCTTATTTAGTTTTTATACTAAATATTTACCTCAGAGTCAAATATTTAGCTAATATGCAAATTTACTCGCCAATAAGTTGAAGTGGACAAAAATAAAAGGTAGGTTTGTGAACCTCTTTTCCTCTCGACATGTACAACATTTCAGCTAACAACATAGGATGAGCCATTTTAAGGCAATGCAGACGTTTACCAATGGACTTAAAGCAACATTGACTGCAGCAGCATTAAAGCATTTCAGTCTCTCTAGCAGGAGTTTATATAGAGCTTCGCAAGACTCCGCTTTTATTTTGATAGTCCACCTCTGATAAAATAAATTTGCATATGAGCTAAATATTTCATATTTAGTGTGTTAATTAAATACTTTGCTTGTAACTTGACAACTGCCAGTCAATGACTCGATGCAATCTGCTGGGATTCCTTAGATAGAACTTTTTTTTTTACCCAACAGATGTGACATAGAAACATGTACACTAGATCTTTCCTTTCTAGCCTTCGCGAAAAATATCACTTGAGGCTATAAATACTAAATATTGTAAATTTAATGCAAGCAGCAGCAGAAATTGGAAAATAAAACACTTTTAAACACTTCAGGTTACATTCCAGAGCTGCTGTTTTGTTTTATGTGTTTATCATCACACACAAGGTAATGAAAATCCAACCATTTCATCATCCTCATTATTTACTAACCCTGTGAAGCCTCAACAGACCTCTGCTGAAAAGCATGTAAACACAATGCCAGCCAGTACACACCCTCAGACACACTCCTGTTCAACTGAATTAGTGCTCCTCGGTGTGGTGGGACCACACACACAACTGAGGACTGACATAACAGTCGTAGGAGGTCCTGGAAAAGCTATCAGCGTGTTTGGAAGTCTCCTTAAATCCCCACCTCTCTCTGTGCTCAGGAGGAGGCTGAAAATACCCAGAGCTCCTCACACAGACGTTATCGGGAACGGCTCCTGGTCTCAACATCTTTATTTCAAGGACAGCTTGCATCATCACGCTGCTATGTTTGCAAAAAGAAAATATATTCGGAATCTTTATTTTCTTGCAAAGCTACAATTAGAAACTCAAGGCATACACACACACACACATATATATATATATATATAAACTGGTACAAGGATGCTGAAGGTCACAATAAATATTGGACAGATTGTAATGCTGGAAAAGAAAGAAACGAGTGAGGTTAATGTGGATTGCCTTGGTATCGTGCAGCTCTAACATGAACCCATGCTTCCATTGGGTTGAATGTCCAACATGCTTTTTGTAGCCATTAAGCTTCTGGCATGATTATGTCTTTAATCAGAAATGGTAGAACTATTTGAATTAGTTGGCTTTCTTGTAAAAACCAAATACCCTTTAAGATCAATGGATTTACAACAGAGTTAGATCAGGCACATAGGGAGGCCATTCCAGAAGCTACAATTATTAATATGAGCATTGTTATTTTGGAACAGCCAACCAAACAGCTGTTGATTTGAGGTGAAGTAGTCAAGTTGCTCTTCCATCTTCATTTTTCCTTTCACTTTGCACAATCCACCATGTGTTAAGGCATCAATGCCCTGCTAGAACATCAGCCGATATTCAGGTTTCAACCATTTGACCCAAACTGTCACCCTTAGATGAAAGAAAATTGGTCCGGAATAGGGATTCACGATATATCGGCATCAATTGGCTTAAATAACATCACTGTTGGACAGTGTTTCCCACCTCATGCATGAAACTGTTGCTGAACTGGAGGGCTCCTTCAGTAACCGAGTGCTGCATCCTCAGTGCACAAAGTAGCGTTACCACAGATCCTTCCTCCCAGCAGCTGTAAGACCCCAAAATCATCACTGCTGTTACTTGCACAGTTTTACTCCTTTCAAATTACATTTATCCTGTTGCATGATTCTGACCATTAGATAGTCAATCTGTACATCAGTACCAAACCCATTAACAATGTCATCCTCACTCAACACCAATGTGGAAAAAATATTGGAATTCCATAAACTAAACAAAAAAAAAAAAAAATCTAGAACAAATCATAACCTAATTAAGCTCCTCATCTTGCTGCCTCAATATCTTACCCACATATTTTCTTAAAGTTTTCCCCTTTCATTTCATCTGATCTGATTCAAATATCAGTTATCAAACCAAGACGTTCATGTTTTTAAGAGCAGGCTCAAGACTCCACTTTTTAGCCTAGCTTTTAACTGATTATTATTTATTATAATCAGTTTAGTTGCTCTGCATGTTTTACTTCACTTCTGCCGGTGCAGATGGCTCCCTTGATAGGGCTTCTTTACCTGGCACATCTGTACTCAGTCCATTGTCCTTTTTACTGTTACTATTAACTATGTGCTTCCATGCGGGTTGGGTCTGGGGGAGGGGGGTATAACTATGATCATGCTTTTAAGTCTGTGGGGGAGGGATGGGAAAGTGGTTTATGTGGGTTCATTTTAATTCTGTAAAGCACTTTGAACTGCAATTTGTGTATGAAATGCGCTTTAAAAATAAAGCTTGATTTGATACTGAAGAAGAACAACATGGACAACATGTTAATGCAGAACTACTTCTTTGTGTCAGTAGGAGATTTTTTATCAGAACAGAGAGAAATCACATGTGGGGTGCCCCAGGGCTCCATCCTGGGCCCACTCCTATTTAATATCTACATGTTGCCACGAGTCTCGATTATAACAACCAATAAGATTAGCGACCATAACTATGCAGATGATACTCAGCTTTACATCACAATGTCACCAGGTGACTTTGAACCCATCCAAAGACAAATAAATGCATTAAGCAAATCAATGGATAGATGTGCCATAATTTTCTCCATCTGAACAGAAATAGAACTGAAGTAATTATCTTTGGACCAAAAGAGGAATTAACCATAGTCAGCACACAGCTTCAGTTAATACAGCTAGAAACTACTAATCAGGCCCGAAGTCTAGGTGTAGTAATGGACTCAGACCTGAACCTCCAGGGTCACATAAAGGCAATAATAAGGTCAGCCTTCTATCACCTGAAGAACATTTCTAGGATTAAGGGACAAATGTTGCAACAGAGTATGCCATTTTTAATAACGGCACAGTATTTTACTTTTTTTGCCGTTCCTGTACAGTATAGTGTTCTTGATTCTGTTTTCATCTTTGCATGAATTTGTTGCTGAATTTCCCTAGTATGGAGCAATAGAGGCAATTTCTATTCTATGTTGTATCATTTGCATCTTGTTGCCAGTAGTATTTTGGCTGGGGGGTGACAATGACAGTGTGACAGTGATAGTGATGCAGCACAGGATTGTAGGATGTTAAACTGAAGCAGAGAAGCAATGTCAGAGGTGTGGTAGTTCTTTCATGGCCTCGAAAGGGTAGGGAATTGTTTCAGAAGGTGCCATAAACCGCACCTTCAAGCGCAGATGAAATTTGCAACTGCCACCTCAGGCCAAGTACAATGTCTTCTGAAGACAGTCTTCCACTCAAACAAGACAAAGGTTGACCTATTTGGCCACGATGACAATTAATATGGTTGTAAGGTTTTGAAATCTAAGAGCACTGAAACCACTTTCAGGCATAAACTGGTTCATCCCTGGTGGCTGAGCATTAAAATGGACAACAATCCCAAACACCCATCAGAACAGGTTTTGAAGTGGATAAAGTAATCTCACATTTAACTTCTGGAACAGCCTATTGAAAAAATAAGTAACTATTCTCATAAGTACTGCTCCGTGCCACAAAATCAATGCAACCCAAGTAAACCCTACCAATTCAGAAAATAAGAGAAGCGCAAAGTTTGGAAAGGGGAGCATTATGACCACTACCTTTCTTCCAGGTAGTGGTGGAATGTATATGTTTGAGTCCTTTGTGTATAATTGGTTTTCAGATCATCAAAGAGATAAACCATGCAAAACAATTCAAAGCACAGCTCTTTACACCTTGCATGTTTGAGTCCATCTCTCAGCCACAGCTGCTCCAGCTGTCAAGGACATAAAAAGGGCAGAGCACTCTGCAAATCTTTTTTTCAACATAATAACTATAATCTGCCAAACTGAAATTAAACAGACCAGCGTGTGGATGCTTCTCTGTCCTAATTATGATGTGTGGGTTTGCCAGTTGCGGCATCTGACAGAGAAATTACAATCTTGCCTCTGTTGTGTGTGATCGATAAGCGCAGAAAACTCGGTTATTAAACAAAGAAATCATAAAACCCACCCATCATATTTACATGTGAGCAAGAAAGGGGGATGACAGGTGGAGGTGTTGATCTGTTGTGATTTTACAGCGCCACAGCACATACACACACGTTTTCCTCCTGTGTTATCCAGTAAGTCCTTATTTAGCAAAAATGGCACAAAGACACACGTGGTACGCTGCAGATTTTCAGAAACATGGTGTTCAAATTTACTCCTTCCTTCCTGCCAGTCTTCACTCAAGGTATCAGCTTTCTGTTTTTGCCCTTTTCTGTTCCTCCCATCCCTTTTCCATGCATTTGTAATCAGGAATGCCTCAGCCTAATCAAAGCACACCTCGGTGTGCAGCTCCACCTGTCAACTCTCTGCTGGGCTGCAAATCACTCTCTGCGACTGCACTGTGCAAGAATTCTCCCTGATTTCTTTAGATTTTATGATCAAACTCCCAAAATTTCTTGCTGTTTTTAGTTTGGTTTGAATGAATATTCAACTTGCAAAGGACTTTCCACTCCTCCACTTTTTCCTTAGTCTTTCACTTGTCCACTATCCTAATTTCTCAAGCACACACCACATCCTGTGTTGTCAGGGTTAGACACAAAGTCAGAGAAAAAAAGAATAAAAAACAGCCAGAATTTAAAGAAGTATTGATTTGGACCATTAAAACAATTCACAATACTGACTCGTTGGAAGAATAATAGGAAGAGATGCTTTAAAATATTTTATAGCTTAGTAGTTGCACTGATTCTGTCCCACCAGTACATCCAGTACTAAAGATATATTATATCAATCGTAATCTTCTTCTGCAACAGAGCTCCAGGATCGTTGTTGCAAAAACAGCAACATAGTATTATGTCTATGGATGCTAGAAATGTCTATTAAACTGAGCTCACAATAAGTCTATGAAATTAAAGTGTCAAGTAGTCTTCAAATGTGTTTTATAAACCCGAAAAAAGATTTTTCAAAGAATATGCATTTTTAACTGTTCTTTTTAGGAACTATAATTAAAAAAAAGATATCAAAACACAATTTAACTTTTTTTTATTTCCTTTCTGCCATGAGCCCTCATTAATAGTTTTATCTTAGAAGAGGGGCAGCTGTAAAACAGGGATTTATTGTTCTTTTAAAGCAACGAAGACAAAAGTATGAGTTTAGCATCTTACATGGGGTGGCTGGCAGTACTAAAACCACAGTATAATTTCTTTAAAAAAGAAGAAGATTTTAAGGTCAAAATTATCAAATCAAATATGCTCCAGGACAGACAGATTTAAAGGCAAAAACATTTAATAGGGCAAGTGTGGCGTGATACCTTCTGATATCTGGTGAGAGTATTGCTCTCTCTTGCTCCTCCGCAGCCTGCATATATCAGACATGTTTTGGAAAAATGTTTTAAAAAGGTTCCTCTCTATGCTTCTCCGATTTTAAAAATCTCCCTCATAATGGAAACATTATGCTTTTGGGCTTCTTTTCTGCAAAGAGGACAGGACAACTGATCCGTAGTGCGGAAAGGATGAATGGGGCCATGTATCGTGAGATTTTGGGCAAAAACCTCCCTCCATCATTAAGAGCACTGAAGATGAAACGTGTATGGATCTTCCAGCATGACAATGATCCCAAACACACCACCTGGCTAACGAAGGCGTGGCTACACAAAAAGTATTTCAAAATACCAGCTACAGTGTTCAAACCTGGTGAAGACCTATTGGACACGTTTGAACTCTGTCATTGCCAACCAAGGTTACATTAGAAAGTAATGAGGTAAATTTTTGTTATTGGCCAAATACTTATTTTCTGCACCGTTATACAAATAAACTTAAATTCAAATCAGTTTATTTATATAGAGCCGATTCACAACAGATGTCATCTCAAGGCACTTTACAAGAAAAGTAATTTTAACATTCCAATCAGTTTAAAGGTTTAGCTAGTTTTCTATGTAAGGATCGCAGCAGATTGCAAACTCGTTAAAAAGCATACAAGGTGATTTCCTGAAAAAAAGTTTTAAACCAAAACTCAAAACATGGCATCTATGGTGCAACGAAGGGATATGTTATGATCTACAAGGTCTCAATACTCTCATGGATGTTTCAATAATTATCATCTGAAAGCCTGACAGACAGCAGCAGATTGGCTGAGATGACCTCCCTAAAAGGAAGAAAAACAAAACAGCCTGTTAGATATTTATCCTGACAAACATAAAATCTCCTGTCAATTTGAGTTTGCATGTTCTCCCCATGTTCTCTCTGGGTACTCCCACAGTCCAAAAAATTAAAAAAACATGACCGTTAAATTAACTGGTCTTAATTGTCCTAAGGTGTGAGTGTGTGCAAATGGTTGCTTGTCTTATTTATCTCAGTGATGGACTGGGTGTAGACTAGACTGGAGTTATCCCCCCCCCCAGTACAGACAATGGATAAATTAATGTAAAAAAATCAATATACTGTACATATTAGGGCACTTAAAGAAAGCAACTTGTTTAAAAAGTCAATAAAGGATATGTTTTCCTCTCTCCCTTCCTTGATGAGATTAAATATAGTCTATTTCAAGCAGATAAAAGACAAATAACAGTGCTTCTTATACTGCCTGCATTATGTTATTACTAGTTGTGTTAACTTGAATTTGTTTACTGGAGCATTTTCCCCACTTCTGTGCGCCAGTGCATATGCTGACACATGCACAAACCATACCTCCATGTTTCAGTGTCCTTTTGCTGCTCAGCGTGGGACAGTCGGATTCAGCTCCACATCATATTTTTTTGTATTATTTATCCTGCTGCTTTATCTATGCAGCAAATCTCTACTGACGCAAAGCTGTCAGGGCCTTCAGGGCTTAAAGATGGCAAGGCGACGGCACAGAAAGCAGAACAGCAAAAAATAAGCCTCCTCAGTTATGTCAAAACATCTGAGCTGACATGCATGCATCTGTATTTGTGACTGAATGTGCAGAAATCTGTAAGGATGACTCATGTAGCCTGAGCTCGAGCAGAAACATAGAATCGCCTTGTTTTGTTATGATGGCATAACTGGTGTGAACTCTTGCAAACAAACATCTCGCCATCGGGGGGTTTAAACATATCAAAGGTCACAACACCCAAACAAAAAACAAATGAGAAAATGCTGCAAACTACAATCCTCTACTGCGACATTGAGCTGAAAAATTATGTGGAATAAAAGTTGGATCGCTGGCCGTACAACCACTAAATCATTAAAATATTTGGTTAAAACCAGATATTTACCATTAAAATGAATTGTTTTAATTAAGTCAGACCAAAGTTTTCTTGTTTTAAGTCAGCTATGATTACCAAAATTATTTGGTGAAAGCCAAATTAATGATATTTTTTCTTTACACTGAAATGTATTCTAAGGCAACATTTCAAACACACTGCTTCCTTGTGTCATTTTACAGACAAACAGCATGGGAAGTCCAGCTGTTCTGAAAACTGTTCAGAAAGAGTCAGATTCTGTGACCCAGACTTTAATGTGTTTTGTTGTAAAATGTGCATGTCAACACCAGAACAAAATTAAAAGGCATTCTGAACTCTTACAAGCTGAGGCTGATAGGAGTGTCTCATTATCCAGAGTCCTGTACCAACATGGACTGAAAGGCCATTCAGAGAGGAAAAAGCCAAGACTTCCAAAAGCAACAACCCCCCTCCCCCCCAAATGTATACATTTGACTATATGACAAGCCTTAGAGGACCCCTATTGTGAAACATGGGGGTGGCAGCATCATGTGGAGGTGTTTTTGCTGCAGGAGGGACTGGTGCACTTGGCAAAATAAATAGCATAATGTGAAAATAACACTATTTGAAAATATTGAAGCAAGATCTCAAGACTAGCTAGAAATTTAAAGCGTGAGCACAAATGGGTCTTTCAACTGGACAATGACCCTAAGCGTACAGCTGAATTAGTTACAAAGTGGCTTAAGGACAACAAAGCTAACGCTTTGTAGTCTCCGTCACAAAGTTTTGATCTCAATCCCTTAAAAATGTCTGAGTGAAGCTGAAAAGATGTGTGTGAACAAGACAACCAACAAAGCTGACTCAATTACATCAATTCTGTGTGGAATAATAATAATAATTATGACTGATTTATAGGAGATTGGGGATGTGTGTTTTTTTTTCCAAGTCTAGCAAAGTATCTGGTTTCAACTGTATATGTAGAACTGCTTTGCTTTAAATTTTTCTTAGGTTGGTGAGAAATAAAGTCAACACAGAAAATGCATGATGTAGTATTTGAATGAGATTGTATATTTTGTTATGATAGCAATGTCACAATTACTCCGCACCTATATAAAACAGTTTTAAAGCTGTCAGAGTTTTCATCACCTAAATTGGAGTTAATTAACTTAATTAGGCCTTTGGGGACTCTATAATGATCCTTCATTTGCTTCAGCTGTGATGCACAAATAAATCCCACCGAGATATTAAATGCGAGTTACAATAAAAACAAAGGAGCTTCCACTAAAGCTGAGAGAAGATTATTTTATCACGCCTGAAAGGCCTTGGGTGTATAGAGATTAAAAACAAAACAAAACAAAGCCATCAGAGAAACCATGGAAGATCTGCAAAACTGTCACACATTGGAAGACAGCCAACATTTTTATTAAGGGCCCTTTGCAACCCAAGATGGATACAGCAAACCTCTGTGTGACTGCTAGACCTCAGGCTGACCCGATGAAACGTAAATGCTTCAGTGGCTACTATTTGGAGAACAGTATTTCAAGGGACAGGACAAACTAAACCAAAATGAAGCTGTTTGAAGAAATGGACCAGAGGTATGTCTAATGAGTGAAAGACCAGGCTTATTACCAAAAGAATACCAGGATCAAGCTTTTACTCTTGATACGCATAAATAAAATCTAGCTGGGTGTACCTATATGTAATTAAATCTCTCAACAAATACAGAGAATTAGTGTAGAAAGTGAATGTTTAAACCAAAGTTTAGACAGATTAAATAACTGAAGAAAACCAAACAAATATTTTTGACAGCAACTTACTTTAATCTTACGTATGCAAGGCACAGTAAATAGAACTACTTGATGTTCAAGTTTCTGCAGAGACGGTAAACACCAAACCAATGGGACACAGTCGAGAGGTTCGCTACAGTCATTAACCTTGTAAAACCTCAGCCTACCCCTGTGATTAACGATACCCCATTATGTGCTATTAAACAGCACCAGAGGAGGGTCTTTTCTCACATACCAAAACAACAAAATACAACCTCACACAGGAACAACTTCATTCAGAGAAACTTTCACTCGGCTTGAAAATGTTCTCCAACAAAGACTAGAGTGTATAAAAAATAGGTGCCTTCACATTACACAGAGCTTAAAACGACTTGTTGGCAAGTCGAAGAATGACCCACTGTGGCCTAATATCCTCTGACTCGGCCTCTTTGGGTGCCACTTACATGTTTCCCCTCCCTGTCTTCTTCAAAGGTCCGTTATTGTTTATTACAATAGAACTTGGTGGAGTCCCCACAGTGGCCTTAGGGATAAGGAAAATACTCCAACACAGAAAAGAGGCTTTTACCATATAAAAGGCACGGGGAGAAAAGACAGAGGGGAATAAGAAAACGAAGAAACGCATAAATAGAGGAAAGATGGAGGTGCAGGGATGTGGAGTGGAAGCAGGGTTGCGTGTGTGAGGGATGAGAGAATGTGGCAGGCAGGAGGGGAAGATAAAGGCAGAGCTGTATTCCCTGATGTGGCGTCTGTGCTCTTCGCAGCTCCTGCTCCAAGGATTACTGCATTTACACTTCAGCTTAAAAATAGCCCCGTGATAATTTATTTAGCTGGAGCTCACCACACTGCATTGTGTTTCAGGAGAATGGCTTTTCCCCCCAGCCTGGGTCCATTTCAGATTCAGTTTCTTTTCTATATATTTCTATTCTTACTTTATATTTTGGCAGATATACCCCTGTCCCCCGCACAAAAGCTGCATCCTACTATAATTTTAGCTATGCTGAGAAGCTGGTTTCATGTACCTCTGATACAGTTTGACTACTGAGCTAAATTAATGAAATCTAATTTAAAACATAACTGTTATTAAAGTGAAACTGAACCTCTAACATAAGCTAAAGCTGCTGCTTTAATTTCTGTATTATAAAATCAATTCATTTTGTAACTCAGAACCATCATCAACAACAATTACTTACTTATGCAGTATATTAAAAAGATACACAAAATAACCAACCATCCATCATCTGTACATCAACTCCAGCGGTCATTGGGAGAGACTGTAGACCCTGGATAGGTCGCCAGTCCCCCCCCAGGGCAACACAGAGACAAACAGGACAGACAGACAACCATGCACGCAGGTCAGGATTTTGGAGGAAGCCCGAGTACCCAGAGACAACGCACAACCGTAAGGGTAGAGAACATGCAAACGGTGTGCTGAAAGATCCCAGGTTGGGATTCACTGTTCCTACAAGGGAACAGTGCTACCAACTGCACAACCAATGCAACCCCTCGCCTATAATAACAGTAAATAAGAAAATAATAGCATGGACAAAAACAGCAAAAGAATAACATTTTCGCACTTATAGCAAATTGGAAAAATTTATCCATTGTATATTTTATATATTTTGTATTTTTACAAATTACTTTTTTTCTAACCTATGAATGTGATTCACTAGCAGTTTTATATTCGGACAAAATTAGACTGTATACTTTATGAGCCATTACCTATTTGTTATATTAGGAATAATACCCATTGTTCTTAACTGTTAGTTACAATTTTAGAAAAATACCTACTTTATAACATTTACAAAGACAATAAATGGGTTATATGGAATAAATCATATCTCCAACTTTTCCTTTTCACTTAGGTTCAAACTTATAGTACTCAAAACGTCAATTTCATTACCCAAATAGAGAAATGTTTACAAAAGTATGAAGTAAAATCAGGGAGCATATGGAAACCAAAACCTGAGCAAAAATATGCCATTTATGTTATTGCATAAAACAATGTCCACTCAAGAGAAGGGAAGTAGAAATGTTGCCTGAGAGCAGTAGCTTGGAGACCAAGTAAACCGGCATCCAAGGCAAAGACTTAAAATGACTGAGGCTTCCTACAAAATGATCGCTTGTGATCAAAACCCCCCCAAAACTGGCGGTGTTTAGGTAGATGTTGCATTTATTGGAACCAGTTTTGACCAGCACTGTTCCTATGATGTGCATGAGTGTGAGACATTGCTCAAACGACTATGTCACCAAATATTTAAACCAGCGAGCCATGCAGTGACTGAGTAAGTTTCATGTTTCTCCATATAATAACATTACATTTTTCATCCTTTGTTCATACCATCTTAGGCCTAAGGTGCAGTCACAATGTTTACCATGTATGTTAGTGTAGCAAAAACAGGCTTCATGTTTGTCTAAATGTGAAGAAATTAGGTGTGCTAATTATCATGGGGCAAAATGCAGGAGGATAGTTTGGAGAAAAATATACACAGAAGATGAATGTGTATTGGTTATGATAAAAGTGTAAACCACAGTGTCCTACTCAGTGTGTTACGTTTGCCGTGAAATCAACATCTGATATTTTTTTGTCATGTAGACCATCTGGGAATTAAAGGTCAACGTTACATGCACAGCCTTGGAGGGCCTCCCAGTGGTAAATAAATATTAGATTAAATATTCTGCGGTGTCATCCACTAAGTATTCAGAATACCAAAGTGATTGAATCTTCCTTTGTGTAGAGTGTCTGCATAGCTTAGCATGACATTAATATATATAATACGGTTTTAGCTGCAACATCTGAGTATCACCTACATTTCACAGAAGTGTTACATACGTGCAGTATATTTGGTATCTCCAAATTGAAGCGCTATAGTTTTTAATTTGAATTTTTCAGAAGTCCCCCCCAATAAAAATCACTTAAAATGTCTTTAAAAAAGAGCTTGACTAAGCTGAAAAATAAATTAGGTATTCTGCAGCATCAGATCTGTAGAGACAACGCTACAGATGAATGCCATTTCACTGCAAAGCAGATAAACTGGGATATACAGATTTCAACCAGAATTTATATTTCATTGAATTTTAATAAGTAGTAACTGAACTAAATTTAACTCCATAGAAATTTTAAGGCAACTTTTTCCCATCTACTTTTTACAGGGTAAAATCGATTTAAAAGTAAAACCAGATTGTATTGGATGAAGTAGTAGTTGGGCTTTATTGTACTGAGACGTAATAAATGAGCCATAATACTAATAAAGAACATGACCTCTATTATAAATTAGTGGCATACCAATTAGAGGAAAAACTAATCATGTAGTGAAACCAAAGCCACGTGACATGATTGAGTTCAGCATTCCTGACTTCTTGTCCATATACAGGCCAAGTGATGACAGTAAGACCAAATATTTCTGTGCTCTTCAATTAAACATCTTTTAAATATTATTTTTTTGCATATTCAAAGGAAACTACTGACTCAAGCTGCTCAGCTGATCTTTTGGTCTACCAATGCGTAAGGAGTTTATGTTGAAAGTCTATGATATAAATGTCTTCAGGGAGCACAGACAAGATCCCTAATCATTATTCTGATGAAGAGTCCATCAGTAGTAGATGTTAATTAAAGGGGATCATCTTTCCATGGTGCAGGAAATCTTATTTTCCACACAAATGTGATGACTCGACAGCAGGGAGGACAGCAGTGACGTGTACAGTTGGATGATGGGAAATTTTTTTCACAATTAAAATGAGCATCACTCAGCATATTCCATCCTGTTTGTGCCTGTCTCCTCTCCTGTGACTCACAACAGCCCAACAAACCCTGAGAGTAGTTTATGAGTAATGATGACCTCACCTTATGGTGGCTCAACTACTTCCCGTTATAAGTCTAGCAGTGAGACCTTATCTGGCTGTGTCCATCAGGGTTCTGCTCTTTTTCAGAGTGCTAAAGTTGTGATTTGCTCTGACTGTTGGAACACATGAGAGCTACACGGGCACGTAACGACTTCTCTGTCGCTTATAGAAACAAAAAATATGTTTTAAATAGTTAACTTCTGAGGATGTGATACATTACAACACACTGGAGGGAGCCACCACCGCAGTAATTGCAGCTTGTTTACGTGGATATCTTTGTGTCTGACAATTTTTATGTTTTCACAGGGCACAAAAAAACCCAAAAACACGGATTCACCACTAATTCTTGCAATAAGTTTACAAATGGAGCCTTAATTTTACACGAAAGGACATGAGTAGATTAGCTTTAGCACCCAACAAGTGTAGCTTGCTAACAGTTTAACAAGAAAAACAAATCCTAGGCTATAAGATGTAAAAAAAAATAAAATAATTTTTTTTATTATTGATTGAAACTTTAAGATAATGTAAGTTCATTATGAGAACAACACGAAAACAAAAAGGACTTTAGAAAGTGTCAACAGACAGCAGTAGCCTAACTTGTTTCCTACCACTGCTTGACTTTTTTTCCAATTTTCAAAAGCTATTAACAAAAAGTTTAAGCTGAAACCACATTTTTACATGTCAAAAAATACTCATGGCTTTTTTTTTTTTCTTCATTTGACAATCAATAAGTGTTTAGTAGTTGGTAGCATTGGCTAGTTAAATGGTATGACTTGGGTAAATTTTATTTATGTATTATTTGGCTATCCCAGCACAAGCTTCTCACGATACTAACCTGGAAATTTGGCACATTCCACCCATTTTTAGGGTTAGGGTAACTATATATATATATTGTCGGCTTCGTAACCTATATTGTCGGCAACTCACTTCTTACTCAGAAAGGTGGGGGGCGCCGAACTCCAAAACCCCGGCGGGAACTTTTTCAAAATAAGACCCAGAACTGAGAGACAGAGAGTAAAATAACACACACACAAACAACAGATATCTGTTTCACACTGGACGCACCTGCAGATGGGAGCCAGAAAAGATCTGACTCGCTTCTCTACAAGGGTGTACCATTTTTATTAAAGAAGAACAAAGAAAATATCACATGACTCCTCTCCCCTCCCCTACATCTTAACAGGTCATACATTTTCTCCAGGTCTCCTGACCTGGTTTTATAGCCGTACCATGAACTAGAGTTATAACCGATCCTCCCTGCTTTTAGTTCATATCTTTGCCCAAGAGTTTATTTACTTAAAACCTTACCCCCATAAAATACTGGTAAACAGTCATGTTTTACTTCCCTGAATAATATAAACAGGCCTATTTACCTCTAAACGCTTACTAAAGATATATTTAAAACATATGTACTGCATAAAGAAAAAATAGCCCCAAAAAAGTAGAATACAACAATATATATATATATATATATATATATATATATATATATATATATATATATATATATATATATATATATATATATATATATATATATATATATATATATATATATATATAAGGAGCAGTATTAAGAAAAAGGCAATTTAATTGGGAATCAAATCCCTATAAAAAGACCTTTGGTAGGAGCATGGGTTGCTTTTATTAAATTTAACTGGGAATAAAGTTTGGAAATGAAAATTTTCTATAATCTACATTCTAGACCTGGAAAATACTTAAATTCTTTACTTTCCAAACATCTTTGGCATTTTTCTGTGTTTCCCAATTCTAAAAGAAAGTACAAGTATATTTGTTCTGTAATTAGATAAATTGTAAAAAATGACAAAATATTTTAGTAAGTGACGTAGATAATTTTATTTTGCCTAGATAAGTGACTAATTGGTTCTTCAAACCTTTTTCAGACATTTAATCACAACAGTTGGAAACATGGTGTCACTTTTAAAAATTATAAATGGCAAACTGCTGAAAACACTTTTCGTCTTCTCAGTTACCATTTAATCTGAGTCATGCATTCATTTTGTAGCTGAAGGCATCATTTGTACTGATGGCATCATTATCCTTTTTCACTCAGTGACAACTTAAAGAAACAGCCTTCAGCAATTAAACACACACTGAGCAGCACTCTGTTCTCTCCACAATCTAGTCAGTTCAAGAAAAGGAGCCTAAAAAGTGATGCTCCTACTGTGCTTTTTCTTTTAGGGAGAGGCTCAATATACTCTGCTGATATGAATCCGAGTGAAAGTACAAGAAAGTGTTCCTCTCCGCCACATTGGCAATCACCATGAAGGAAAATGTTAATTTCTTTCTCACTGAAAAATTTCGGAATCATTTTAATTTTCCTTAAGCTGCTCTGGGGTTTCCAGATTAAGCTAATTTGCTTGTCTGGTAATTAAATAAGAAATCTATAGGACAAACAATTAGTCTGTGGTGCATTTGAGACAGTAGAAGTACTGTACAGCAGAGAGACTCAATGTGGATACAGTATTTGGAATGAGTTAATTTCCTAGCTAGAAAATGTACAATAATCTTACAACAATTTAATCAGTAAGATATTTGTTTTAGCTGTTTAATAAATCCTAATTTTACTTCTGTTTGGTAGCCATGATACATATCTGCTGGACGTAGATGGAGAAAAAAAAGTCGGCAGGCTACCTCACAGCCACTGAATATTGGCCATACCCAAGAAAACAGTTTGTCCTGTTTCCTCGATAGAGCAACTCTGGAGGTGGGACATCATCTCAAGGTGTCGCATGATGAACAACAGAAAAATAATGAAACAAAAATGTTTTTATTATTAAATATATAATAAGATTTTACTTTTTTACACAACATATTTGCTTTGATCGCATACTTTCAATCCCCCTGTAATATGTGTCCATGAAAAAGTTAATAGAGTATAAAAATAACTGATTTAAATTACACAGAAAAATGGTACATATAAGCTAGTACATTCAAAAAGACTTAGGTGAAAAATATATTAGCAGTTAAGTATTAAAGCACATATATAGGACCATAAATGTTTTAATCAATCAGCAAGTTAATTAGTGAGTATGAAAATATTGAAATATAATTTTTAAACCAAAAAAATTACTTACGCACACAAACACACCCACACACCCACCCACACACAGCAAAAAAAAAAAACGTCCCTTTTTCAGGACTATGTATTTCAACAATAATGTTGTAAAAATCCAAATAACTTTACAGATCTTCATTGTAAAGGGTTTAAACAATATTTTCCTTGCATGTTCAATTAACCATAATCAATTAATTAACATGCACCTGTGGAATGGTCGTTAAGACCTTAACAGCTTACAGAAAGTAGGCATTTAAGGTCACAGTTCTAAAAACGCAGGACACTAAAGAGACTTGTCTACCGACTGTGAAAAACACCCAAAGAAAGATGCCCAGGGTCCCTGCTCATCTGCGTGAACGTGCATTAGGCATGCTGCAGGGAGGCATGAGGACTGCTGATGTGGCTAGGGCAATAAATTGCCATGTCTGCGGTACAGGGAAGACATCCTCCTCCCTCATGTGGTACCCTTTATGCATGCTCATCCGGACATGATCCTCCAGCAGGACAATGCCACCAGCCATACTGCTTGTTCTGTGCGTGAGTTTCTGCATGACAGCAATGTCAATGTTCTCCCATGGACAGCGAAGAGCCCGGATCTCAATCCCATTGAGCACGTCTGGGACCTGTTGGATCGCAGGGTGAGGGCTAGGGCCATTCCCCCCAGAAATGTCCAGGAACTTACAAGTGCCTTGGTGGAAGAGTAGGGTAACATCTCACAGCAAGAACTGACAAATCTGGTCCAGTCCATGAGGAGGAGATGCACTGCAGTACTTCAAGCAGCTGGTGGCCACACCAGATACTGACTGGTACTTTTGATTTTGAGCCTCCCTTCATTCAAGGACACATTATTCTATTTCTGTTAGTCACATGTCTGTGAAACATTTTTAGTTTAGGTCTTATGGTGTTGACTCTTTTAGTGTTCACAAAAATATTTACACACATTAAGTTTAGTGAAAGTAAAAACAGTTGAAAGCCAGAGGACGTTTCTTTTTTTGCTGAGTTTACACACACACATAAATAAATTAGGGCTGTCAAAATTAACGCTGGTTGATTAATTTGTAGAACTAACGAGATATTAATAAGAAACTGTCAGCTTTACATTCAGAAAATGTTAACCAGTTAGTTTGCCTTAGCAACTGGCTAAAAGATGAATAGGTTAAAAGGGTGACGCCTAAATGTGATAGTGGAGTTTAAAACAAAAGTTCCATGAATTTCTCTTGTATATCCTTAAAGAAAAGAGCAACGGCATCCGGTTTTGTCCTTTACTTACACTGAAATTCGTAATTTTTCAGGCATATCTAGAAATGTTAATTAACTATGATCAATTCACTTTTTTAATTAGAAATTCTTAATTGTTCGACAGCCATAATTTTATTATATCTAATCTATCTATCCATCTATCTATCTATCTATCTATCTATCTGGAGAGATAGTACTGTACAAAAGCTTTAGCCAGGTGTGAAAAAATGCTGTAAACAAAGAATGGTTTCAGAAATATAAATAGACCCCAATGAATTTCAGACTGCCAAATTTGTTTTTAGCCAACAGAATTCGAGTTTCCGCCTTGTTGGCTGTCAAACAACTTGCATGTGCATCATGCGAACCTGTGATGATGGGGCCGTGCACACAGGCTGCTCCCGTTTACAGTAGCCATTGGAAGAGAGCGTCAGCCATGGAGAACTTGCTCACCTCTGAAATGTCCATACAAAAAATACAATCGAGTGATGCTCGATAATGCTTGCTGCTTTCCTTTTTGACCCGCTGTGACAAGACAGGTGATGTGCGTGCACAATTGTTGAGGTGGGGCAAGAGCCAGCGGGGGGTGGGGGAACATTGGTAGTGGGATTCAAAAAATCTCTCTCTTTCAAATGCTCCTGACAGAAGCTTTAACTGAAACATAAACAGCTGTGTAGGAGGATTAAAACTGGGGGAGGAACAGCCAAACTCTGCTACCAAGGTCAGGTTGTGGAAGATACTTTCATGTCATGGCAAGATTGACCATAGCAACAAGACACAATGTAGTTTTAGTTCATCAGCAAGGCCTCTCCCAGACAAAGATTTCAAAGAAGACTAGGGTTTCAAGATGTGCTGTTTAAGCTCTTTTGAAGAAGCACAAAGAAACGGGCAACATTGTAGACGCAGTAGTTGGCCAAGGAACCTTAGTGCAGCAGATGAAAGACACATGAAGCTTATTACTCTTCGAAATTGGAAGATGTCCAGCAGTGAGATGAGCTCAGAACTGGCAGAAACCAGTGGGACCCAGGTACAACCATTTACTGTCTGGAGAAGTCGGGCCAGAAGGGGTCTTCATGGAAGAGTTGAAGCCAAAAAGCCATACCTCTGACGTGAAAACAAGGCCAAGCGACTCGAGGATGCTGAAAAATGGCAGAACGTGGTCTAAACAGAGGAATTCAAAATTTTAAATGTTTGGCTGTAGCAGAAGACTTTTGTGTTGAAGGACTGGAGAGCGGTACAATATAAATGTCTGCAGGCAACAGTGAAGCATGTTGGCGGTGTTCCTTTAAGGTTTGGAGCTGCATTTCTGCAAATGAAATTGGAGATTTGGTCAGGATTAATGGTGTTCTCAATGCTGAGATTTTTTTTTTAAAATTTTAAAATAAAGTTTCAGGCTGGTTTTTAAATGAACTCTAGGTAAATAACTACAGAATTACTGCAACATTATTTCCACTCCGGATTTGTTTTCTCCGTCTTGTAGAGCAGTGTGCAGCCTCTGTGTCGACACTGCAAATCCTCTCTCCAGTCCCTCGAACCCCGGCTGCTGTGAAGCAGACCACCTGAAGACATTGTGTATTCTGTGAGTCCCGCCTGCTCCCGCTGACTTGGTAGCATTAAACATATATTTACCAGCTGGGGGTCTGAATACATAATGACATTCCCCGTGGGACCATACTGTACCTGCCACAGCAACACATCATCACCCCTGAGCTAAACACCTTCACCTCACAGTTGAGTTTGCCTGCCACCGCAGCTGTGTAAATGCATATATTATTAGTTTTGGGGCGTGTAGGTCCAGGCGGGTATGATGGGGCATCTGCAAGCAAT
Source organism: Valencia hispanica (assembly GCA_963556495.2). NCBI lineage: Eukaryota > Metazoa > Chordata > Actinopteri > Cyprinodontiformes > Valenciidae > Valencia > Valencia hispanica. The sequence goes on along the minus strand of OY747713.1, from coordinate 16,589,291 downwards.
GATGTGGGAATATGATGAATAATAATCATCAGATCAGCTTCAGATGTGAGGAGGAAAACTGGTAAAGAAATTCCTGTAGGCAATAAACCATTTTTTCAAGCTACAAACACAGTCAGAAGAAACAAACAAAAACAAAGTGCTGTGTACCAGCATGCTCTGCCAGTCAGATCACTGTTGTTTGAGCTATATATATATAAATTACAAGAACATTTAACCTCTTGTGCAATGTAGTCTTGATCTCGAGCGTGAATCACTTCACGGTGTCCACGTCTCTCGACAACATACTCTTTGGTCCCTACCTGTAGGTCTACAATGGGTCGAGATCAACAGACATTGGGTACACAGAGAGGAAGGTTAATGTAAAGCAGAAGTAGTTTCTTTGCTCCACTGCTGCCAAGCATCAGTGCTGCTTTTGTTTTGTCAGACACAGTTGGGTAACAGTGATAGGTGAACCAAGTGGAATACACACACCTTAGATAGGATTAGATACTTTATCCATGAGTGTGTATCTAGTTGTGGATCCAGGAGGACAGTGATGTCTCCTCCAATAATTCACAGCATAAGCAAAACAACAATAGGGCTGCATGGGCTGTAAGCCCCCATTATGGTAGAAGAAGGAAAGAGCAGTTAACATCAAAAGGGAAAATAATTTTCTTTTGCTTCTGATCTATGGTGCGAGTAGATAAGTAAAAGCTTTATTAGATATGGTGGTGTTTCTCTCTTAGTTCATTTGCACCAATAATGTGTGACTTTAGACAATCTGAAGCCTAGCAGTCGGAAATCCTTCCTGTCCATCCGTGATGAATTTTAAGGATTTAAGCAAAGGAATAAAGTTACCTTCAACAGGACAATAATAATTATTATTATAGGGGCATTATTTCATTCCTGCATTTTTACATCACTTACCAATGTAAAAAGATATTACCAGGGTAGAAATGTGTCCCATTCAAGAGCCCGGAAGGGAGAAAGTACTTTTTTAAAAACCATGTACTTTACGAAGTAGTGTTGTGGGTTGTGGGTGTAGTGAGTTTTTGGAATTGCTTGAATTTTTCAACATTTTAATTCAGTTACATTGGTTTAAAATCCTCTAAAGCTAATTTTCTTTCTGTTAACTTCAACTGCAAAGTATTTTAAATCACCAGCTTCTGGACAAAGAGGGAGTAAGTTCTTCATTCAAACATTGCATGGTTTTAAACCCTTTTACATTCTGAGGCACAAATAAAAAGTGCATCATTAAGAGATTGTTAAGACACGAGGCCCTGTTGCACTAACATCAGTAATAAGGTGTCTGCTGAGAACCATCCTGCCAGGCATCACTCAATTGAAGTCAGTTTATTTATATAGCATAAATTCCCAAAACACGTCATCAAGGCACTTAAAAAAAAAAGTCATTTCAATTCAATCATACATACATTCCAAATAATTCTTCAGTTCATTATTACAATCAGTTTAAACATATTCTAAGAGAACCCAGCAGATTGCATCGAGTCATTGACTTGTAGGATTCACACCGACTTGGACGAATGTGGAGCAACAGTCAGTGTTCCTGACTTCACAGCAATCTCTCATACTGAGCATGCATCCACTCCATGGACATTCTCCAATTTGCCTTTAAAGCTTCAAGCAAGGTGCTTGCTCTTTTTCCAAATCCCAATTCCAGACTTTTCAAAACTATGATTTCCCCCCCAAGACTTTGACTTTTTATACTTGCGTGCCTACTGCCTACTTTATGGGTTGAGATTGTAACAGTTGTTTTTAGCAAAAAAGTTCATTTTAATAATCATTTGAATGAACTGATGGAAAATTGACAATAAATGATCTTTTACTGAAAAAATTCCCTATTATATATGGGGCACCCGCGCCCCCCCCAAAAGAAAAACGGCAGTGGAAAAATGACGAAAAAATTCTAAAAATACAGCTATCTACACAGCTATTTCAGATGTAAAAAAACTCAAAAAAAAAAAGAAACGTCCCTTTTTCAGGACTGTTTATTTCAACAATAATGTTGTAAAAATCCAAATAACTTTACAGATCTTCATTGTAAAAGGTTTAAACAATGTTTTCCATGCATGTTCAATTAACCATAATCAATTAATTAACATGACCTGTGGAATGGTCGTTAAGACCTTAACAGCTTACAGAAAGTAGGCATTTAAGGTCACAGTTCTAAAAACGCAGGACACTAAAGAGACCGGTCTACCGACTGTGAAAAACACCCAAAGAAAGATGCCCAGGGTCCCTGCTCATCTGCGTGAACGTGCATTAGGCATGCTGCAGGGAGGCATGAGGACTGCTGATGTGGCTAGGGCAATAAATTGCCATGTCTGCGGTACAGGGAAGACATCCTCCTCCCTCATGTGGTACCCTTTATGCATGCTCATCCGGACATGATCCTCCAGCAGGACAATGCCACCAGCCATACTGCTCGTTCTGTGCGTGAGTTTCTGCATGACAGCAATGTCAGTGTTCTGCCATGGCCAGCAAAGAGCCTGGATCTCAATCCCATTGAGCACGTCTGGGACCTGTTGGATCGCAGGGTGAGGGCTAGGGCCATTCCCCCCCAGAAATGTCCAGGAACTTGCAAGCTCCTTGGTGGAAGAGTGGGGTAACATCTCACAGCAAGAACTGACAAATCTGGTCCAGTCCATGAGGAGGAGATGCACTGCAGTACTTCAAGCAGCTGGTGGCCACACCAGATACTGACTGGTACTTTTGATTTTGAGCCTCCCTTCATTCAAGGACACATTATTCAATTTCTGTTAGTCACATCTCTATGAAACATTTTTAGTTTATGTCTTATGGTGTTGACTCTTTAAGTGTTCATACAAATATTTACACACATTAAGTTTACTGAAAGTAAAAACAGTTGAAAGCCAGAGGACGTTTCTTTTTTTGCTGAGTTTACATTGGGAGCCAGAATTTACTCCTTCTTGCTTTGAAGATAGCTCACCAGTGCTGCCTCTCTAATGCTCACAATTTCAGTGTCTTTAACAACAGAATTTGCACTAGGCTATGCTTTTGTGTTTAGCTTAGGGTCTGGTGCAATGCAGTTTTTAAATTACAGGTGTTGCAACAATAAGTTTGAAAACACTTCTGCTGAGCACTGGGGTAGCTACATGTCAACTGAAATGCAGGAACAACCGGCTGGCCAGATCACAAATGATGGCGTTTTCTAACCTGGCTCATCTGTACTCAGCCCATTGTCCTTTTTATTGCTGCTCTTACAGTAAGTGTGTGCGTGCATGAAGGTTGGGTCTGGGGGAGGGGTGTATAACTGTGATCATGCTTTTAATTATGTAGGGAAGGGATGGGAATGTGGTCTTTGTGGGGTCATTTTAATTCTGTAAAGCACTTTGAGTCTCAATTGTGGTATGAAATGGGCTTTATAAATAAAGTTTGATTGATTGACCCCCAAGATGTTCCTGCATTTGTTCAAAATGTCTTGCTATGCCAAAGCAACAGTTCCTTTCACTGGAATAAAAGAGTCAAGTCCAACTCCAACACTATAATCCCCTCTGCATTGAACTGTTCCAGTCCAAAGAAAACATCTACAGGTCCTTCTCAAATAATTAGCATATTGTGATTAAGTTCATTCTTTTCCATAATGTAATGATAAAAATTAAACTTTCATATTTTTTAGATTCATTGAACACCAACTGAAATATTTCAGGTCTTTTAATGTTTTAAAACTGATGATTTTGGCATACAGTTCATGAAAACCCAAAATTCCTATCTCAAACAATTGGCATATCATAAGTTTCTCTAAACGAACTATTAACCTAATCATCTGAATCAACCATTTAACTCTAAACACCTGCAAAAGATTCCTGAGGCTTTTAAAAACTCCCAGCCTGGTTCATTACTCAAAACCGCAATCATGGGTAAGACTGCCGACCTGACTGCTGCCCAGAAGGCCATCATTGACACCCTCAAGCAAGAGGGTAAGACACAGAAAGAAATTTCTGAACGAATAGGTTGTTCCCAGAGTGCTGTATCAAGGCACCTCAGTGGGAAGTCTGTGGGAAGGAAAAAGTGTGGCAGAAAACGCTGCACAACGAGAAGAGGTGACCGGACCCTGAGGAAGATTGTGGAGAAGGACCGATTCCAGACCTTGGGGGACCTGCGGAAGCAGTGGACTGAGTCTGGAGTAGAAACATCCAGAGCCACCGTGCACAGGCGTGTGCAGGAAATGGGCTACAGGTGCCCAGATCAAGCCACTTTTGAACCAGAAACAGCGGCAGAAGCGCCTGACCTGGGCTACAGAGAAGCAGCACTGGGCTGTTGCTCAGTGGTCCAAAGTACTTGCATGTCATTCGGAAATCAAGGTGCCAGAGTCTGGAGGAAGACTGGGGAGAAGGAAATGCCAAAATGCCTGAAGTCCAGTGTCAAGTACCCACAGTCAGTGATGGTCTGGGGTGCCATGTCAGCTGCTGGTGTTGGTCCACTGTGTTTTATCAAGGGCAGGGTCAATGCAGCTAGCTATCAGGAGATTTTCGAACACTTCATGCTTCCATCTGCTGAAAAGCTTTATGGAGATGAAGATTTCATTTTTCAGCACGACCTGGCACCTGCTCACAGTGCCAAAACCACTGGTAAATGGTTTACTGACCATGGTATTACTGTGCTCAATTGGCCTTCCAACTCTCCTGACCTGAACCCCATAGAGAATCTGTGGGATATTGTGAAGAGGAAGTTGAGAGACACAAGACCCAACACTCTGGATGAGCTTAAGGCCGCTATCGAAGCATCCTGGGCCTCCATAACACCTCAGCAGTGCCACAGGCTGATTGCCTCCATGCCACGCCGCATTGAAGCAGTCATTTCTGCAAAAGGATTCCCGACCAAGTATTGAAGTGCATAAGTGAACATAATTATTTGAAGGTTGACTTTTTTTGTATTAAAAACACTTTTCTTTAATTGGTCGGATTAAATATGCTAATTTTTTGAGATAGGAATTTTGGGTTTTCATGAGCTGTATGCCAAAATCATCAGTTTTAAAACAATAAAATACCTGAAATATTTCAGTTGGTGTGCAATGAATCTAAAATATATGAAAGTTTAATTTTTATCATTACATTATGGAAAAGAATGAACTTTATCACAATATGCAAATTTTTTTAGAAGGACCTGTAAACTGCTCTAGAGTTCAGTGGCAGCATGCTTTACATCACTGCGTCTGTCACTGCATTGCATTTGATGATGTAAGGTTTGGATGCAGCTGCTTAGCCATGGAAACCCATTCCATGAAACTCTGCTGGCTCTGTTCTGGAGCTAATAATGAATTTTGGAGGTCTGGAGCTATTGAGAGCACAGAAAGTTGTGCCAACGCTTCGAGTTGTGGAAACACCTGAATTCTATGATTTGGAGGGTTGAGCGAATACTTTGGCAATATAGAGTACTTCTACTACAAGACACTGTTTTCCTAACGCATTTCATTCTTTTTATAAATAAAATTATCTTTTAACTTTCCATGAGTTGATGGGAATATTTCAAAGAAATGTGAATTAATTTATTAGTTACATGTTAGTAAATGCATCTAGAGATTATGTCATATAGAGACAGAGACATCAGTGAGGAGCAGATTTGAGCTAGACGCCCTCTGACCTCTTTCCCTTTACTCTACAGTCTGAAGTATTTTTAACCTTGTGGGACCAGACATCAAGACGCCGTAGGAGGGACTGAGGAGGATAATATTGGATTACTTTATACTATGTGGATTAGGAATAGGAGGATGTCAAAGAGTTCAAGCATGGCGTAGTTCTGGGTGCACTGTATGCCTGGTTTTTCTGGCCGATCTACTTATTAAATATCAAAAACACCTAACAGACTGCAGGCTCATCTTCGTTAGAGGAAAATGTTTTTCTCCCACGACAATGAAAACATACACTGTTCAGATAGTTGGAAATATAAATCGCTTAAAGTAGTTTATGGCACACAATCAAGACATTATGTTGAAGTGTAATACAACAGCATTTTAGTTAGGCTTCTGGCTTTATGCAGATTACACATGACATGATGCAACAAAAAGAAAAGAACACAGTTCAGCTTTAAATGCATCAGGATTCAACTTTAAATTGTGTTAAAAAAGGCAGCAGAACTTGTCTTCTACAGATGAAAGCTGCAGCAGAGCAGAGCAGATCACTGGAGTGCACATTAAGTGTTACACGAGTACACCATTAAGAGGGAGAACTTGGTGTGCTGCAGAATAATTCCCCTGCATTAATGCCAGACATGGAGTGAGATAGGTATCATCTATTCACAGAGTAAAAGCTACATGTTTTATGGAAATACATCTGCAGTGAAGCTGGAAGGTGGGGTCTGCTGGTGCAAGAGAATGACTGCCAACCGCATTTGATTTAGGGCTAAAACTGGTTCATCCGGGAAGTGAAAGTGAAGAGAGGGAACATTTGCACAAATGATGACTAATTGCCAGAGCCTTGTTCCCACACGCCCTGCAAATAAATGTGTCACCTGTTTTTACCGCCTACTTGACAGTGAGTAATAGCACAGTGAGAGACATCTGCCACGATACAGGATGGCACTGCGGCGTCCCACCTCCATCCCAGCCAACTGGAGGGGAGAAAGTGAGAGCTTCAGGAAGTTACTGTTAAATTAAACCTGACCTCTTAGAAACAGAGAAATATCTATATTTAGGAGGCTTTAGGTAAAGAAAACAACAGTAACAAATTGTCTTGCTCTTAGGAGATCGATGAGCCATGCATATTATTTTCACTGCATGTAAAAACAACATAAGCAACTAGGGATAAAATAAGAAGTTAGTTCAGAGGTAGATACGTAGCGCAGAAGGAAGAGTAAAGACACTTTTGAGACAAACATTGCAGAGAAACAAGGAAAAGTAGAAGGTGTAAAGCAGGGAAGCAAGAAAAGAGTTTAGCTAATATCTGCAGCAGATGGTTGGGCTAAAATTAAACCAACAACAAAAAACAAAAAAATCACAAGCAAGCTTTCTGGCTTCTATTTGGTATATGTGTTTGTATTGTAGGTTCAAGTAAACCTTGAATGTTTTACAAGTTGTGTTTGAAGTTTTCCAGGACAGTTAGCTGCATCATTTGGCTGAGATGAAATCAGGTACAGTGGATGTCAGCCAGAGCTTTAATAAAGTGTTTGTTATTCATATCTCCTCATGAAATCCGTGGCTTATTTATTCTCCAGGTTTAACAGTGAATCTGGGAAGAGCTGATTGAAGAACTAACAGAAAAACTGCACACTGTGTGTAGATGTAGATATGTAGATGGCAAGTCTTAATTTTGAATAGCTATTGTGCAGAATTATTATACAACTAAATGAAAAACAGATTTTTGAATCTCACTTTATTTTCAAGTGAGAATTATAAACAACTCAAAAATGTCCAATAAACATTTATGACATTTGAAAAATAACTGACGAATAAAGCCCCCTTCTTTTAAATGACAATGATTGGCCTTCCAGTCATGGAGTCTGTCAGTTTCTTGCTCTGTTGTTGATCAGCAGTAGTGATGGGTCGAGCAAAACTGATGCGTCGCCGCTTGTATCTAGCGTATAGAGCGAAACCCCTTGTCAGTACGCATATCATTTTAAGAAGTAGTCACGTGACGGATACAGGAGCTGTTTTGCCTGTCCCTGAAGCGCCAAACTGTTTAAAAGGAGGAACATCTATCAACGGGATGCGTCTCTGCCAAAAGTATATCTTTTTAACCAAAATTATGCCCGGAAAGCAACATCATGGAGCCCAAAAGAAAAACGGAAGGTTTCCACTGTGTGGAATCATTTTGATCTTATATCGGAAAATAAAGTATTTATTTTTACTTCCTTGTTTTATCCTTTTCCTCTCAGTTTCTGCTTGATCTATCAGAATTTCAGCCCATTTCAAAATTACTCTTGGTTTACATTATTCATACATTTACACTTTCATACATTAAAAAAAGCACGTCTTCAATGCTGAGACATCACAGAGCAAAGCATGAAAATCAGGAGGCCACAAATGCACCTAAGATAAATACAGGTATACTGACATTATGCAACTTTCTCGTGGTCACTTTATTCACAATGAATACATGTTATTTTATTTTTTCATTTTTGACCATCAAGCTTCCAGGAAGCATAAGTTAGACCAGGCAGTGGTGAATTTCATAATTAAGGACTGCCAACCTCTCAGCATTGCTGAGAGTGAGGGGTTCAGGGAACTTTTTCAGGTCCTTTAACCATCATATATTTTACCTACCAGAAAGGTCAAAAGTCGGAGAAATTGCATCTAAAAAGTGTAATCGTCTCAAAGCAAAGACCTTGGAGAAACAAAAAAAAAAAAAATTATATAATATATAATATATATATATATATATATATATATATATATATATATATATAAATTAAAAAACAACAATTTGGTTCAAAGACAAGTCCATTAGCAACATCAACTTCACAACAGTTTCTTTTTCAACTTTTTCACAAGTTGTGACGCACATTCACATTATCTTATTGTATATTTTAAAGTTATCAAATATATTTTAAACTTGGATTAAGATATTAAATAGTTAAATAATGCAACTACTTAAATATTTTTTATTGTATATACTGGGTCATTGAATCAGTATGTCAGTTGAGTCTCCTAATTAGGTTGCCTGCAATGATATTTACGATCCAGCAGGTGTCAGTAGACCAACACAGTGACCGTATTGACACAGTATCAATACATTTTGGGTAATGTGCCGCCACGCTTCCGGAGGCCTCATCTACCAATCACTAATCAACAGAAACCACAGCCTCCCAGACGCTATTCAGACACTGTTTAAGAACTGCCCACAAGTTCTCAGTTGGGTTCAGGTCAGGTGAATAAGCGGGCCATATCATAAAATTTTTCATCTTTAACACCTTTACTGGGTAGCCACAAAGAGGAGTACTTCGATGCAGGTGGTGGAGCATCTATCTTTTAAAAGATACAGACTTCTTGAAGAGAGTGTCCTCTAAAAACTGGCCGCAGGTTTAGGAGTTGATTTTTAGCCCACCTTCAACCCGAAAAGGTCCAACCAGCTTTTCTTTAATAATACCAGCTCATACCAGTACCCCACCTCCACCTTACATTGCTAGTGTCTGACTTGAAGAGGAGTTTATCCAGTTTAGAGTTAGAAAATGTGTCTAATAATTATGAAATGATCAAGATACTGCTTTTGTTTGGCTTTTTTTAACAGTTGTAATATTTAAGAAAGAAAGATAACTTGAGTAAAAAAATAAACATTTTATTTATTAAGGATAAAAACAATATCCAAACCAAACTGGTTCTGCGTGAAAATATATTTACGTCCCTTGATAAATGATGAATTTATTGGGATTAACCATATTTGTTGGTTCAGTTCCCGAACCACAACCAGGCCTGATTACTACCAAACATTTAGAATCAAGATATCACTTAAATAGAACCTGTCCGACAACATGAAGTAGGCTAAAGATCCTTAAAAGCATTTCAAGAAATTTAAAAGAAACTCAAGAACAGATGAGAAGCAAGTCGATACCTATCAGTTTGGAAAGGGTTACAAATTAATTTCTTAGTATAAAAACAGATGGAGAAAACATGGCGTATTTAGGGGTCTCAGAGTAAAAGGGGATGAGATATCCATTGGTATAAAAAAAATACCCACTTCACAATTCTGGGCTATTTTGTGTTGGTCTATTGCATAAAATCCAGATAAATAACCTTAGAGTTGCAAGTAGTTACGTAAAAAAAATGTGAGAGTTAAAGGGTTTGAATACTTTTGCAAAGCAATCTGTAGCTTTGCACTGAAAAATGCATTTCAAACTAACAAAAAAAAAACATTTAAAATCCCTGAATGCAGGGAGAAAACTTTAAAACTCTCCACAGAAAGACACACGCAAAGTTTCCTTCCTGAGATCCTGATGGGGCTAACCACCATTTCCATCATGCAGACCGGGCCTAAAACAGCCGGACATCATTACGAAGTCATTGAGCTTTCCCAGCGTCTTTTTGCAGCGAAGATCAAAGACAGCAAGCTAACAAAGCATGCTTGAATGCCTTTTAAATGAATTAACTGTCACACAGACAGCTCAGAATTTTTCAGAAAAATCTAACTGACCTCCTCCAAGTGCTCACACGAGTGAAGACAAACGTGAGCCAATCACACTGCCATTAAACAAAAACGTCATTCTTTACAGCTGCTGGAGGAGAAAATTAGTTTGCATTAATGGATCAGTGGTCATGAGATGAGTGGGTAGCATGCAAATCACCATGCAGCTCACCTTGACAACCAAATAAAAAAAAAAGAATAAAGCTAAATAACGCAGAGCTCCAACACGGCACGAGGCTGTCGCTGAATAGCTAGCACTGATTCAGACAGTTCGTTAAAAAGAGTTGATAGACTCCCTCGCCTTGCCACTGTGTCTCCTCTTTCTGTGAAAAGCTGCACTGGGGTGATTGATGGCTGAATGCAGGCCTTAATTTGTGGGACGTGAAAAGATTGCCGGGCTACAATGGCTGACAAAACAGGAACAAAGGAAGAGGAGATATAGATGGACGACAAGCGGAAAATGAAGATGTTAAGATTCATTGTAAGTCCCCGTCACGAGATAAGTTTACATTTTTTGGTGTGGCGCATCACTGATGTCTGCTTAATAAGGCCGTAAAAATAAGCCGGATTTTTAATGTTATTTACATTTTTAGATTCTACACAAAACAAATGTAATAATAAATATGTGCTAAATGTTAAGAGCTTATGCAAAATATAGTCAGACAGTTATCTCTCCAGTTATCTTGCCTAAAACAGCACACACTGTATCAAAATGTCAACTTTTCGTCTCAAATCAGGCTGTACATCATTACAGTTCTAGTAGGTACCATGAATAAATGTTAATCACAGCTGAAAGTTGCCCAAGCTTGATGACGTAATATTTATAACACCAAACCCAGGCATCAAAACGTACTACAATGTTCACTTAAGAGGAAAGTAGTGATGTTAATGTCTCCAGTTTGATTTCAAGTTAATTAATTTAAGATTATTTGGTGAATTGTCCAGTGTGGATGAGGTAGTCAGTAGAAATGCTGCCTGTGAGGCAGTTGGAGACCTAACAAAGCAGCACTCAATTCAGGAATTTAAAAGCACTCCAAGGTTAACACAATGTGTGTGTAGGTCACCACAGGTCTAAAAAAACAAAACAAAGGAAATCTTAACGAAAAACCTGGAAACATTTAATTAGACAATGCAAGTTTTGTTCCAGTTCTGACCAGCATTGTTAGGCCATACTTATGGGATTTAGCCAGCACTCCCATGGGCCCTGATAACTGTGTCAACAGAATATTTTATACTAAAGCGAAGAGCAAATCTCTGTTCTCTACATAATAGACATGTTTCAAACTTTAAGCTGTCAAACTAGTTTCCTCAAAATATGCCATGCAGTCCTAAAACATCAAGCTAATGCATCAAAATTTGGTTTAGCTCACTTTCGCACTGCACTTTGAAAGCAGACGTTATACCAACAGCTCATTTGGGAACACCATCACAAGAAGCTAACCAGTATGAGCAGAGGACAAGGCACGAACAGGTTTGCCTTGCACAGTGGAGCAAAAAAGAATTTGCCAGCTACTGATTGTGGAAGTTGTCCCACTTAAAAAGATGAGTTCTGTAATTTTCATCATAACTCTTCTATCCTCCACTCGTTACCTGTTATAATAGGTTTACTTCAACTGTGAGACAGAATGTTAAAAAAAACTGATTTTTAAAGAATGTATTGTTATAATGGAGGAGAAAATAAGTATTTAGCACCTACAACCAAGCAAGAATTAGTTAATTGATTAATTAGTTACTTCTCCTTTAGGAAGCTCCTCTATCCTCCACTCATTACCTGTATTGTACAGCACCCGTTTGAACTCGTTATATGTATAAAAGACACCTGTACACACTCTCAAACATTAAGACTCCAACCTCCACCATGGCCAAGACCAGAGAGCTGTCCAGGAACACCAAGAACAATTTTGACACCTGCACAAGACTGGGATGAGTCAATCTACAACAGGCGAGCAGCTTGGTAAGAAGAGATTAACTGTTGGAGCAGAAAACGGAATAAATAAAAGAATCTTCCTCGACCTGGGGATCCATGCAAGATCTCACCTCCTGGGGTACAAATGATCCCGAGAACGGTGAGGAAACACCTCAAAACTACACTGGAGGAACTGGTCAATGACCTGAAGAGAGCTGGGACCACAGTAACAAAGGTTACCATTAGTAACACACTACGTCATCATGGATTAAAATCCTGCACTGTTGTAAAGGTCCCCCTGCTTTAGCCAACACATATCTAGACCCGTCTAAAGTTTACCAGAGACCATCTGGTTGATCCAGAGGAGCATTGGGAGAATGTCATGTAGTCAGATGAGACCAAAATAGAACTCTTTGGTATAAATGCCACTCGCCGTGTTTGGAGGGGGAAGAATGCAGAGTTGCATCCTAAGAACACCATACCCACTGTGAAGCATGGGGGTGAATACATTATGCTTTGGGCTGCTTTTTGGCAAAGGGGACAGGACGACTGATCTGTATTAAGGAAAGGAAGAATGGGGCCATGTATTGTGGGATTTTGGACAAAAACCTCCTTCCATCAATGAGAGAATTGAGGATGAAATGAGTCATGATCTTCCAGTATGACAATGATCCCAAACACACGGTCTGGGCAACGAAAGTGTGGCTATATGAAAAGCATTTCAAAGTCCTGGAATGGCCTAGCCAGTCTCCAGACCTAAATCCAACAGAGAATCGGTGGAGAGAGTGGAAAGTCTGTGTTGCCTAGCAACAGCAACAAAAAAACATCACAGTTCTGGAGAAGATCTGCATGGAAGAATGGGCCAAAATACCAGCTACAGTGTTCAAACCTGGTGAAGACCTATAGGACACGTTTGATCTCTTTCATTGCCAACAAAGGTTACCAAGTATTGAGGTAAACTTTTATTATTGACTAAATATTTATTTTCTGCACTATTATCCAAATAGGTTCTTTATAAATCATACAATGTGATTTCCTGGATTTTTTTCCTCTTTTGTTTTACATTCTGTCTTTTACAGTTGAAGTATACCAATGATGAAAATTACAGAGCTCTCTCATCTTTTTAAGTGGGACAACTTTCACAATTGTTGGCTGCCAAATACATTTTTGCCCCACTGTAATTGAACCAAGAGCCACGTTTTCCTGTTCCCGTTTTTCTGCACGAGTCAAGGAGGGGTCGCAGCTCAGAAAGATAACAGATTTGTCAGAGGACACTTTCATTTTGGCTTCTGATTCCTCATCTTTTCAAGTCTTCCTCTTTGACACAAGCTAAGCTTCACCTTTTTACTAAACACTTCTTTTTTTTTTGCTTGGACTCACATTCCATTATTCTCCATGTCTTCCTCCTTATCTTTCCTTCAGTGTCTAAGTAGCCTTCAGCTAATTACTGTCACTACGAAATCTTACTCAAACACTGAATATTTGATTGAGTCACAGGTATGCCTGAGTCTTTCAAGATCATTTACAGTACATTTGTCACGACTGTGCAGAGAAGCCAACCATGAATCTGGTTATTTACACAAATTGGTGTGTTGTTAGTGAAGAACCGCTCAGTCTTTAAGAACGTGCACTTTGCTTTAACCTGCAATTACAGAAGCCGCCACTCATGGCAATTTGAAAGCAGCCACAATAGACTAAGGTGTTTACATCATCAGAACACTGCTGCAATTGGAGGAGAGCAGAAGATGCGAAGATTAAAGAGCAACAACTTGGTTAAATGCTGTCTTTTCACGGAGATACTGATGGAGCCATTCTTAGAGCTGAGAAAAGGAAATACACAGAGATGACAGGTAGTGCTAAACGGAGGGAGGACAAGTATGAAAAAGTAACACAGTCAAAGTGCAGACTGAATGATGATCAGCTTTACGTCACAACAGAAAACACTGTCAGACGTCTAGGATGTGCTGCAACTGTGTTTCTCTGCAAAGTTTCATGTTAAGAATATTAATATCTGGGTGAATGAAAAATTTTTCTGATAACTTGTTACTTTTCTGCTGGTTTGTTTCAGCAAAGAGGAACAAATAGCTGCATTGTGCTGCAGTAGAACATAGTGGTCAGCTGATGGGCTTTATAAATATGTCTAAAATACAGCTGGGATTTATAGGAGGAGGTGATTCTCTGACAGAGCTGTGAAAAATACATTCATTCATCCGTCCGTCCGTCACAGTCTAGGGTCATGTAAGTGCCTTTTGTTTGCCTTGCCCCACCCCTCTGTTAATGAGCTGATGTGCTGCATCTGAGATCAGCTGATCGCCACAAAAGGCCAACGCTGCCATCGTGTCATCGGCCAGTGGGTCCTGTCTGCTCCAACGGCTCAGTTCCTTTCTGATTAGTTTAGGTTAATTGAAGTTTGTATTAATTAGTCCTGATCTCCCACAGTTTTGTCACCTTTATGCTTTATTGTAAATAAACACTTAAGTTACCTTCTATTTAATCAAACACTGCTCCAAGACTGGTAACAACAAAGTTATTCTACCATCTCCTACAGATCTTCTCTAGAGCTGTGATGTTTTGGGGCAGTCACTGAGCAACACGGACGTTCAACTACCTCCATAGATCATCTGTTGGATTGAAGTCTGGAGACTGGTTAGGCCGCTCCAGAACCTTGAAATGTTTTCTATGTAGTCACTCCTTTGTTACACGGACAGTGTGTTTGGGATCAATGTCATGCTGAAAGATCCAGCCACATTTCATCTACAATGCTCTTAGTGATGGAAGCAGGTTTTTGTCCAAAATCTCACGATACATGACCCCATTCATCCTTTCCTTAATACAGATCAGTTGTCCTGTCTCCGTTGCAGAAAAGCAGACCTAAAGCATAATGTTTCCACTCCTATGCTTCACAGTGGGTATGGTGTTCTTGGGATGCTAGTCAGCATTCTTCCCCCTTGAAACATGGCAAATTGGTTTATACCAAAGAGTTCTATTTTGGTCCCATCTGACCACATGTTATTCTCCCAATCCTCCTCTGGATCATCCAGATAGTTCTGACAAACCTTAGACAGGCCTGGACATGTGCTGGCTTAAGCAGGGAGGCCTTTTGAGCACTGCATGATTTTAATTCATGAAGACATAGTGTGTTACTAATAGTAACCTTTGTTACTCAGCTCTCTTCAGGTCATTGACCCGTTCCCCCCGTGTAGTTCTGGGTTGTTTCCTCACCGTTCTCAAGATCACGTGTACCCCACAAGGGGAGATCTTGCATGAAGCCCCAGGTTGAGGGAGATTGTCAGTGATCTTGTGTTTATTCCATTTTCTAATAATTGCCCCAGGTTGAGGGAGATTGTCAGTGATCTTGTGTTTATTCCATTTTCAATTAATTGCTACAACAGTTGATCTTTTCTCACCAAGCTTCTTTCCTAATGTAGATTGGCCCATCCCAGATTTGTGGAGGTGTACAATCTTGTCACTGTTATTCTTTGACAGCTTTCTGGTCTTGGCCATGGTGGAGGTTGGAGTCTGACTGAAGGTGTGGACAGGTGTCGTTTATAACAATAGCACTTATATAACAAGTTCAAACAGGTGAGATTAATACGGGTAATGAGTGGAGGATAGCAGAGCTTCTTACAGAAGTAGTAACCGTTCTGTGAGGGCCAGAATTCTTGCTTTGTTTGTAGGTGCTAAATACTTATTTTCTCCACCATTATACAAATAAATTATTTTAAAAAAGTCATACAATGTGATTTTCTGGATTTTTTAAAAATCTGTCTCACAGTTGAAGTGAACCAATGATTAAAATTGCAGACCTCTTATCTCTTTAAGTGTGACAACTTGCACAATCTGTGGCTACCAAATTCCACTGTATATAGAGCAAGTGTTACAGGAGTCTTAGTGATCATATAGAGCTTCTTTGAAAACCAAACAGCTCTCATACCTGTTTTTAAGTGCGTGATACATGGTACCTCCCCTGCCCCTATCAGGCTGTGCTGTCAGGCAGTCCTGTATGGCCAAACCGGCATGGGCAGTCCCCTTTAATTGAAGCTGCACTGAAACACACGTCAGGCTAGGCACACAGCACTGTTATCTCCAGCATCTCTGCCATCCAAAGAAATTAGAACAACAGTTCACTAGTCTGCAAAACAGCTGTGTGACAAAGTGTTGGAAACAGATCTGCACACACTTCCTTTAAAACAAATAAACACACATACAAAACCAAGATAAAACAAAGTATACACTCATCGAGAGTGTGTTAAAGTTGCTGTGGTTCTCCTTCCACCAAAGAAATTTGCACTAAATTGGTATGAGCAGCAAAATAAAACAGAAAGCATGAACTCAAAATGGGAAGTGGAGTGAACCATAAGACAGAGAATGGAAACTGGAGAGAACAACACCTGTAAAAAGGATGAGGTGGTGAGGAAAAGGGACGAGGGGGCGGGTTGGTGTGAACAGCAAATTAATGGTTTCCATGTCTGTGGTTTTCATTCTAGCTCCTCATAGGATCTGGGTTAAGGCTGAAGGTTGGGTGCTAATTATTGTTTAGGTACAACGACAACAAAAGAATAGTGTGATAGTTTTTGTTTCCTACTGTATGAATATCTGCTAAAACAAAGTTTAACTGAGTAGTATACAAATTTCTATTAAAAATAAAACATGGTGACAGTGAAGCAATCAGAAAACTCTTTCCTGAAACATCATATATCTATAAATTCAATATCTTGATTTCCAAATGTTAGACAATAATTGTTTGGTGAATGAAGAGCAGATGTTCTTTAAAGTGAAACTGAACCCCATGAAAAAGCATAACCCCGGCCCCAAACAGCATTTGAAAAATTCTTCCAAAGGGGGCGGTGCCAGGAGGCACGGAGGGGCGTGGCCAAGTGTGGAGGATGAGCGGAGGTGGGAACGTGGGGGTGTGTTCAGGAGGACAGTGACAGCTAGCTTAATCTTACACTGAAACATGGGCAGTGACCAAAGCACTTAGTTAGCATAGCTAACATATTGTTTTGAACGTTAGCATAACCACTCAGAGACTGGACCACTCAGCGATGCCCGAGGTCGGCGCTGCTGCTGAGGCAGAGGGAGACAGGATGGGTCCAGTCTCTGAGTGGTAATGCTAACATAGGCTAACGTTCAAAACAGTATGTTAGCTATGCTAACTAATTGCTAATGTGATAATAATGGTAACCTGAAAAACGGAATCGATCAAAACTCGCAATTCCAACTCCAAACTCGCCATGGGGCGAGTTTGTCTGAGAGATGGTTTTATACCCAAACCCACAGGGCGTGTCTGTCAGACCATGCCTGTGACGTAAAGAGTGGAAAAGATGTCCACTCTCCGCCAATCACACTCCACACTCCAACCCTAGGAGGGCAGCTCTAAGACGTTTTTAGACCAAAAAGTTTAGAATTAAACAAGTTTACACGAAAATGTAAAACATTTCCCGGAAACTGAAAGATTGCATTGGTAAAGACTCATTTATACAGTTTATGAGCAAAAGAAAGTTGTTTTGGGGTTTAGTTACTTTTTAACGAGGCAATCAGTAAATTAATAGTAAAATTCTTTTTTTTATTAGTGAAGTAGAATTACCATAGTTGAATTAAATAATTACACATTTATTTTAAGCAAATTTGTTTAAAATGCTAATATGCCAACATAAATGTTTATTTGCATTTAAAGTTGGACTTTGACTAGGACACTCATTTATTTAGGTTTTTTGAGTCATTCAGATGTTAACTTGCTGGTTTGGATCATTGTCCTCCTGCGCAACCAAGGTGTGGCTGAGCTTAAGATCAAACTTTTTTTCTTTTAGAGTTTTTTGAAAGAGAGCAGTGTTCTTGGTTCAGTCAACTTCAGGATGGCTGCAGCTGTCTATACTTTTATCAATGGAGTAACCAAGTGATTATTCTGATGATTAATAGAGTAATCAGATAAAGAAATTGAAGACATTTTGTAGTTATTTTAATATTACAAATTAAGCCCAGACCCGGCACCAATGAACGGGCCGGGCCGGGCCACCCCATTCAGGTATCGGGCACGACGTAGACAGATTACAACACCCGTATAAATTAAGTTGCAACCATGCAATGTGTTGACCCAAGACAACCACCAGAGGGTGCTGTAGGCTATTAATCAAGACTTTTGTAGGCAGTGATTAAGATACTTTATATGGTTGTATGCCAAAATGGACATTAGTGTTTGGCTTAATAAAAACAAGATCAAAGTTAGCACAAGCAGGGACAATGCTAACACATCGCCAGTCTTAGAGGCAAGTGTACTTGAGTGACATTCTGGTCCTCACTCAATACCTATTAGTTGCAGTAATGTAAGAATTTGTTGGTTGCCAGCCGCCAATAAACACAAAGAAGGGCCAATATGCATTCTGAAAGTAGCTATGAGGAAAACCTTGTGAGAATAACACACAAGGAATAGTGAATAATTAAGGTTTTGAGCAGTAGATTATGTTGGACTGTGGACATAAGACTTGTTGTAGACTAGCTATTTTACTAGAGGACATAATTGGATCGTTGTGGACAGAAAAAGACAGTTTTTATTTGAGATGGCTCGATTCTGTCATTGATATGTGGCTTTGAACAGTGTGTTGCACATTACCTTGCTTTCTGAGTGGTTTGACAAAAGCGTTTACTGTGTCTACAGTTATGATTGCATCCTTGATTGGCATACACCACTGGAATCACAAGCATGGGTGAGCTGGTATTGAAATGCAGCCGGGGATCTTGGTTCTGACAGGCCTTTAATCTGATCGCACTAAGAATGCAAGTGGAACCATAATTTTAACAAAAGTACCTTTATTAGTAGAATAACATAAAAAATATGAGAGTGTGTTTAATGATATAAGCAAAATAAATGAGTGGCTGAGAATGGTAAGAAAGAAAAATACTCTCCTCTTCCACTACCTCTTTTTTCTTCATTATCACAATGTAATTTTTGGAAGAAAAACAAATGTAGACCTGCAACGGGTGAAAAATACATAAATTACATATTGTGGATGCGGGCAGAGGTTTCTTTGATTCAAGTGTGTCGTGGATGTGAAAATGATTATTTTTATGGATATCTCAAACTATCAGGCACTGAGGCAACCTATGTTTGGAAGCTCTGTGAGGTCAGGCGGGCTTCCTTTCAAAGTACAAGAGAGTTACCGACGTCTGATAGCAGCTAGCAAACAATATCAAAATAGATAACATAGAAACATGCAGAAAAAAATTTGCACAATCAAGAGCAGCAGCGAGGGGTAGATATCAGCTGCAGGTGCAGCAGCACCAGTAGCGGCTACAAAGATCTTCTATAAAAGGAAGATACCTCACTCACATACACAAACTGGCACAGAGCAAGATCATGACAGTGGCTCAACTGCGGCTGGGTTTTGGAGCACAAAAATAAAACATTTTGGCCACCGGTCTAGAACAGCCAGGCAGTTGGGGAAGAATCCCGAACCTCCATATGGCCAGCATGCAACTGATCAATAGAATCTCAGGGTGTAATATAAATGACAGATTTTACCCGGAAGTGACATACTGTCAAAGAAAAGCAAACATGCGAAGGGGTTAAATAAAAAGACTCTTTACTGGGCCCAAAGATAAGCCACAGCTAAATTCTAGGTCTCGTTAAACCTATTTTCAGAGCAACATATAAAGATTAATTTACCTGTTGTATGCTATTTACAAACATTTACACACATTTAACTGCGCTTGCAACAACTGATTTCAGCTATAAGCTTTTCCAACGTTAAAATACATATCACCTGTCGATACAAGGCGATGAAGTGGCTGGCGAAACTGCGGCGTACAGTGGATGCTTCCTTTCATCATTGATGACTGGTGTTGTGGAACATGAATTCAGTTTTGCAATAAACACACTCTACTGTGTTTTTCTCACAATTTGGCTTGTAGCGGTCCCATAATTTTGACAGTTTTTGTCGCGGTGTTTCTTATTTATGCTCCTAAATGTGTTAATTTCTGTAGGACATCCTTTATCATTTTAGATACTTTGGTAGCATAAGCTAAGTGATTGGGCTGTATAACTGGAATATTCATCCGGATGGAACGTCACCATAGGCGAAGACATTGTCAAACTGAAATAACTATCCGGGCGGACAAGAGGTATAGTAATATTACATTAAAATGGTAAAATGGTAAATGGCCTCTATTTGTATGGCGCTTTTTCAGTCAGAGGACCACAAAACGCTTTACACTACATTCAGTCATTAACCCATTCACACACCGATGGTGGTAAGCTACATTGTAACCACAGCTGCTTTGGGGGACACTGACAGAAGCGAGAATTCCAGACACTGGGGCCACCAGGCCCTCTGACCACCACCAGCATTCAAAGCGGGTGAAGTGTCTTGCGCAAGGACACAACGACCGCAACAGACTGAGCGAGGTTCAAACTGGCAACCCACCGGTTGCTTGACAAACTCCTACCACCTGAGCCACCATCGGCAAAAGAATACTCTAGGCAAATAATCTGCCTAGAGTATTTTTAGTACTCGAGTTAATGAAGGAATCATTTCAGTCCTAAACTACAGCAAATTGTGGCAGAAAAGCAGTCCCAGATGATCACACTACCTGTCTGTATGATGAAAAACTGTTAGAAGTCTTGGGGATCATCAAGCTGTTTTTTGAAGGAAATATGGGCTAGGTCTTCCAGTTATTTCTGGTAAGAATTTGTTTTCATCTTAGATGGCTCTCATGGAGGTCATTTTTACCTAGTTTAGTTCTTGTGAAACCTGAAATTCATTAGATGTTGTTCTGGGCTCATTTGGGACCTCCTAAATGAGTTGTCAATATTTCAGTAGTGATTTTGGTAGGCCAGCCTCCATTTGTGGATAACGTCTCTCACTGCGTTTCGGTTGAGTCCAAAAGCCTCAGAGATGACTTTGCAACCCTTTACAGACTTATAGATGTGTAGGATTTATCATATTTCCTTTTGGTAGTTTGGGACATGATGTCTTGGTCTTTGAGATCTTTTATGCTACACATTCTCAAACTGGTTCTATTTAAGTAATTTCTTGAATCAACAGGTCTTGGCATGGCTCTGCCTGGTAAAACTGAAGTCATTTTTAAAAATATGTGGCCAAGAGTGACAAAAACTTTCTGCCATAAGGCCAGGTTGGTTTAAAAAGCTTAATGAATAAAATCTGCATCATCTGTTTTTTCAGAGCTTTTCTTTGTCTGATATTAAGATTTGTTGGATCATCTGAAAACTTGAGATGTAAAAAAAGACTTTTCATAGCACAGTACTTTGAGGAAATAAGATGAGCGCTAAATGTCTCTGTCTAACAAAGCATGCTCTGATTATGAAATCCATCTAAAAATGTTTCAGAGACTGTGGGCCGTTTTTGGCTCATAGTAGCTCAACTCTTGTTGGTCTGAAATGCTTTTTGATTTCACACTTGCAGCCAAATGGAAGATGAAGAGGCAGTGAAATATCAATAATTGATAAGCCTCCAAACCCTCGGGCGTTTCCCTCGTTTCAAACTGTGACTGGATCTTCTGGAAGCCAAGGTCAGATGGTAGTGACTATACTTCATTAGCAGTGCACATTTCACACAGTTTGTTAATATATTCGCACCATTAGCACCTGCATAATGAGCAGCAGAGCACTGTTTAGCATGCGGTAAACACCTGCTTGGCCCCAAATCATATTTCGCTGTTTCCCATCGTCAGCAACTCTTGTAGTGGAAGGTGTGGGAGAGGACAGTGGGAGCTATTTGTATTCTGTTAAACCTCCAGTACAGAGTTGCAGAGGCTAATGGGGGTTAACGGGGACCTTCACTTAAACACACAAGCTCCCGGCTCTCAGTTTCTGAGGGGCTACAGGGTGGCAGACATCCATGTGTCCATGTACTAACCCCTCAATTTGCTTGTTCACTTCAGACTGGCTTGACTCAGAAGGGGCTATGGAGGTGTGTGTTGGAGGATGAGCCTGAGGATGCTTGGAGTGAGGATGGTGATTAAAATTATAGCGGTGATAAAAAAAAACACGTGTGAGTTTGTTTGAGAACATTTAAGAGACTGGAAGACAAACATATGTGCTCCTTGCTAATTTTAGAACATATCTTTCTTATATTTTCATAATATTTCCTGATTAATTGCAGATTAGTTAGTTACAGGTGTACTGTTTCTTAAACCACTTATATAATTAGATAATGGTCTACCCAGCGCTGGAGTTACTGTATTGGACCGGATCTCCTATTGGATTACTTTTTTATGGCTTTTTGCTCAGCTGAGGATTTTGAAAAACTGCTCCACAGAATTGAGGGCATTGAAACGAAGCTACATCGTCTGGAAATTAATTTTGATCTCCACGCTGATTATGCAAACGACACAACTTTACCGTTGAATACACACAGCCTGTCAGCCAGGTGTTACATCGGTCTAACCGTGTCACAGAGAAAAGACAGGACAACACAACTCCATCAGCAAACAAACGTCTTTCTGGCAGAACTCCGCACTCTAATGAACACTGGCCAGCTTTAAAACGCACAGAATCATCCACCCCAGCCTGTTCTCCGAGGAAGAAAAAACAAAAGAAACTCCAGCACAGAGAAAGCTCAGAACCCAGACCTGCCGCTTCTGCTAAAAGTAAACAAAAGAGGTTTCAGCCACAAACAAGAGATACTTCTCCACCTGGAATCTCGCTGAAAAACAGATTCGCAGCCTTGAGTTCCCCGAAAGATGACGCAGCCACCGGGACCAGTCAAAGCCACCAGGAGAAACCCAGCCGCATCAAAAGGACACATAACAAAGTAAGAGCCCCCCCAGCAAAGATTGTTATCATACAAGACAGATCAATTCTTGGAATTGAGGCTTTTTGTAGCAAGAATACCAAAGTTTATAGCTGCTACAAAAATACAGTGAGAGAAATATCAGAAAAAATCCAGAACATCTTGGACCAACATCCTACTTTGGAAAAACTCGTCATTCAAGCTGGATCAGCAGATATCGCGATGAGACAATCAGAGATTCTGAAGAGAGACTTTTCTAATCTCCTACAGAGACTTGATGGACTTAACGTAAACATCCTCATCAGCGGACCAGTCCCTGAAGGGAAAGATGAAAGATTTAGCAGACTCCGCATGCTCCATAAATGTTTGAAGAAACAATCAGCTGAGAAGTCGTTCACATTTATTAATAATTTCAAAGTATTTGGAAGTGCTAATCATCTGTTTAAAGCAGGCCAACGTTATCTTAACAAGGCCGGAGTAAGGCTCTTAGCAGCAAACATTTTTCAAAATCAGAAAGCAAAACAGCTCCCGAAAGCTGACCTCGAGGCGCCCATGGATATCTGAGAACAAAAACAGCAAGTCATGATGACACCACAGGACCGAATAGATAAACAACCATCAGAGATTAAGCCTTCATCTTCCTGTGACTCAGCCACATCAAATGAGTCTCCATTTAGAAACTTTACAGACAGACTGAACGAGCAAATCAAATTTGGGACACAATTAACACAAAAACTTAGACTACACCAAACCCCTAGGACTAGTGTCAATAAGCCTGGGAGCTTCCCCCCACTGATTATTACAGATATTTGAGGGAACCGGGCAGTAAATCTACCCCTACTGTCCCCCAGAACTCGCCCGGCTCAACCGGGCGAGTTCTGGGGGAGTTTATTTCTAAGTTTATATAAACCACCAAAACTTAACTCTAACTTTTTTAATGATTTCAATGACCTTCTTTCTGTAATATGTATCGACTATGACCAACTAATCATTGTGGGGGATTTTAACATCCATACCGACAACCCCCAAGATAGACAAGCAAAAACATTAGATGATATTCTCCACAACTTCGGCCTGACCCAGCATGTCAAACAACCAACACACAATAAAGGACACACTCTGGACTTAATTATCAGCAAAGGTTTAAATATGTCCAACATCTCGGCAATTAATATTGCATTATCTGACCATTTCTGTATTTTCTTTGAAAGTACCATCTCTGCTACATTATCCAGCCACAGTAAGACCACTATAATAAAGCGTTTTCTAGGGGACAGTTCAGTAGAAACCTTTAAACGTATTTACCCTTCCACCACATCCCCCTCATCTCCCAACTCAAACTCAGTAAATAAGCTGGTAGATAATTTCCTTGCGAAAATCTCAGACATCATGGATTCCATTGCTCCAACTAAAGTGAAAGTAGTCTCAGGTAGAAAGAAGTCTCCGGACAAGTAATCCACTGGTACGTAGTGAAAAGAGAGAGTGTCGACGAGCTGAGAGAAAATGGCGGAAAACTCAACTCCAGGTTCACTGTGAGATCTACAAAGAGAGACTGAACAGATATCAGCTAACCATAAAAGATGCCAGGGAATCATTCTTTTCTGAAATAATCAACAGAAACATTAATAATGCACGGACTCTATTTGCAACAGTGGAAAGACTAACTAATCCTTTGGTGACAGTAGCCCCTGAACTAAACTCTACCAGGGCCTGCAATGAATTTGCCAGCTTTTTCACTGAAAAGATTCTAACAATTAGACGGTCAATCTGTACCTCAATATCGAACCCACAACCAGTGCCATCCCCAATCAACAACAATGTAGAGAAAATGTCTGAATTCCACGAATTAAACCAGAACAGCATTGAAAAAAATCCTTATCCAATTAAGCTCCTACTCCTGCTGTCTTGATATCCTACCCACAGCTTTTCTAAAGAAAGTTCTTCCTGTTATTGGGTCTGATCTTGTTCAAATAGTGAACTCATCCCTGCTATCAGGTGTCTTCCCTCAGGCTTTAAAAACAGCAGTTATTAAACCACTACTAAAGAAGAAAAATCTGGACAACACGTTAATGCTGAACTACAGGCCAATCTCTAATCTTCCATTCATCAGTGAGATTATTGAAAAAGCTGTGTTTAAGCAGTTAAATAGCTTCCTAACAATGACTAACCGTTTTGATGTTTTTCAGTCTGGTTTCCATGCTCACCACAGCACCGAGACTGCCCTCGTCAAAGTATTCAATGACATCCGCATAAATACAGACTGTGGTAGAACCACAGTGCTTGTTCTGTTGGACCTCAGTGCAGCATTTGACACTCATGATCATGATATTTTCTGAGAACGACTGGAGAGCTGGGTCGTACTCTCTGGTACACTACTATGCTGGATCGAGTCTTACCTAAAGAACAGGGATTTCTATGTTTCAATAGGAATCTTTTCATCAGAACGAACAAAAATCACATGTTGGGTGCCCCAGGGCTCCATCCTGGGGCCCTCTCTTATTTAATATCTACATGCTCCCACTAGGCAAGATTATAGCAACCAATAACATTAGCTACCATAACTACGCGGATGACACTCGGCTCTACATTACAATGTCACCAGGTGACTCTGAACCCATTCAAACCCTAAATCAATGCATTGACCAAATAAATGGATGGATGGGCCATAACTTTCTCCAGCTGAATAGAAACAAAACTGAAGTAATTATTTTTGGACCCAAGGAGGAACGATCAAGAGTCAGCACACAGCTTCAATTAATACAGCTAGAAACTATTGATCGGGCTCGAAACCTAGGTGTAGTAATGGACTCAGACCTGAACCTCCAGGGTCACGTAAAGGCAATAACAAGGTCAGCTTTCTATCACCTGAAGAACATTTCTAGGATTAAACAACTGATGTTGCAACACAACCTAGAAAAACTCATCCATGCGTTTATCTTTAGTCGGATTGATTACTGCAACAGCATCTTCACAGGTCTGCCTAAAAAGTCAATTAGACAGCTGCAGCTGATCCAGAACGCTGACGCTCGCGTCCTCACTAGAACCAGGAAAGTAGAGCACATCACCCCAGTTCTAAAGTCCTTACACTGGCTCCCTGTAGCTCAGAGAATAGACTTCTAAATACTCCTACTAGTTTCTAAATCATCACATGGCTTATCACCAAAATATGTTGAAGACCTGTTGTCACAGTACCAACCACCAAGACCACTCAGGTCCTCCAACTCTAGCCTACTAAACATCCCTAGACTCAGAACTAAACATGGAGAAGCAGCTTTCAGTTTCTATGCTCCCCTTATCTGGAACAGACTTCCTGAAGAGTGTAGAGCTGCTGAAACTCTGAACTGCTTTAAATCGAGACTAAAAACCAATCTGTTTAGAATTGCCTTCGAGTAAATGCTTGATGTCATATGTATGAAATGTGTTCATGCTCTCTTGCTTTTTTGATTTGTGTACCATGTGTAATGTGTGTTTCTTTTATTTTTAATTTTCAATGTTATATTCCATGTGTTTTTTTTTTTGTTTTTTTAATCACCAAATCATGTAAAGCACCTTGAATTACCCTGTTGTTGAAAGTGTGCTATACTAATAAAATTGCCTTGCCTTACCCATAACAAATAAAAAATTGCCATCGGTAAAAAGCATTGAGCTCACTAAAGTTAGGTGAAGTTGCTTAAATTGAAAAGTACGCATCCGGAAACATAAAGTTGCAAAGAGCTTTATACTATTAAAGTTACAGCTCCAAACCTAACTCTGGAAAGTCACAGTAAATCACTTTATTTTAAGAACATTGTTTGTAAAGGTATTCTGTGACTGTAATGATGGAACAAATCAGATCTAAAGTGGGCAAGCAAAAAAACCCAGCTGCTACATCATCACTTGTCCAGAGATTGGTATATTTAAAAAAACTACACTTTGTGAATTGTAAAAAAACAAAAAACAAAAAACAACCAAAAAACCCTGCATTTCTCTCACCACAAGTGCAGTATTCCTGTAGATGATAGGTGCAATCTTAGCAGGAAAAGTTTGTTCTAAATGGGGGCATTTCATTTCGCTTTAATGAATTATTAAAATGGAGAAGTCAGGAAAAATGACTATATTCTGAATTATACAAAAGGTATTAGCATTTTACAAACAGGGCAAAAAAAGGCAGGTCTCCCTTCTTACAGAAAACGAGCCTTCAGTACATGTACAGTGTGTACATAAGCGATATTTTAAATAAAATATCTAACCCCTCTTCCATTTTGTGAGTATTCTTTCCTGTTTTGAGAACCAGAATAACCCTGTCAAAGCACCCGATGACAATCCTCCAACCTTCATGGAAATAAAGTCACCTGAAATTCAACCAATGCCATGAAAGGAAATTGAGGAGAAAGTTATGCTATAGTATACACTATAGAACATATGACGTATCGGACTGGAAGCAGCAGTTTTCCATAAACTAAAACAAAGATGTACCCTATAGTAAAATGAAATCACTTTATTCCTGCATCTACATTAGTTAAATTATTGATTTTGAATGTAAAAACACCATCGCTCTAAATCATATATTAGCTTTACATTTGCACATTCCATTTACTGCATGCAAAGGTTCTGAATTATAAATTGCCTGTGGAGAAATTTGACCCGAGGCTTGCAATGCAGCCATGAGGCTCATAAAAAGAGTATTATCGCTATTAGAACATGATGTTTCACTGTTGTGACTAAGATCTGAAATGTCTAGAAATAATGAGTTTGTATTTTACAACCTGGCCGCTCCCAGGGAAACTTAGTTTAACAACGGGAAAACATTAAATTTTGTTTATACTTCAAAGTTTTTCCATCTGATTTACACTTAATTCTTAAAAAAAACATTTTTTTAGCTCTGTTTGATATAATTAAAGGTCTGCACAGAATCCAAAAAGAGTAATCTGAGACATGGTGCAATGGAATCCTTCAAAAGTCCTTATAAATGTGGGCAGGCAGGTGGTCCAGTAAGCATAAATGCTTCTCTTCAAACCCAAACACCACAGCTCTAATATTTGCAAGCATTCACTAAGATGAGGTGTCCTTGAACTAAGCCGCTCAGCTTGGCTCAGATTGGCTCAGCTTTGTTGTCAATGTTGACCCTGCAGTCACCTCAGTGAGGAGGAAAATATCTAATTTTAGTAGCAACAAATGAAATATTTAAAGTTGCCATTTTCTTCAAACAAGATGACCAATGTGCAATCTTTAGATACAACCCGTGAAAGTGTTTGAGCTTTTAAGTTCTGACAGGGAGGTTGCACAGTGTTCAAGATTACTTTGTAGGATTAAATCTTTGAAAAATCAATCAATTCCATTTTTTCTTGGGCCCATTTACACCAGACAAAAGCTGCTGTTAGTGCTGTTAAATATGCTAAATCACAACTATCATTGCAAAATAGGTTTGTGGAATATCACAGAGGATACTATGTTTTAAGTTTCATGCATTCACACTATGCATATTCATAACACATATGGGTAGCTTTAGGGAGCATCCCTTTAATTCCAATACTTTATGTATATCTTTAAAGAATAAAGCTAAATGAGATACTGTTTAAAGTTAAAAAAGAAAATATTAAGAAACCCATGCAAATTTCATGCCAAAGTCATCACAACTTGTAGCAATATAAATATGCATCATCCTGATGTGTACTGGGTACATTATGCGGGTCTGAAGGTAAGGACATAAACTTTTAATTTATCCAGTGAATCTAGCCTCAAGGTCTGTCTTGGACTTAATTCCATTTAATATTTGACCATTTTAGAAACTGTTTGACATTTTACGAATATAATAGTTTTGTTAAACTTTTGTCTTCAATCTGTCCCGTGACCTTCTGTTTGCAGTTGTTCTTGAAGTCTGTTAAATAAGCACTGGGATTAATTGAATGTAATAGTGTTAACAGGAGGCGTCAGTTCTGGAAATGTCCTAAGAAAACTATTTGTTGTTGTTGCAGCTCCCACAGACTAGATCTCTGTGGAATCTGTAATTTTTCTACAGCGTGATAAAAAGACATAATGGCAACCATTTTCTTTTTACCTTTTCATTTTCACAATGGATTTAATGGAACATCATGGGCACAAAAACATGATCTCCTAGTGGAGGTAATAAAAAAAAAAATCTTACCGTACCATCTTTATGTGTAAATGTCTCATGTTACAACATGAAAACCTGCTTCATTTTTTGAATTGGAAATGTAGGTAGTGTAATGGTGCGTTCCATTTACCTCTGAAGACAAAACTCTGAGCTGGGTTTGACATCACACCAGAGTAAACACCCTTCCAGTAACTTAGAGAACTAGGATTCCAATGTCGCGAGGCCCAGGTAGCCATTGTTGGCAGTACCTCTGATGAATTTCGTTACAAGCTGTACTGTCCATATGCAAACATCACTTTTATTTTGTTCAGTTTAGAGTTGCAGGCTTTACGTGTTGCAGGCTTTACTCTTGCAAGTGTGTCCTGTAAAATAAACATGTTTCCACCACAGCTACTACTGTTGACGCGAGGAGCGGCCATATTGAAAGTCAAATTCAAAGAAAAAAAAAAAACTTGACTTTCCAAGTGGGAAGACAGACTTTGGGGGGCGTTCCAGTTGATTTTTCCCACTCAGAAGTCGGAATTTCAGAGTTGCAACTACAAATGGAATGTACCACAAGACTCTGGTAGGGGGGTGAGTAGCTCTCTAACAAAAAATGCAGAGCAATATGTAAAACATGCAAAAGAATCACAGAATGAGACAGAACAACGTCCAACTTCTTTCCATATTTGAAATTCCATAAAGAATGGTATGTAGTGCTTTTTTGATACGATGCCATAGCTGACTTTAGTTAACTTTGTTTTATGAGCACATTTTCTCCGGGCTTTGTTGATGATACTGTTTGGCTTTAACATGTATGCTATTTTTGTAATGGTCGCAGGTGGGATGCTACATACTTCTAGGTCAAATCTGCCTTTTCTTGCGACACCCTTTCTGCATATATTTACATATTATACAGTACAGACCAAAAGTTTGGCCACACTTTCTCATTCAATTGAATGAGAAAGTGTGTCCAAACTTTTGGTCTGTACTGTACATCAATGGGAAGCTAAGATTCCCTTAAATCCAATAGTGTATGGTACTCAAGAATACAATTGTAACTGTAGGCACAGCAAGCGCTTTTGCAAAACTACTCAGAAAGCAAAACTCACTGTTCGTGGCCTCTAATCATATACAGAACCAAGCCATCTCTAACAAAAATGGTCCAATACAATACTTGGTCAATGACAAGTCTGACGTCCACAATCCAACATAACCTGCCGATGAAAACCTTTTTCATTTCTTTTCTTACACGTCTTAGTTTCCATTAGCATGCTGATTATTAGCCTACAATTAACACGGTGCCTTTATTTTGATTTTACTGGGTTTGGCAAACAACTTGAGGTGCACTACCACCACCTTCTGGATTGGAGTGAGTGCAGAATAGTTTTAATGCCTATATTCTTAAGGAAATACCCGATCCTTAAAAGTCATCTTGAAAATTACATCACTCACATGCTTTTGTAAAGTCTCTTTAATCCTTAACTGTGAATCTGTGAAATTATACTTTAAAGGAAGACTATTCTGATAAGCTAAATTGGATTAAATTGTACAACATAGAGGTGAGAGTTCAGAACAGCTTATTGTAAATTTTCTAGGTTCAGTTGCACTTGTTTCATCAGGTGTTGAAATAAAGATTTTAAAAAGAACAAATGGTTTAGGATTTAAAATTGAACATATACTTGCAGACTCAAAATGACTTGAAATTCAAAGTTTAAGACTTGGGACTTGACTTGAAACTTGCCTGTATTCACTTGAGACTTGACTCGGGACTTGAGGATAACGACTTGAGACTTACAAAACAATGACTTGGTACCACCTCTGGTTATTAGTCCATATGATAATGCAAACAGTCAAACATTTCTCTATGCATATAAAAAAAATTTGAATGAACTGACCTTCAAGAGTTAGAAGAAAAAGCAAAGTTGATTGGTGAATCTTGATATTTTAAAATTTAGTTTGTTTTTTATTCAGTTGTCTTTTTAGACTTATATTTCCACCATATTTCAAAGTTGAATGCAAGAAGCTCTGAAGACAGAAATAACTGACATTTAAAAGTGAAATACGGCCTTACAGAAATAATTACCCACTACATTCAGTCATTAAAGAAAGGAGTCAAATTCAAGGTTATCTTATCCATTTTGTAGTGGAGCAAAAAGCTCATCACTGAAGCAATTAGAGTTCAGAGAAATACTAGCAGCTCTGACCTGCCTTTTCTGGGATTTGAAGTTCAACAACCCCTTTCATTATAGGAAATAGCATTTAATTTACCCATACAAACTTTTTTTTCCTTGAATAGTTTTCTCTAGGAGGATTAAAACTGCCTATTTAAAAAGATGAAGGATATCACATTTATATGGCAGTTATAGTCAAATACAGTGTGAAAGGAAATTTACAAACAGTGAAAACCCTTAGATATCAAAAATCTTTTTGAATTTTTCAAATCTATTGAAATATTCTTTTCACTTTAAGAGAGAGAAATTGGTCAAACAGACAAAAAAAAACAATTTTTATAGCTTGCAGTTGGCTTTAAAGGGAGCTTAGAGAAAAGGTAGCAAAATCTATGCTTCTTCTCCCCAAGAGAAATAAAGGGTATTTTGCCCATAAATACAGACTTCGAGACGCACTGATGTAGCATTTCCAATGAACAGCATCATATTTCAAAATGACTGAACATTCTTATGGAGCATTTTATTTTTACTTTCTCCTCCAGAAAATGCTGACACCATGTAATCTTCAAGTATTCTCCCTGTTGCCTCATGATCCTGTTTCATCTTTTTCTCTATGTGGTAAAACCCTTAAGGTGGACAGAAGCAGTCGGGCGCCAGAGAGCTCCCAGAAAGGCTTCATAAAAGCACTCACAGAAATCCAATTAGCAGAAGAAAACATTCATGAAAGGGTCAATAAAGACTGGAATTCAAAGATGAATGCAATCACAATGTAGACACAAAATTCTGTTTATTTTATGTGCTTTACGGTAAGTAATTCTAGAGTATTGTAGAATAAGAGTTAGTTTAGTTGAAAATAAGCATGCGCTTTAAAAAAAATTCCCATACAGTAAGCTTTGAATAAAGAATTTCACCGTTTCACACACACAATGTAAACATTTTTAGAGAAAATGTGTAACACAGTATAAATGGTTTACCTAAATTAGAAATGTATTAAGTACTACTGCTGTTTTTTGTGTGAGCAGAAGTGTTTCGAGGCAAACTTTGCCTCTATTGTAAGAGGAAAAACACGTAGCATTCTTTCAGCCAGTTGACTGGCAGTTTGCAGTAACAGGTAGGTGCAGAATCGCGCTGCATGTTGCAGTTACTCTGACACCTACATGGGTCTCCTATGAACTGAATTTTACATTGTATATTTTAAAATCTATAAAAAGGTATATAGTGCCTTGAAAAAGTATTTATATCCCTAAAAACTTTTCCGCATGTTTAAATGCAGCAGTCAAATGATTTGGTTAGGATTCTATTTGATAAATCAACACAAAATTGTGCAAAATTGTGAAGTGGAAAGTAAATTAACTTTTAAATAATATTTTAATTTGATGAATATGACTACATTTTAGTACTACAATAGTTTGTAGAATTAACCTTTTGCTGCAAATACAGGTTTTGGAAGATGTGTTTACCAGCTTTGAACATCTTGAAATTAACATTTTTGCTTTAAAAAAATAGCTCAAGCTTTGTCAGATTGGATGGAGAACAAATGTGAGCATACATACAAGTCTTGCTGCCCACCCTCCAACAGGTTTTCTCAGGTTATGGACCTGACACTATATAAATCTGGTCTGAAAACCTATCTCTTCCGTCTGGCTTTTAAAGAACTGGAGTGTTGGGATATTTGCCAGAAGGTTCTGTTTTTATTTTTACTTCTAAATTGTTTTAACTTATGAAGCAACTAATCTCTGCTGATAAAACTGTATAAATGAGTGTTTCAAAGTGCTGGCTACATGTCTGGTCATTATTTTGGTATTTTCGTGCATCTTAGTATAAACCTAGATTTTCTGCCTAAAACAGTCAGTGTGGTGACCTCTTCAAGTCAAAACTCTATACTGCACTTGAATTTGAATCAGGCATTGCTATTTGCTCTGTGATGGCTGCCATGGTTGACGTCACCCACCCTGCCGCTGTGTAGTATAAAAGAAGCTGAGTTTCCGCCAAGCCTCCTCCACAGAACCTCCCTCCCATTTCTCTTTCCTGTGCTGAAGGCGGTGGAGAGAAATTATTTGTCTCAAAAGATCGCTCTGAAGGAAAGGAGCTCACATCTCTATTGCTCTCCATCTTTCTCATAAAATCCCCCAGAAATAAATAAAAATTTGTGATTGTAATATGACAAGATTGGAAAAACTTGAGGGATTTTAAGTACTTGGACAAGAAGAAACTATGCTTTGCTACCAGAAACTAGAATATATTTACATATATGAAGAGCCTGAATTGTCAACATTAAAAATGACATTGAAACACAAATGACTAGACTTCAGCCCATCATTTTGTTTGTTTGTCTTTTTTCAGAATAAAAAATGATAATTGGAGGAAAAGTATCAAGCAATTTTGATGTTTTTGTCAGTGATTCAGTAAGAATGTAGATTTTTTTCATCATAAAGAGAGCAGCTGCTTATAGGTTTGAAACACATTGATATTAGATAATGATGCTGTTGTATAAAATGCATGTACAGGAACCCAATCAGCAAAGAAATACAATTTTAATAAAGTTCTAGAATCATTGGTGGTGGTTTAAAGTTTAATCTAAAATTGAAAAACTTTGTTTTTTTGTGACTTTTCTCTCGTAATCCACCCTGCAAGCACAGAAGCTGCTCCCTCTACCAAGTATGCTCCCACAGCAAGGCCACCTGCGAGCCTTTTCGAGCTGGTGCAGAGGTAAAGGTCAGACAAGATCATAAACACCTTTGGACAGTGGGACAATGTAGAGGTCGAGCTCTACACATCCCTTCTGGGCCCTTGAGGGTCAACACATTCACACAGTGTTTGCCAGCTCTGCCAGCCTGCCCTTTCCTTCCAATAAGTCCGCGTTAATGTCTTTTTTTCACAGTTTCATATAAAACCAGGCTTCAGCCGGGAACAAGCGGCCACAGAAACAGCAAGGGATATGTGCTCAATATCTTTGTCAGATAGTATTGTAATTGTGTGGGGCGAAGGTGGCAGGAGCAGAGCGCCTTGGTTTGGATATTGCCCGGATAGATTTCCCACGAGCCTGAAGCAAGGTAAGTAGTCTCTCCTGGTGTCTCCTCTCACACCTCTGCTGCTCCACCTCATGTATCTTTCACACCATCTAATTTATTACACCAAAAATCACCTGCATCGCTCACACTTCACTAAACATTTTTAAAACAAGAAAATTGAGTTTGCTCACAAAGAAACTGCAGCAACATGCAGAGTGGGAGGCAAGCAAACCACCCATGTTATGGCACTGTTTACTGGCTTACACTGCACTATGATGATCTGCCAAAGTTTCTCACATTATGTATATATATTTAAATGATCCTACTCAGTTGCACATTCAAATCTGAGTATGCCCCTTTATTTTTAACAACTGCTCAGTACTTTGGTTTTGTAATTTTGTCCCTAATGTATATATATATTCTTAATTCTGTTTTTTTGTATTTTTCTTGTGGGAATCTGAAAGCTTCTGTTACTCGTCACTTTGCTGCTGCTACAGCTGAATTTCCCCCTTGTGGGACAACAAAGGATTACTCTATTCTATTCTTTTATTCTGTTTTTGTTGCACGTTTGCTGGTTTGAGACAACTAACAAGTGAATATTGGTATAAAAGGTTCTTGGTAACCATTCGGTAAAAGTTTTAATCCGCTATGACTTTAAAAAGGTTGGGGGGGGGGGGGGTTCAATAAAAAGCTTAAAATGGAAGAACAGTCAGACTGGATCTTTTCTAACTAGGCTATGTCTGCTGTGAAAAATAGATGATAGATTTACGTCCATCCTTAAGTCACAACTTTCAGATATCTCTTCTCCAGCAGGAACAAAGCACCCTTTATTATGGAAATCTGAAGAGACTTAAGTTGAAGATATAAAATGCTGTTCTCTGTTTATGAGGCATACGCTAATGTGAGATAGTGAAAATAGAACCTCAAGCATGTTTTTCACAGCAATGACATTGACAAAAAGCATTAAAATACAAAGACTGTGGCAGTATTTCCTTTGTAAAATAGCCATATTAATGAACGTTTTAAAACGTTTTTTTATAGACATTTTGTTTCTATTTTACAAATAGAATACAAATTTTACAGTGGGGCAAAAAAGTATTTGGCAGCCACCGATTGTGCATGTTGAAACACCTAAAAAGATGAGAGAGGTCTCTAATTTTAAAGGTACACTTCATCTGTGAGACAGAATGTTAAAGAAAAAAAACATCCAGAAAATCGTATTGTATCATTTTTCAAATTATTTATCTGTATATTAGTGCAGAAAACAAGTATTTAGGACCTACAACCAAGGTAGTTTAACAGGTTCTGAACAAACAAAAAGCAACTAGGGATCCACATGCAGTCCAACATTTTCTGCCTTATCATAGCCATTCAAGAACAAAAAATCATGGAGCAACTTAGTTCAGAAAGACTATCCTCATCATCAAAAACACAAAAATTGCTAAATCCTGGTATAATAGAACTAATATCAGCCCTGATTATCATCTTACCTTAAATTTGTAGGGACCACTACTGATTGGAATGTTTGTATAAATGTATTGAAATGACTTCTTGTTAAGTGCCTTGAGATGACATCTGTTGTGAATTGGCGCTATATAAATAAACGGAATTGAATTGAACCACAGTGGCCTGAATTTTATTTATCCATTCTTCAGAGTTTGGACAGTTTTCATTTCAGCCAGCAAAATACTTTTTGCATTAATGCACACTGTACACCCTAACTTGTGATCTTTAGTAAAGAACCAGCCATTCCTACCTTTCCAGTCACTCCATTGATTTTTTAAACCAGTTAAAAGGTACGGTTCCAAAAAGATTCAGACTCCAGTGAACTATAGATACCCTCTAACAGCAAGGTGATGTCTGATCCTTCTTCTCCTGTTGAGCTCTCACCGCGAGCAAAACCTACAACCCGACTGTCCTCTTCAATGCTCGCTTTTTATTGAAGTATAAAACCGAAATTCTCCATTTTACGTTTAGGCACAATGTTTAAAACGTAAATAAAACTTTAGCCTGTCTGATTGCAGGTAGTGTCCACAATGTCCCAAACGTGCAAGATTAGCAAGAACTCAACACCAATAAGCATTAGCATGATTGACCTAGCCTACGTCAATCAGGACAGCGCGACCACTGATGTATGGTCAGAGAAGGACTTAACTAAAAGTTATTTTTAAGGTAATCTGAAAATTTATTGTGAAAATTTATTGCGTTAAAACACATTATGAAGCTTGTGGAAAAAAAGAATGTAATATAAATAGTAATATCAAAGGAAACTCAACTATTTTTAGAGCTCCCCCTTAGTGGGTTAGTTGGGGGCTTTCGGGGGAGCTAAGCTCCCTTTAAGCAGAGCCGGGCCCCCTTTAGCTCCCCCATAATTCGAACCCTGGGTGTGATGTTTTGGAGCCGTCGCTGGGCCACACAGACTTTCAATTCCCTCCACAGATTCTCTATGGATTGAGGTCTGGAGACTGGCTAGGTCACTCCAGAACCTTGAAATGCTTTTTATGTAGCCACTCTTTTGTTACCCGGACAGTGTGTTTGGGATCATTGTCATGCTGAAAGATTCAGCCATGTTTCATCATCAGTGCTCTCACTGACAGGAGGTTTTTGAACAAAATCTCACGGTACATGGCCCCATTCATCCTGTCGTTAATACAGATCAGTCGTCCTGTCTGCTTTGCAGAAAATCAGCCTCAAAGCATAATGTTTACACCCCATCATTCACAGTGGGTATTGTGTTCTTGGGATGCAACTCAGCATTCTTCGCCCTCCTAACACGGCGAGTGGCATTTATAGCAAAGAGTTCTATTTTGGTCTCATCTGACCACATGGCATTTTCCCAAGATCATTTGTACCTCACATGCTGAGATTTTGCATGAAGCCCCGGGTCGAGGGAGATAAGTATCTTTTCTATTCTCTAATAATTGTTCCAACAGTTGATCTCTTCTCACCAAGCTGCTTGCCTATTGTAGATTCGCTCATCTCAGTCTTGTGCAGGTGTAAAAGCTTGTCCCTGGTGTTCTTGGACAGCTCTCTGGTCTTGGCCATGGTGGAGGTTGGAGTTTGACTGAAGGTGTGGACAGGTGACTTTTATACAGTTAACTGTTCAAACAAGTGCCATTAATACAGGTAACTAGTGAAGGATAGAAGAGCTTCTTAAAGCAGTAGTAACAGGTCTGTGAGGGCCAGAAATCCTCTTGCTTGGTTGTGGGTCCAAAATACTTATTTTCTGAACTATTATACAGATAAATTCTTTAAAAAAATGATACAATGTGATTTTCTAGATTTCTTTTAACATTCTGTCTCTCACAGTTGAAGTGTACCTTTAAAATTACAGACCTCTCATCTTTTTAGGTGGTTCAACACGCACAATTGGTGGCCGCCAATTACTTTTTTGCTCCACTGTATAATCAGCGGCAGCATCGATATTTTTCAAGATAAAAAATCCAAACGTACACTATCGGATGTCTTTGAAACATTTATTCTTCAGTTCTCTGTTTTCTGCAAAGTAACATTTGAAGAGAGTCTCACGTGTAACTAGAGAATTGTCTTCCTTGGTAACAAGACTGAAAGGCTGTTTATTGTACCAACAAACAGCAAAGTCTTGTATCTATCCCCTTTTTATGTATTTTAATCTGCTGTTGAGGTGTTTTAACACATTTACTATGGTAGAAGACACAGAATTAGTACCAGTAAAAATGTTAATAAAGTAAATCCCCGCCTGTTACCAGATTTCTCTGAGTAATCCTACTCGATATTAGGTATGGAAAATTATGCCTCGTTTCCACAGAGCTATCTGGTCTGGCTCGCTCCAGTCCGCCTTTTTGTCTGCTTCCATTGTAAAAGCAGCCCATACCAGTCCATTAATGGTCCCCCTTCAGTTGTAGGTTCACAGGACAATGGTCCGATACGGTTAGGGCGGAGCTACTGGCGTCACATAACACAGTCCTTTAATTGGGTTAAGTCATAAACACTGCAGTAAGCTTAAACGTCACCCCCGCAACAACTTTACACAACGGTCCTCTGTTCAGTACAGTCACGTAGTAAAGACAACGGTTGTTTTTCTCCTTGCCGGACAGAGCCTTTTATTGAACACAGCAGTCGTATTTGTGTAAAGAAAAAAAAAAAAAGCAAGAAAGACAACCACGAGCTGCTAGATTGACTCCATTGTTCTCATTTCTTCCTACTCTTCTGTGTTTTTCGCGCATCATCCAGTTACTCGTCCCTCCACTATGATGCCACGCAAGCGTTCAGGGTAAACCCTGCCTGCTCAAGGAGAGTTCAGTAGGAAGTGGAAACACTCCCATGAAAAGTCAAAATTACGCAATAGCAGACCAGATCGAGCCGCTCTGCTCAGTGGAAACTAGGCTATAGTCTCTTTGCTGATTTTTTCATACCATAACTACAATTTTCAAAAGAAAATGCAGCTTGGTAAGCTGAATTTACTCTGACACCTTCGCTTTTGTTGTAACTAATACAATCTTCAAGGTGTTGCTGTAGATGCTGCTATCAGTCAGCAGGAAAAATTTCCTGTAGTTGTCTGTATTACAGCACAACTGAAGAAGCCTCTGACTGAAGACACTGTTGTTGCATGATAGTCTAATGAAGAGAATGCTTAGGGTTGTCCATAATGTTCTTGATTTTATGAAGAATCCTTCTTTACATCATCTCCAGAGGTTCTACAGTCATCCCTAGAACAGAACCAGCCTTCTTTATCAGGTTGTTGATAAAAAGATCATGGCAGAAGAGATTACGCTCTCCACAAAAGACTTTTAGAAGATATGCCGCATCTTGCTGCTAACGGTGAAAGGCCTAAACTTTTTCAAGAAGTCTGCTCTGTCCTTTCTTGCAGACGGCTTCATTGTTGCATCACCAGTCCAGTTTGGTGTCCAGGAGAACACTGAGGTATTTAAAGTAGATGTTTCCAAACCATGCCACAAAGTGGTCTACCAGCTCTCTCCACTTCTCAACCATGTCTGATCCTCTTGATGACTGCAGAGACATCTGAATATTTCTGTAGATAACAGGTCTGTAACTTATACTGGAAGTCTGAGGTGTACAGAGTGAAAAGAAGTGATGAAAGTACAGTCCCCTGTGGTACTCCTATGCTGCTGACCACCTGGTTAAACAGATGACCTTTCAGTCTCGTATCAGTTACTTCATGTTTTATTAGTCAGGTTAAATTTAGTAGAAACCATGTCGGTTTGGTGTAAAATTTTAACTCTGAAACCATGACTTTTTAAAGCGGTGAAACTGAAACCAGCCATCTGTAATTATTATTTTTACCTCCTGCCATCAGCGACAGAAACATCACAGATATACAGAGTATTTTAAGAGAAAGAGGCCATGTGGACATTGCCGTAACATCTGAGAATATGTAAAGTGTTTAAAATGTATTAGAACACAAATTTTTTGCAACAATCAGCGTGTTTCACAGCAGACATTTAAACAAGTAAGGAAATCACAGGTTCACTGTTGAGGGCAGTGCTCCATTTCTGCATCTGTGGATGTTCATAGTTTGGTAAGGAGTGCACAAAACCAGAACTTGTGTTTTTCATTCTCATTCCAGTCAAAATGCAGACAAAAAAAACTGGAGGGGAGGAATGTATGAAGAAGCAGACAGCGATAATCTGCACCAGGCACATCTCTGAAATCGCTCAATAAATCATATCATCACATCTTACTTTCTTTGTCTTGTAATCTGTGCATCTTTCTCCTCCTTTCTCACTTCCTCCCTGTTCTCTCTTTGCTTTTCTTTTCATTAACACAAATGGCTGGAAACCAAATGTCTGGCCTCCCGAGCTGGCTGCAGAAACAGGGCCAATTTCGGAAATAGGATTAAGGGAGAGAAAGTTCGAAAGTACAGTGGAGGATCAAGACAGCAAGTGACAGCAAAAGGAAGACAGAGGAGAAGAAGAGTTTATGAAAAGGAGTAGGAATGTGTGGGAAGGGGTTTGACACATCATCTTGTGTTCTTTTGCAGAGGGGAAAAAAAACGTCCTGCAGAGATGGGAGAGTCAGACAGATGGGCTTTATGTTGCTTTGCAGCGTTCTTTCTGGACTGCAGACGGAGGTGATGAATAAGTCAGAGCTGTTGGCAGCTAGTCAGAATTAAACTAGGCAGATGTACATTTCAGTTATGACAGATGCTAGCTGTTAGAAAAGGTCACAGCTTGATGGACTCCAGGTTTAGAGTTAAAAAGGTAATTCATAGAAAGTAAAAATCCAACTAATGCTTCTTTATGGCATCTACAGCACAGTGGGTCAGACTGTGGATGTGTGCAGAGGATGATATACGTGATAATCCTCATTCATAACAGGTTTCCTTGTGACAGTAAACAATGATAGATGGCATCCAGAGCTACACTTAACAGCTGATGATCATCATCATTTCTTGTGATGTTGAGTGAAAGATGTTTCTTCCTGTTGAGACCATTTGTCACACTTATTTTGTTCCCCCTCTGCTTAAAGTGAGTTAGGAAACTGAGACCATGTCGAAAACAAATACATTAACATGACTTATTGAAAACATCCACTCAAATACAAGAGGGCAATTAATAAAACAAGCACCAAATCACAAAAAAGAAATATGACTTTAACTTTTAGAAAAGTTAGTCGAATAACACAAAACTCCACATCCCGATAAAACAGTTAAAAAATATCTGGTGTATTCAACAACTTGTATACATATGCATGTATTTTTGTAACAAATTAATGTATTATATTGAATAAATGTTTAAATGGTCTCCCCAGTGGTGCAGTTTGTAGCACTGTTGCCTTACAGCAAAAAGGTCCTGAGCTTGAACCACAGTCTGGGGTCTTTCTACCCAGCGCATTTGTGGGTTCACTTAAGGTACTCAGTCCAAATACATGACTGTTAGGTTATTGTGCTCTGTAAATTATCCTTAGGTATGAGTATATGTCTCTGTATTGTCCTCTAATGGACTGGCGACCTGTCCAGGGTGTACCCTGCCTCTCGCCCAATGATTGCTGGAGAAAGGCACCAGCCCTTCCGCAACCCTGCAAGGATAAGCATGTATAGACACTGGACAGATGGATGAAATAAACTAAAACCAATCAAATCCTTCATTTTAAAACACAAGTTTCAGATGACATTCAGCTGTATTGCTCCTTCACAAGCTCTACAAACTTTCAGAAACAATTTCATGCAAAACAATAGTCTTACAACAAATCATAATTTGAGATGTATTTCCAAATTAAAAAAAACAGGAACTTAAGGGTGTATTCAGAGCTGCACTGTTTGGTCCACTTTAAACGGACCAGGGTTCGTTGAATGAGTTGCTCTTGACACTCAATGTGATTTTGCAGCTCCAATAACAGCAGAAATATGCAGAGCAGCGTAGGGCTTCCATGTTTTCCTCCATTTCCGGGTCTGCGCGCCGCCCTAGTCATTGCTGTTCATTCTGGTCTGAATACACCCTTAGACAGTTATTTGTGCTTTTATTCCCGATCATCTGGCATATTGCAACACTTTTCGCATGCCTAAACAAAAAAACAACAACCCTTGATTACTTTCAGTTGGTGCAAAACTCTGCAGCAAGACTCTGAAATGCTTGTTACACTTATAGTTTAAGGATGCTCATGACATTGGCATGTCCTACTACAGTGAGACATTGTGCAGTCTGACTCACTGAAATCTTGGGCATTACAGTGTGCCACCTCCACAGAGCTCGCACAATGTGACAAGTAGCAATACTTTCTGATGGCTGAAAAATGCACAGTGTGCACCGGCCTAAAGACTGAGCATTACGACAAGCCAAGACGTACAGTCAGAGCTACAATGGAATGGTTAAGATCAAGGCTTATTAATTTGTTAGAATGGCCTAGTCAAAGCCAATTACAGAAAGACTTGAGAACTGATTTTCACAGATGTTATCCATCTTAATGAGCTTAAAATACACAGAAGTTTGATGTTGCAATGTGACACGTGAAAAGGTTCAAGCTGTTTATATTTTTGCACAGCATCCTCTATTGCCGTAAAATATATTAAGATTAATTCCTGCTGTGGTATTTTTGTCTACTTTTTCATTATGCTTAAAAAAACCAAAACCCTAATTTGTTGAATATCTTGGAATCGGATCAATAGCTTTATAAAAGTACTTTCACTTTGGATTCATTTACACCAACTATTCCAATTATCAAAAATTTTTTTGATAACCTTTAGTGTTACTTATTTTCTTAATTTTATTTGAATTGTGGTTTTCAGCACCATATTCTTTACCAAAATCCCTTCATCAACAGGTTTATTTTAAGACATTAAAGATACAGCAGAGGAACGATTACACCCCCTGTAGCTGCTGTCAATAGATTAAAATCTCGACTCACACCGAACATTTTAATTTTGAACCACAATAAACCTGTCTGTAAGTCTCACCTCTTAATAACATGGCAAATTATGACAGAGAATCATAATCAGCCCCTCAGTCCAACACTTTAATTACATCAGCCTCAGCTCTCCGTTTCCCCACACTCACATATAAAATATAGCTTTCAAGATAGGATTCAGCTGGTGAGTTGAAGTGATATAAAATACAGTGCGTCACAGGGCCCCCTGTTTATCAAATGAGAATTTCATTTAATCTAATAAAACATGAATATATTTACAGCCAAGAACAGTGAGGAATGCAAAATTTATGAGCTGCTCCCAGCAGATGCTTCATGGTGGCAAACCACAGACTGTGTGCACATTTAAATCTTGAAACAACCTCATCTTAGCACGCAAAGAAAGGAAACACATTTATCTCAAACAGTACTAGAATGCATGGTGAAGAGGTTTTACTTTCATATGTAGGAAATTGTGAAACAGTGTAAAATGAGAAAATTCAAATAACTAACCATGCTGGTGGAATACAATCAAAGTACAGACTGGAAAAAAACAAAACAATTTATTTATCTTTTTTTCTTCAATATGCAATTTAAGAAATATATAAATTTCTGTTCAGGAAAAAACATGGAAATCCGCCAATTCATTCCCACCTACAATGGCTGAAAGCTCACAAACATTTAGTCTAGTGTAATCCAGACTATTAAAGTGAGAGTAAAACTATAGTAAGACATCAAAATAGCAAGCTGAGGCCTCATAAATGAGTTTTAAAAGAATTGGGAATCAGCTATGACGGAAGGATGCTGCCAACATGCCAAGGTTAGGATATCTAAGCAAATGCACCTTGGTAGCAGACTGCAAGATGGTGAAAGAAGTCTAAAATAAATCTGAATCATCATCACAAGACCTACAGCAGGGTCTTGAGGTACAAGCCTGTACAA
Source organism: Valencia hispanica (assembly GCA_963556495.2). Taxonomy (NCBI): domain Eukaryota; kingdom Metazoa; phylum Chordata; class Actinopteri; order Cyprinodontiformes; family Valenciidae; genus Valencia; species Valencia hispanica. The sequence goes on along the minus strand of OY747713.1, from coordinate 16,546,024 downwards.
TCAGAAAGTGACTGCAGGTATTTAACTTACATGAAGGTGAGCAGAGAAGAAACCCTTGACTTCAAAAAGCACATAAAGCCCAAACTACACCTAGCCAGACAGAACAGTCAAATATCAGGACTGGAGTTATGCTCTCTGGACAGATGAGTCCAAAACGGAGGTATTTGAACACTAGAAAAGACAACATGTTTGGAATACACTAAATACAACATTCCAGGATTAGCAGCTCACACCAAATGTGAAGCATGGAGGTGGAAGTGTCGTGGTATGGGGATGCCTTGCTACACCCTCACCTGGCCAGCTCACGATCATAGAACCATGAAAAATAATGTATCAGAAGGTGTTTGACGAAATGTAAAACTATCTGTGAAAAAAAAAAAATCAAGCGGAAGAACCACCGGATCCTGCAACAAGACATTAGGGTTGTTTCTACTGGACGATGTTCGAGATCTTTTCAGGGAGGGGTAACACCATGGGTAACAGCAAGCAGGAGTCTGTACAGAGTCTGCTAGAGTCAAAGCAAATCTATGGTTAATGTGTTCATAAGTGAACGACTTCCACGTCACCGTGGTAAGAGGGAAATAAAAGTCTAAAGCAAAAACAGGAGCTCCTGTAAATTTTTTCAGGGTCTGAGATGAAATCATGCCCCTGGAAGGGGGCGGTGGAGTGCGCAAGCAACCACTAGTCCAACATTTAAACTGATGATTTAATGCCTGCATAATTACAAATAATTTATCCCCCATAAATATCTGCGGGGTAGACTTGGTGTCATGTGCCCGAGGTGTGCACTGTATCATGATACTGCTGGATGGTAAATGACTGCCATACTGCTGCAGAGCCCGGCTAGCCAGTCTCATTCTACACCTTATGGCTTCTCTGCGCACATTTTACACCAGAGCAGTTAAAAACGGTGATGTGCCGTAATTCAACGCTTTCTGCAGCCAAAAGCTGTGAAGGTAATAGAGTTTTTTTTTTAAGGTGGGGGTGGAGTTGAGGATAGAGTCTAATGAAGGAGGTAGAGTGTGTGAAGAATAAAGGAGTTGGGTAAAACTTGTGTGCAAGGTGGTTTTCATCCAAATGGTTTTGTTATGAGTCATTGCTCGAAGCAGAACAAATTACTTTGAATGAAACTATTAGTAAACATGGTGGGTGAAAAGAGGAGTTCAAATTAAAGTGGTGCTTACTAGCCACTTGCTTTCTTCCCATCTGCATAAAGAACACTAGAGAGACATGCATCCAGACACTGAGCCCCTGTGAATGCATGTCTGTGTATGAATTTGGAAGCATGCTTTTTGGTGTGACCAAACGTATGAATAAACTGTTTTTTTTTTTTATTTATTTACTCATGATTAGAAATGCTCAAATTGTTTCAGAAAGTTAGCTTTGAAACTGTTAAAAATTGACCATCAATAAAGACACTTTAATGAGCAAAAGAAAGACTCAGAGTGATAAGTCATAAATTTACAAAGCGCTGCCCTTTCCCCCTGCTGTTGCACATTGCTGGTCAGCTGGCTCAACAGGGGCTGTTTCACTTTTGTCATGCTTCCAAGAAAGACACATTTGAAAAATATTTCCCAACGTGGCAATGGTATGAGAAAGAAAAGGTGTGGTTTCATCACTGTTGTCAAAGTAACTCCAGGGTATGTATGTAATAAGTTATTTATTTGTAAGTTATTTACATGAGTTTATCCAGAAGAAACACAATCTTCCAAACCGTCCAACATGGACAAGACAATATAAAAATGGTTCAAATATAATTTTACTTAAAGCAAAAAAGTGAAAACATTTCTTTCATTTCTTCTCTTCGTGTCAAGAAGAAAACTTTTTTCCTTCATTCTGTCCTTATGTTCCATTTTTAAAAGAAAGAAGCAACGAAGTAGGAAGTGTGCATTCATAAAACAATAAACTGCAACATCAATCTTTACGATTATTAAATAAGTTAAATTAAATAAAACTAAGTGATTTTTTAAATATATGTTAAAGTTAACTTGTGAATCCAACTACAGTGGAGCTAACCTGCCTATTTGCAGGTTTTTCTGTGGAACGCAACTCCAAATTATTTGAGTAAAATTTGCCTATTTGTTGATTTATTTTTATTCAGCATATCTAAAATACTCAACAGAAAATTTGCAAGAGCAAAAAATAAGAAAGACTGTAGATGTTAGCGTCTTCTGTAGTGCTAAGATAGTTTCCACTGTGCATATTAAGGTATATTTGGTGTTTAAACAATTAAAATAAGCAAATAAAAGCGTTTTAAGAGGGGTGTCAAGTACTCATGGATTTTAGCTGGTTGCAGGTGGTTGTGTTCCCTCACCTCTATGAATACTAGGGTTTCATTGTATTGTATAAAACCTAATATTTCGGATTGCTAATTTTATTAGAATTGTTATCAACCTTAATACTGATATACTTGTGGTATTCTTTCCACTTATTCTTCACTTGATTATCACATAGCTCCCCAAACACCCACAGACAGTCTTCAGTATTAGATATCTTTTTTTAACAATTTAAAGCAGGCCTGTTTGCAGATCAAGAAAAGGTTAAACCCAAATAAGTTAAAAACTTCTAGGGGGGGGTTATGAAATTTTATATATTTAAGCAAAAACAAAGTAATAATTACTAGGCCTCTGTGTCCATACCATTCCCGTAACAGCAGGTTATACACTGACACACCATCATCATTACTCAGACAGGCCCTGTACCTTTTCACATGAAGAAAGGTTGCACTCCAAATGTAATCCTGAATGTACATTTTTTAGCTTTTATTATTGTGCTTATTTTAAATATTCATTCGCTTTTCTCTTGTGTTTTGCACTTCAGTAAAACTGATCTCCAAGCTGTTATAGCTCTTGATTTTCACTGGTTTTATGCCCCATCTGTGCATCTTTTCATTAGGCTGAATCCTTATCTTCAGGATGTGTGATGTTTGCGGTTTCATCGTCACATCAGTTACCAATCCCAATGCTGAATGTGAGCGAATAAGAGTGTGGTGAAGCAATTTCCCATATAAGACATTTATACATCGACCGCAGGCTACGTGCTGCTTTTTAGCATTAACATGCTTGTCAGCAAAAGACCAAAGGAAGGCTTCATCAATTGCAGAGTAAACTTCATTATTTGTTGTTTAATAATACAAGGGAATACAGCCGCAGGTGTGAACGCGGTGAAACAATAAATCAAGGAGTCAGCGAGCAGTAGGGAACGTCAGGCGTTCCTCATTAGCTGCAGCTGGCAGGCTGCTGCTGCTGTATTAAGGCCAGGCCGTCCTGGGGTCAGGACAGAACAATAATCAAAAGCCAGAGTCACATCAGGCGATGCCCTTGAGCCCAGTGACTGTTGGGGCCACAGGACTGGTGGCCAGAATCAGACACAGAACATGAAAGTTGCACAGATAGAAGAAGAGACAAAGAATGGAAAAAAAGACAAAAAGAACATGATAAAGATGAGAAAAAACACCCTCGAGGAAAAAGTCTGTTTTGTTCGAATGAAAAAGCGTGTAACAGGAATAAAAGAGCTGATGCATTTCATTTTTACAGCACTGACGTAAAAAACAAGAAATGAGAGGAACAAAAGAGAAGCTTGGTGTTCAAAGCTGCCACAGGAAACGATGGTGGGATAAAGATCAATCAGGAAGGATGGGAAAAATATCTTCCAGCAAGGGGGGTTGCTAATCTTAACAATCCAGAAAACTGGTTTTAATTAAACCTCTACAAAAGGAGCAGGACACCAACTAAAAACCTATGCTATGTGAACATACAGCATTTTTAATAGGAGGCCAAGTCCTTCCCTTGAACCCCTTACCTGCACAAAGGGACAGCCAAACATTAGAACTGGGGAAGATCAGAAGAAAGGGCGAGCTTATCTGAGACCGGGTACCATTATGTTGCACTTCAGGTACCCACAGAACTACAGCTAAATTATCCCAGTGAGGCAAATTGATGTGGAACTTGTTACACAACTTATTGATTAAGGTACTCTCATGCCTCTTTCAGCCTTTAACAAAGCCTGCCTGGAGTTATGTAAATAGTATGAACATCAAATCCCTCTAAAGCTCAAGAGTTTAAAATGTAGGGTGACCACAAACAGTCAGATCTGCCCTTTCACACAGATTCATCTACTCTCTTCTACGACCTTGAAAATATCCATGAAGGACCTCTTAGATTCGCTAAACAATCTTTTATCCAGAGCTGATGTCGTCCTGAAATCACTAACATGCATGAAGTAGGAAATATTGACTGATTATGTGGTAACGCATATCTAACTGTGTAATATCTGATTTTTATTGATTAATATGTTTAAAACTTTTTAAAAGAAGACACGAATGATAAACTATAAATAGGTATTCATGTGATGGACTGAAGTTAACTCAATGTATTTCTTAAGAATCAGCGCATGCTTGGAAACCTTGAATTTTAAAGGAGCTTCAGCGTGAACTCCTTCCTGAACTCTAAGCTTAAACAGCGTGGTGAAAAAATGTGTAGATTCCACTTTTCTAGCAGATTTATTGGTTTGTAAACTTTTCCCCTGGAACCTGGCAGGTCCCCGAGCGATGAGTCCTGTTTCAGAAATAAGAAATGAGAGAAACGGGCCGCAGGAAGACAGCCCTGATAAATTAATATCAGGCCTGACCAACTGGTGAGAGATTGCGTTTGTATATCAGATGCTTTGGACTTCCCCTTCACGATTTCTTCCTCATATCCAATTAAATTCAGGAGTGATACAAAGCGAGAAAGCATCCCAACAACCTGGGCCTCACTAGCCAGCTCAGGCCCAGTGCAACCAAACAATGTATTGACCCAAAACGACCAGCAGAGGGTGCTGTATGAAATTAAAGTAAACGGAAAAAAAGTTACGTAAAGTAAAAGCTCAACCCTGGGCCGACCGTGGCTCAAGAGGTAGGAGCTCATCCTGTAATTGGAGGGTTGCCAGCTGAAACCCCTGCTCTGTCCATCGCAGTCGTGTCCTTGAGCAAGAAACTTCACCCACCTTGTCTACTGGTGGGGCTCAGTGTGTCTCCATCTCTAAAAATCCCCACTTTTTGTTGAAGATCAGTCAACAGCAATGTTTAGGGAAGTGGTGTCAAATTCCAGTCCTCCAGGGCCGGTGTAGGTACCAGAACTGCTTGGGGCCCTGCACCTGCCTATGACTTCATATTACATTATAGACTGGACGCTGACATTAAACTACATTATTAGCTGGACGTTGGGAGGTTGACGTAGTGCGCAGTTTAAAAAAATAAAAATAAAAAATAACTTTATTGAAAAAATAGCTAGTATACAACATAGGAACAAATGAAGCATACAGACGAATTCAACAGATACAAACTACATTCAAAAATCTACATACGTTGGGGCAAAAAAGTATTAGATACATAGGTACACTTCAACTGAGAGACAGAATATGAGAAAAAATTCCAGGATATCACATTGTATGATTTTTAAAGAATTTATTTGTATAATGGTGCTTAAAATAAGTATTTGTTCAATAACCTAAGTTCATTTAAATCCTTTGTAATGTAACCTTGGTTGCCAGTGACAGAAGTCAAACGTTTCCTGTAGGTCTTCCCCAGGTTTACACAAACTGTAGCTGATATTTCGGCCCATTCTTCCATGCAGATCTTTAGGGATGGGTAACGAAACCCGGTATTAAATTGGCCCCGGGGACCAAGGCCGGATTATCCAATGGGCATTATGGGCACAGGCCCAGGGGTCCACGCCCACTGGGGGGCCCACATGACCAGTTTAAGGGAGAAAACTAAATTGTCTTCATATTTCAAATATGGCAGAGATCGGTGCTGGCGAAGATAACCAATAAGATCCACACCATTCTATTTTACCCTAACAAAGTTACATAGTCCCTAAGGAGCAGTTGTGGAAACCATGGTAACATGCCACGCCCCTGCCCCAGCAAGTAGCGCTCCGCTGACCGTCACCGGACAATAGGAGTAGTCCTAAGAAAACCTAAAATGGGCGAAAAAAGGCGGTTTCTATAAATGAAAGAGAGAAAGATGAGAAGAAGACGTGTTTATTAGGAAGTCTGTCATCTATTGACACGTTCTTTATAAAACGTAAGGAGGAAAATCAGGAAAAAGAAGACATGGTGGATGATGGTGAGCCAATGAACCTGTTCGGAGGGGACTGCGTTAGCTACACAACCTGAGGCTAGCTGTAGCAGCAGCAGCTCAGACTGGGTTTATCCGGTTTGGGACGCAGCATTGTGGTGGACAGTTAACGTAAATGCTTACACTGTTATCGATGGTGGAGCTGCTGCTTTTAAAAATCGGACGACCAGAAATCCAGCTTCATCCCGTTATCGAGGTTTGGGCGGTAAAGTGACCCAAACCTAATGATCTGCTGTCACTTCCCAACTGGAGAAAAAGTTTCTTCTTTTTTATTATTATTTTTTTTTTATTTTATTAACGTGTCCTGTTTGGCAGTGTGGAGCTCAGAATTGGTGTCTGAGTACCAAGTAGAAGCCCAACAGATTTACTTTCACAAGCGGAGCAGTACAGCTTTTGCTATAGTACTCCACTTGATTTATGTGTGAAAAATCTTTATTATGAATTGTTGGGGTTTTTATTTCCTGATGTTATGGACACGGAGACGGAAAATTAAGGAGAAGAAAGAAGGAAGATGAAGAAGAGAGGTAGGAAACAAAATGTCATGAGAGAAGGTGAGTTGAAAATACAAGAGAAGAAGGGGAACAAAGAAAACACAGGAAGACATTGAAGTCTGCCTCCATACCCACAGGACGGCAGAGAGAGGGGAAAAACAAAACAAAACACGGAAAAGGAACATCGACAAAACCAACCAAACATTGTGAACTAAGAATTACACAACCACATCACACAAAAATAGATATAAAAATACAACAACAATGTCACAGAAAAACTCATGGTACCGATTAATCAAGCTCTAGTAATGATAACCTCAGCCCAATAATATATCCTTAAACACCAGAGACCCCACATCTATGTGTGTGTGAGTGAGCATGCTGATGCATATAAGGTTTCTCCATAAGAGTGTTCGATAGTTGGTGTGAGCAGGCATCAATCCGTCTCCCAGGAATCGATGCAGACATGAAGGAGATCGAAGCAAAGACGTCCAAAGGACCGCCAGAGCCCCAGGCGGACCTGGGCGGGGCCGACCGCATCCCCCAAGAGAGGAGCAAAGGAGAACCCCAGGGGAAAAGTTTCTTCTGACTGGATCACATGTTCACCGACCACAGGTAGGATAATATCTTTTGTTTCCCCTGCATCTTATTTGGAGCAAATAAAACCAGTACATTACTGGTTTCTCTGACTGGAAACACTCGCAATGCGTGTGTGACCATGAGGAAAGCTCTGATCATTTCAGTGTGCTGCCACCATCAGCCACTGGTAGCAGGACAGAAAGCTAAACTGGACCAGCTGGCGGGAGGTTCTGCTCAGGCGGGTCGTTGCTGTCAGTCAGTTTTTAGGTGAAAGAGGTTTCTGTGGTGATGATGAATTACTTGGATCAGCACATAGTGTTCACTTTGTTGGCATTTATCTGTAAGTTTGGTCATTTTCTTAGTGAACTCATAAAGAGATGGACAGAAAGGCTGGGGCAGCACATCATGGAGGACAGAGTCAAAAGTAGGGATGCACCGATCAAAACATTTGATATTATTACTCTTAAGGCCAATAACTATTATTTATAATGTTATAAAAATTACATTAATTTCTTACAAAGATGGAAATAAATAGTGATTTTTAGTATTGGCTCAGTTTTACTTATCGGACCAATACAAAATGTTAAAAAATGACTAATATTGGCAGATAATGCATTGTGCATTCCTAGACAAGAGCCATGTTCTCATGGTTTTACTTATGAAAAACAGGAGAGGAGGAGGAAAGAGACAGTAGAGGAGGATGGAGAAACAGGAGTTTAGAGATACAGGTTTATTAAACACATTATTATATAAAAGGAAAAGCATTCGTTTTTACTTTGCATTCATTTTCTATTTATGATCAAATGCTTTAAAGTATGAGTCAAGTTTACTTAAACTGATTGCACTATTTTTTTATCAATAAAAGAGAAAGAAAAATAGGGAAAACACAGACAGAGACACAGAACGGCAGCATTGGAGAGTTGAGAAGCAAAATAACTGAAGGAGCGCTTTGAGAGAGGAGAGGAGAGACAGGAAAGAAAAATTAATGAGTTTGAATAAGTTTTTGTGATTAAGTTATGGAACAATCTGAATTGTAGTCCTGGCCCGGTGGAGGTGAGATCAAGCAGGATGTGTTTACATAGGCAAAGGAGTTACACCACTGTGTTGTGTCTTGATCTTGTTGCCCTCAGATGGGCAATGTAGTTTTACAAGACTGTGGTGAAAATCCTATTTAAATATTTTTTTGGCAGCGATGGGGCCCTTTAAACATTTTGTGCCCAGTGGCCTCTGCTAACATAATCCGGCCCTGCCCGGGGCTGATTCTGACGGTCCACCCGGACCGATAAGCTTCAGCCTTATCGGTCCTCTTAACGTTAAAATTAAGGTCGTATTCATGTTTTGCGGGAGATATAAACACAAGCCAAACACTGTATTGCAGTCCACTCATCCTTAACAAGCACACAGGCTGCGGGGACGGAGTGGCGACTGCTGCACGCTCACGTGTGCGTTCGCCTTACAGATACGATGGCAGAGCCAACTAAATAGATCGACAATGCACGCGGTCACATATGTAATAAAAGCTTTGCTGGCAAAGGCGGGAACACAAACACCTTGCCAAAATACACCAACTACAAACCGAAAGATGCACGGTGTTTGACCGCCTGAGTGCTGCAGCAACAACAACCCCTGAATCAGATACAACAGGTATGTATGTTTGTATGCAAAGCAAACACGTGAAGCATGGACATAAGTTTGCCATTTCATTCTTACAATGAATAAATGCTGGATATTTTGAACAGCTTCCTTTTTATCCAAGTTTTAAAAAAATTTCTTAAACTACAGTTAACCTGCCATTTTATTCTTACAATTAATAAATGCTGGCTATTTTTGAACCACAGCTTCCTTCTTATCTAAGTAAAAAAAGAAAATTCTTAAACTACAGTCCATTATTTGTGTTTTTCCCCTTTTGTTTTAGTTTTTCAAAAAAAAAAAAGTACCGATAAGGATACCGATAAAGTACCGGATCGATAAGGAGTATCGTTAAGAGTAGTGGTATCGATAAATCCTTAACGATACCCATCCCTACAGATCTTCTCTAGAGCAGTGATGTTTTGGGGCTGTCGCTAGGCAACACGGACTTTCAATTCCCTCCACAGATTATCTACTGGATAGAGGTCTGGAGACTGGCTAGATCACTCCAGAACCTTAAAAGGCTTTTCACGTAGCCATTCCTTCGTTGCCCGGACAGTGTGTTTGGGATCACTGTCATGCTGGAACATCCAGACACATTTCATCTTTAATGATCTAACTAATGGAAAGAGGTTTTTGAACAAAATCTCACGATACATGGCCCCATTCATCCTTTCCTTAATGTGGATCAGTCGCCCTGTCCTCTTTGGAGCAAAGAAGCCCCAAAGCATAATGTTTCCACTCCTATGCTTCACAGTGGGTATTGTGTTCTTGGGATGCAACTCAGCATTCTTCCCCCTTGAAACATAGTGAATCGTGTTTATACCTAAGAGTTCTATTTTGGTCCCATCTGACCACATGTTATTCTCCCAATCCTCCTCTGGATCATCCAGATGGTTCGGGCAAACTTTAGACGGACCTGGACATGTGCTGGCTTAAGCAGGGAGGCCTTTCGAGGACAGCAGGATTTCAATCCATGAAGACATAGTGTGTTACTAATAGTAACCTTTGTTATTGTGGTCCCAGCTCTCTTCAGATCAATGACCAGTCCCCCCGCCTGTAGTTCTGGGCTGTTTCCTCACCGTTCTCAAGATCATGTGTACCCCACGAGGTGAGGTCAAAGGAGATTGTCGTGATCTTGTATTTATTCCATTTTCTAATAACTGGTCTAACAGTTTATCTATTCTCCCCAAGCTGCTTGCCTATTGTAGATTGGCTCATCCCAGTCCTGTGCAGGTGAACAATCTTGTCCCTGGCATCCTTAGACAGCTCTCTGGTCTTGGCCATGGTGGAGGTTTGAGTCTGTTTGAAGGTGTGGACAGGTGTCTTTTATACAGATAACGAGTTCAAACAGGTTCCATTATTACAGGTAAAAAGTGGAGGATAGAAGAGCTTCTTAAAGAAAGAGTAACAGGTCTGTTAAGGCCAGCATTTTTGCTTGGTTGTAGGTGCTAAATACTTCATTTCTGCACAATTATACAAATAAATTTGTTAAAATAAAATAAATCATACAATGTGATTTTCTGGATTTTTCTTTTACGTCTACATTCTGTCTCTCACAATTGAAGTTTCCCTATGATGAAGATTACAGACCTCTCATCTTTTTAAGTGGGACAATTTGCACAATCGGTGGCTGCTAAATACTTTTTTGTCCCAATGTATATGAACTGTTTTGAGAGCCTTTTTGTCTATAGTCTGATATTGATTTTATTTATAGTTAAACATGTATTATCTTTCATGGGTATTCTAAAAAAACAAACAGAATAAAACATCTTTCCATCATAAGGGAAAATCGGTCAAAGTATGGTTAGTAACCTGCTAAACTCTTTCCAAAGCTCATGTAGTGAAGGAGCAGTACCAGAAAAATTTAGTCAAATTTTTTTGATGATCCCCACAGGAATAGTTAACATTTATGCCTCTTTTAAATTTTACCATATAGTGCTTGGCAGGGTTAAAAATGGGGCATAATGTAGTTTGTCTGAGTGGCGTTGCTGTAGTGTGACGTTATCAGCAAGCGGAGTGCCCCCGAGCAGATCTGGTACCTACACCAGCATTCTGCAACGTTTAGACGTGTCCCTGGTCCAACATGCCTGGATCCAATGGCTAAATTTCCTCCTCAGCATGCATTCAACTTCTACAGAATCCTTCCAATGACCTAATCATTAAATTTCAGTGTGTTGAAGCATAACGATGTCTTAAAGTAGCAGGGCTCTAGGCTTAAAGGACTGGAGTTTGACACCCCTGGTCTAGAGGGACTTTAAAGTCCCACTCCGATCATATTTGGAGCTATTTTTTAAACATACTCAGTGGTCTTTAAATTATGATTATGCCGTTTTTAGCCAAAATCACAAAACCTGTGCCGTTTTCTGGGACTTTGTTTCAGCAGAGCTGCAGTAGCTCATTAGCAATTCGCCTCTGCGTTGTGGGGGGAACCGTTGTGAGCGGAACATGTTATCATATATATGCCTATCCCAGACGTTGAAAGCTGTAAAATAGCATGATATAGGACCTTTAAGTCATGCTTCTGAAGGCGCGGATGGGTTTCTGGGATTAAAAGGTTACTAATGTTTACGAAATAGTTGGCATTGTCATTTTAACAAGATAACAGAGAAAGTACCAAAATGACCAGTTTTCTAATAATATTAAGGTAAAATTACAGCTGAATGGGGCATGATTAACAACCAATGACAGAATAGAACATAATTTTAAGTCATACAACAAATTATTCCTTGATTGCAGTTTACTATTACTTTTGTGGATTTTTATTTGGTTTGAACCATGTAAAACTGCTATGTATGCTTAGCTGAAAGCGTAATTTTCCAGAAGGTTCAATAAAGCTGTAGAGTAGGAGTCATTCAGGACAGAGTGTTATTTCTCTGTCACGTTTAATTGCCTCCATCACGACCTAAACAGCAGGCGCCGGGGACCGTGCAGTGCAGAGTACCTGCGATGAGGGCGTGCTTCAGGATTATAAGCATTGATTGCCAGGCCTCTCACATGTACCTAAAAAACTGTTTGTTTTTCCAATCTTATATTTTTTGTCAAAAACTACCAATTAACAATGAAACGACTAGACACGTGTTTAATTACTTTGAATTAAGCAAAAAAGAAAACCCCAAAAGTGTGACAAGGGAAAATAGATGGGCTGATATTTGGGAAGGTAATCAAGCGTGCAAAGAGTAATGGGATCAGACTTGATTGCAGTCGGGTGGGTGGATCAGTATTCTTTAAACAAAGCTTTTGATTTGCGTTTTTCCAAACTGTGCTTTAAAATGTAGTTAAACATAAGTGAAATAGCATTATTAAGATGTAAACAACTATTTAATTTAATTTTCCCACGATTAGAGGATAAAGTAAAAACAGCAAAACACAGACACAGCATATAAAGTAAAAACAGCAATAAAGCAAGAAGCACACACAAAACACATGATACATGAAGACATTACTCAAAGGCAGTTCTAAACAGATACGTTTTAGTTGTGATTTAAAATAACTCAATGTTTCAGCAGCTTTGCAGTTGTCTGGAAGTTTGTTCCAGATTAGAGGAGCATATAAACTGAAAGCTGCTTCTCCATATTTGGTTCTAATTCTAGGGATGTTGAGTAGACTGGAATTAGAGGACATGAGTGGTCTGGGGGGTTAGTATAGTAACAGTAGATCTTCAATACACTTTGGCGCTAAGCAATTCAATTATTTATAAACTAGTAAAAGTATTTTGAAGTCTATTCTCTGAGCTACAGGGAGCCAGTGTAAGGACTTTAGAACTGGGGTGATGTGATCTACTTTCCTGGTTCTAGTGAGGACACGGGCAGCAGCGTTCTGGATCAGCTGCTGCTAATTTACTTTTTAGGCAGACCTGTGAGGACGCCGTTGCAGAAATCAGTCCGACTAAAGATAAACACATGGATGAGTTTTACGAGGTCTTGCTGCGACATCAGTCCTTTAAATCCTAGAAATGTTCTTCAGGTGATAGAAGGCTGACTTTGTTATTGCCTTTATGTGACTTTATGTGACCCATACAGTAAAAATATCTATGATTTAGACAATTTTCTATAAAACAAATTGACTAGGTTAGGCTCTAATTAATTGCACAAAACATCTTTAAAAAATTTGTTTTTCTGCTTTAAATTGTCCTTAAAATCCTCACTCTTCATTTCTTATCCCTAGGTAATCAATTTCAAATAATAATAATAATAATAATAATAATAATAATAATACGTTGAATAAATGTCTGTCCTTTAAGACAATGCCCAGTTGCTAACACCTCCTTTCTAAATGCTCAGTGTCACTTTTGTGGTAATTATAATTTCAACCCAAAGTCATTAGCAGCTTCTCATCCATCATGTCTGCCCCCAGAGTGAGAGATGTTACAATAATAATGGATGATCAGGTGTGCTGGTGTACTGTTGCTGAGTACGCGGCCATAAATCCTGGATACACAAACCGTGATCCCGTGCTGCCAGAGCATACATCATTTCCTTTTATGTACCTGCTCGCTGCCCCCCATTTCACTCAAAATGTCCTTGGTATCCCTCTCTCTTTTCAGTCAACACTTTCTCCCCTCCCTCCATTTAGAGCTGTGTGCTAGAAGACCACTCAATAAATGTGCTTTTTATTCCCATTTCTCCAGCTTTGAGCATAGCTGGATATATCAACTTGGAGCTCACCTAAACAGTCAGTAATTTACTTTTGTGGCACATTTCAGTCATAACTCCCATTATATCTTGTAAAAAATTGAAAAGTGACAACTTTCTTTTTTTAACAAAGCATGATGCAGGTAAATGGATTGTAATAGGGCTTTTATACTAAAACTACTAATGGACTCAATATAATCAGAACCATTTCAGATACATTTAAAACGAGGAATTGTTTTCCTAATGTTCTACTCATTATGCAGGCTGTGGACTTTCAATCTAACCCTATTAATAACTTATCTCAATTAAATAACCACAGAAGAGTACCATATTAGCACATTATCTTGTCTCTCCTGATTATGCATTAACTGATGGGCCTGCTGCTCCAACGACTCAAAGCTGCATAATGGTTGCCTTGACAAACAGCAGGCAAAACAACTCTTTGAGTGCCATCCCCCCCCATTCTTCTCCATTACACACAGCAACTCTGGAGCCAGAGCTGGGGGCATGTTTATGGGAGTAATGGATTGTCTCAGAGTAAAAGTGAGTGTCCTCTGGCTATTGATCTAAGGATTGTCAGATCATGAGCGAATGCTGGGAAGCTAAAGGCGTGTGCTCAGGATTCTGGTCTGTCCATGCCGTCTAGGCTCCTGGATGTCCGGAGGTGGTCAGAGAGGCTGGAGACTGCTGCAGACTGAGTGTAACCAGAACTGCTGCCAAAGGGACCGATACCATGACTTTTTAATGGGTTCTGTTTTCCTTGTGAACCAATTAGTGTGGCATTGTGCTGTGAAATCTTTAACACCACTTCTAGCTTGAAAATGTGGTTTTAAAAAGTGTTATCAACTGGTGCTGCTGTCATTATTAAGGGGATCAGCTTGTGGTTTTACACATGATGTACAAACTTCAACAAGTTTCAAGGAATGTTGGCATCCAGATACCTCTGGGTCATTTCACCACTTTTGGCAATGCATACCCTATTTCATGCCTGTGTGCATGGACTACTGAACAATGGAGTAAGAAGAAAAACAACTTCGACCATTAAAAAAAAAAAGTAGAGAAGCTAAGATTTGATTTTACTCCGTTTTTTTGAAGTCAAAAATCTGACCACCCATAGTCAGACAAATGTATTTAAGTAAGTTAATTATCATTATACTTTTCTTAAACTGCCAATGAAAAATAATTACAAGTAATAGCATAATTTATTTGCAAACTCGTGTAGTGTGCTATAGTCTGATATGGTCGCTTCAGAAAAGTCCCTTCGTCTCAAAATAAATCAGATTTTATTTTCAAGATCGTGTGGACATTGTCAACCGGTAAATCTGAATGGCAGACCAAGAGGTACAGAAAAACGAGGGGGAGCAGCAAATCAGGACCCAGGGACCAGAGACTAAAAGTCTGAACAGACAAGTTTATTCCGTTCTCGAAATGCAATTTACAATGACACTATAAAAGGGATTTTTCTTTTAAAGTCAAAGTTCACCATAAAAAGAAATAGAAAAATGTCCAACGTCCAGAAGGAGGACCGGTCCGATGGGCTACATCTCCTTTCGTAGCTTAGACCACGCCGAGCAGATCTTGAAAACAGGAAGGCACTTGTTTCTGGCACCACGCCCCTGTGGTACCTCCTGTGCAGCCTGGCGGCACCAGATAAGGGCAGAGTTTCACCTCTGCCCTGCTGCCAACCACACGCGCTGTTGTCCACCAATCACTGCTTCCAGGTGCACTGGGTCATCGATCAGCTCGTCTCTCACGTTATGCCAGTCAGTAGATCCCAATCAGCCCAACTGTATATGCTCCTTTCAGACACACAGTCCCTTGGGCACCTGCTTCCTTCTTCCTCCTCCTCACAGTCTGTTCCTTTTATACTGCCTGCTTCCTTCACAGCTCTGTCACTGATTGGAGCTTCCTCTGGACACGCCCACACCTCAACAGGTGTATACAATAGACAATTTCAATCAGTCCACAGTGGATTTCAAAACATGCAATGAAATATAAGACAGGATACAAGCCATGCAAATAAAATGATAAACATGCCAATAAAAAATCAAAATAAAAGCGCTGTTTGAAACAAATTAAACACAAATTTCCGCTGTGTGATATGTACATAAATTTGTATGCACACCCAATATGTTTCCTTTTTTAATAAAGGCAGATTTAAAGTAGCGCAAACAAGCTTATTTTAATTCACAATAGAGTACCTGAGTACTCTGGCAGTAAGATGTTCATTGTGGTTATCAGATTGAGAGCCTGGGGGAAGAAAGCATCTCTGACGGCTGGTTTTTGTTTGGGTATGTGACAGTGATGGTGATGCAGTGCAGTATTGGGGGCTGTTTAAACACAGAGGGAATCTTAACTGTGGGGACGTTTTTTTAGAGTGTCAAAAGGGGTAGGGAAATGTATATAATTTATTGCAAAATATCGGCTATAAAAGCATTATCATTATCGGATATTGATATTGGCCAAAATGTTCTTATTGGTGCATCTCTACTGATTGTTCATTGCACTTACTCTGTTAAGTCAGACAATTTATAGCCATGGAGACGACAGAATGCTTAAAAATCAGATTGCCTTAGTTTTATCCAACAGTGCAGCAATTTAGGAGAAATGCATCACATCTTATGCTCCTCTAATCTGGTAGAAACTTCCACAAAACTGCAAAAACTGCTGAAACAGCAAGGCTAAAACCCAATTTGCGTAAAGATACCTTTAATTAATAACTGGAACATACTTCACTTTATGTTACCACTTTAATGTAATGTTTATTTTCCTTGTTTGTTTATTGTGTTATGTTTTTGTCATGTAGTGCACTTTGAACCGTCTTGTTGCTGAAATGTGCTACATACAATAAATAAACTTGACTTTTCAAGCAGAAGCTGCTCACCTGGAGCAGCAACATGTGAATATTTAACTTAAGCACTCAGGGTCACTTACTGGACAACTGAGAATCTACATCAACATGTTCCATAATAGAGTATTTTTTCCAGTTCGACCTTTGACCAAATACAGTGCTAAAGAGGCTTAAAATGCACAAATTTCACATATGATTTGAATAATTTCCTGAAAGCTTCAACCCGTCAGTAATATTCCCTATTCCCATTCATTTTGGTTCCGATTCCAATTCAGACCAGTTTATAGTTATAAATATAGAATATATAGAATATAATAGAAATAGCTATGAAACAGGACAGATTATGACCTCTGATCATATTAACATAAGGGACTTCCTGCTTGCAGTTATTGTTTAAGTCATAAAACCACAGTTCCTGACACTAGACAGAGTACATATGAGAAAAGCAGATTTAATCATCAGCTCTGAAAGTGGGAACAAAATATCCCCCTGGTAGATACAAACAGATGCACAGCGAATACGATATGCAAAAGTACTAAACAACCAAAATACAACATGGTGAAGGAGCTAAATCACCAGCCTCCCATCCAGATTCTACCATGACTTATCCTTTATTCTGCAAAATCATGTCTACAAATAGAATACAGACAGCTGAGATCTCTGTGAGTTTCCCCCCACAGCATTGACATTACAGAGCTCACACTGCAGTAAAGCCTTAAGCCCTACTGGACATTTGGCAGCCAAAGACTCCCGAGAGACTCTGGCGAAAGAGCAGAACATCTCATGTGATGTCAGTGGACCTGTCAAAGCAATCTGTTGTCCTCCACCAAGGGTTAGAGGCCAGGATGCTGAGACACGCACAAGCATGAATGCACCCTCATACACACAAATGACAAGTGCTGATGCTGTGCCTTTGGGCAATTCCACCTGTGCTCTCCATTTCTTCCTCAGAGTCTCTGTTTATCTTTCCTGATTATCAATAGTACTTTCTGTGTACTTTTCCTTTCATCTATTTTCTGGCTTTGATTTGAATTAAAGTTCTTTTCCAACATTAAGTCCATACTTGGCTTAAAGTACCGACCGGTGTGAGATTAAAGCAAAAAAAAAAAAAAAAAAAGAATAACTATTTCACTGTATTGGCATATTAAACCAATATAAAGCAATTCCTTTAATTTAAAGACAGTAATGTAACTATTATTACTACAGTTCCTTAAGTGAACTTATATTACTGTATTGTTGATTCTTAGCTGTGATTATATTATTCAAAATAATTTTTTTCTGTGACCTTAATGCACAAATACTGAAAATGAGAAAACTCAAGCAACTGTGTCGACAGTCTCCCAATAACCTCTTGATACATATTTTATTGATTCAAAAAACCATGCTCGCATAAAAATAGAATTAGGAAAGAGTTGTCCCCCGTTTCAAATAATGGAAATGCTTTAAGGATGTATTCAGACCAGAAAAGTCAGTTGGTCCGCTTGTTTGGTCCGGACCAAAAGCGGACTTAATTTTTTTCGTTTGGTGCGGTTCGCATTCACACTGTACTTTTTGCAAGTGAACTATATTTTGTAAACACATCCACGCGTGTGACGATCAGTGCAGGCATTGGACAGCAATGACTAGGGCGGCAAACAGAGCGCAGACCCGGAAATGGAGGAAAACATGTAAGATCTACGCTGCTCTGCATATTTCTGCTGTTACTGGAGCTGCAAAATCACATTGAGTGTCAAGAGCAGCTCATTCACCGAGACCACCT
>OY747713.1:16360460-16522960 GCA_963556495.2 Valencia hispanica | reverse complement strand
TGACCTTCACCGGCAGTAAGAAACAGAGCAAAAGAGAAAAATGAGGGAGAAACGGAGGGGACGTTTAAGCAGAATTTGCCCTCGCAGAGTGCAGCAGCCTGAGGAGAGGACTCAGATAATGAGAATTCACGGTTCCCCACACACTCGAGCAAAACATCTGATTCACAGAAAAAAGCTCAAAGGAAGGACAGCAGTAACCCCAAGCTCCACAAGTCTTTAGTGTTAAGGACCTTCATTTCAATAAACACTTGGAAGGAAGAAAACTTTAAGTATTCACTCCTGATAGCCAACAGGACATACTAATTATACCAGAGACCCTGGAAAACTGACTGAAGCAGAGTCAAAGTGAACGAAATAAAAACCAGTTTAAACTAAATTAAAGCCAAATTCTATATGATAAAATTTACATCAGTTTAATAAGATCCAATACTATTTTTAAGAAGCTTGCTCCTTCCTGATTGTATGAATTCTCTTTACACTCTAAACTTTATGAAGCCCAGCCTTTTTAAACCCCGGGCTAATTAAATTCAAAAACTATTAATTTAACCAAGAAGTATATTTCGGATAGGAAAGGAGAAAGCAATCTATCAAAAGATAATAAAAAAATGTGAAAGTGAATAGTTTTTATGTACAGCTTTCAAGCAAGTGGGTCCGGGGGTCGGTGTTTGAATGTTCTCCCCATACATGCAGGGGTTCTCTCTGGGTACTTCAGCTTCCTCCCACAGAACCAAAACATGAGTGTTAGGTTATTTGATCTCTATGGATTTCCCTTAGGCATGAATGTGAGCATGCATGGTTGATTGTTCATTGTGTTTCTGATGAACCCCTGCAATGTCAGCCTATTGAAACTGTTAGTACAGTACTCTGCACACATGCATTCAGTACTTGCTTGGGGCTTCCTCTGGATTAGTTACTGCATCAGTGCTACAATTAAAGCTGAACCCAAAATCTCAAATCAAATCAAGCTGTATTTATAAAGCGCTTTTCATACAAGAAATTGCATCACAAAGTGCTTTCCAGATTAAAATGACCCCATCTCGAATGGGTTTTGCTTTACAATACGCTCAAGGGTGCTTGTGCATCTTTTTCTTCCTTCCACTCAACTTTCCATTAGTAAGCTTGAAAACAGCCAAGACAGTCTCTAAGGGATGACCAATCTATGGCTTTCTATCCTTGCTGAAGGTGTCAATAACCTTTCTGTCACCTGTTAAGTCAGCAGTCTATCCTCATGACTGCCCATAACATGTTCATAACATAACATTTATGGATTCAAAAATCGTTTTCATTGTTTTAGATAATATTGTAATTGGTTTTTATTAATAGATAGTCATAATCACTGAAATTAAGGGAAATAAGTGCTTTTAAAAAAATCACTGGGTGTGTAAATCTTTATGAAGAATAATTAAACCATTTCAGTCATATTCTAGTTTATTGAGATGCCCCTTCATCCTGTTCCTACATGGACAGAGTTTCTCTGTAGGGACGTTACATTCAGCTATTGATTTGTCTTCTTGTTATCAAACAGGTACCAGACTGTAAATTAAAGTGCTACTCCATCAGCTGGAGAACCACTGAGTGAGAAAACCCTCCCTTCATTTGTTCTCAGCAAAGTTAAGTTTCCTCAAGTCACTACAGATCTTTACATCAGCAAAGTTTAGATGATCAAGTGTAAAAAGAGAGATACAGAGTTTAGCAAAGCGCCCAGATTGGAGTGTTTCTTTTTATGAAGCGGTAAGTAATAATTTATTGAGATGCCTGCAGCAAAGGAAGCGAGATCCGCTGGAGCAAAACAAGAAGACTTCCTTCATTTACTGCCCCGAGGCCACAGATATCTACAGACACAAGCACACTGGGGCCTGAATCAAAATTTCAGACAATTATCCCTAAAGACTGCATCTAAGAAAGTCAGAGCCACTCTTGTTAAATGGAAGATTAATAAAAAAATAAACACTTCACCAACAACGTAAATCCATGAATATGAAATTATTATTCTCACTCCTAATTGTATATGACAAACCTCACAGAAACTTTCTTAAAAATATGTAAGAACTGTGGCAGATGGAAAACAGTAAAGCTTCTAGGATTAATTTCCCTAAAGTTGACTCTGATTCAAATGAGACTCTTTTACAGTAAATGAAGCGTACGCGGTGAGCCTGTGTCTACATTCACTGATTAGCACTATGTTCTCAAAAAAGCACTTTCCATGAGCTCCGTCAGCTGTGTAATTCAAGTAATTTAAGTTGCTATTAAAAGTGATGATTTCACAAGTCAGTAATAGCATATTTACTGGCATCAGGCTGTTACTGAAAACCCTGAAATGTTTAGGCGTGAAATTAAACACAAAAGTTTTTTGGTTTTTTTGGGTTTTATCATTTTTATGAGGAGAGATATGACAGTTTAGCAGGTTCCAGACTTTGTTGAGCTAATATTACAGATTTAGCAGCACAACAATTGGTTAAAAGCCAACATGGATACAACTTAATTAAACAACACATTGTAATTTACTTTATCAGCAGAGTTTACCTTTTTGAGATTAGTTGATATTAAGTAGTTTTAGAAGTGTGTTCTGACACGTTGCCAAAAGCATCTCTTACTGGTGCTTAATTGTGATCAATACTATAACGTCTGTTTTGTCTTTTTATGCTTGCCATTTACAAGTTCAGCGATGAATTCCACCCCATAATGTCTGATATCCACTTTTACAGCATTCCCTTGGCTATTCAATGAGTCAAATCATCAGAACTCTGTGCTGCGATTGGTTCAAATTAAGAATGACAAACTGACTTTTTACCCATCAGCTATTGGTTGATGATTTTCAACAGTAGAAGGGGTAAACAGTTTCCTATTGGATCAAGCAAGGTGTCAATCCAAAGCTAACCCTTCTATGCATGCGCAGTGAAATTTGTAGGCTTTTGTTAGCTTATTAGTGATGACAGTGGGGAAGTGGAAGCAGAAAATAAAGTACAGAAAATACAGTTTTACCGTGATGGATTTTGCCTTTTTTGTCAACCTCAGACTTATCATGGGCATTCTATAGGGAGGACTTTAATCGTACCCTTGTGGATGTAAAAAGACCATTTGTTGTTTGAGATGGCTCAGTTTCGTCAATTACAGTGGGGCAAAACATTTTTGGCAGCCACAGATTGTGCAAGTTGTCCCACATAAAAAGATGAGGTCTGTAAATTTTATCATAAGTACAATTCAACTGTGAGTGACAGAATGCAAAAAAATCCAGGAACTCGCATGGTATGAATTTTAAAGAATTTATTTGTATAAAGGTGCAGAAAATATTATTTGTAGCACCTACAAACAAACAAGAATTCTGGCCTTCACATACCTGTTCCTACTTTTTTAAGAAGGTCTTCTATCCTCCACCTGTTACCTGTATTGTCGGCACCTGTTTAAATGTGTTATCTGTATAAAAGACACCTGTCCACACCTTCAAACAGGCAGACTCCAACCTCCACTAAGACCAGAGAGTTGTCCAAGGATATCAGGGACAAGATTGTAGACCTGCGCAAGACTGGGATGAGCCAATATACGATAGGCAAGCAGCTTGGTGAGAAGAGATCAACTGCTGGAGCAATAAATAGAAAATGATTCATTCATTTCCCTGGGGAAAATTTTGAACTGGGGCTCCATGCAAGATTTCACCTTGTGGGGAACACATGAACTTGAGAACGGTGAGGAAACAGCCCAGACCTACATGGGGGGGAACAGGTCAATAACCCGAGAAGAGCTGGGACCACAGTAACAAAGGTTACTATTAGTAACACAGTATGTCGTCTTATATTAAAATCCTGCTGCGCTCAAAAGGTCCCCCTGCTTAAGTCGTTTAAACACCCGATAGTCCGGTAGACTCTGTTCGACATATTTACCTCCACACCTGTGGTAGCGCTGCTTCAGGAAGCAGTGAACACAGGGACACTTTCTGTTCCGTGTAATTAAACAAACATGGAGTGGCATCAGATTTGACCAGTTTTAGGATTGCTCTGTTGTCTTTGGTATATATGCCAGACAAATCTGTTGCGGCAATGGGCTCAACATGAGCAGAGAATGGGGTAGAGTTGTTGTGTTTTTGCTGTATTAGCCCAGAATGCTCTGCGCTATAGTCCACTTTCTGCTTTTGGAGTGCTCCCGGTGGGGTCTGAAACTCACATTATAGGTGCATTTCCACTGTGAGAGACAGCATTTTTTTTATTTATTCAAGAAATCACAGTGTATTATTTTTAAAGAATTTTTTTGTATTTTATTGGCGCACATAAGTATTTGAACACCTGACAATGAGCAAGAATTCTGGCTCTCAAAGACCTGTTACTCTGCCTTTAAAAAGCCCCGCTCTACTCCACTTATTCATCTAAATTAGTAGCACCTGTCTGAGTGGACACCTGTCCACCCCACAGTCAATCAGACTCCAACTACTACCATGGGCAAGAGTTGCATCCCAAGAACACCATCCCTACTGTGAAGCATGGGGGTGGAAACATCATGCTTTGGGGGTGCTTTTCTGCAAAGGGAACAAGACGACTGCACTGTATTAAAGGAGAGGATGAATGAAGCCATGTATTGTGAGATTTTGAGCAACAACCTGCTTCCCTCAGTCAGAGCCTTGAAGATGGGTCGTGGCTGGGTCTTCTAACATGACAATGACCCAAAGAACAGAGCCAGGATAACCAAGGACTGGCTCCGTAAGAAGCATATCAAGGTTCTGGAGTGGCATAGCTAGTCTCCAGACATAGATCCAATAGAAAATCTTTGGAGGGAGCTGAAACTACGTGTTGCTCGGTGACAGCCCCGAAACCTGACAGATCTAAAGAAGATCTTTGTGGAGGAGTGGGCCAAAAACCCAGTGTGAAAACCTGGTCAAGAACTACATGACATGTCTGACCTCTGTGATTGCAAACAAAGGCTTCTGTACCAAATATTAACACTGATTTTCTCAGGTGTTCAAATACTTATGGTCAGCAATAAAATACAAATTAATTCTTTAAAAATAATACAATGTAAATTGCTGAAATAAATAAAAAAATGCTGTCTCTCACAGTGGAAATAGCCCTCCAATGTGAATTTCAAACCCCTCCTTAATTTCTAAGTGGGAGAACATGCAAAATCACAGGGTGTTCAAATACCTATGTTCCTCACTGTATAAGTTCTGGTTTTGTCAGCATTCCTTTTGCTGTTTCTTAACTTTCTATGCATGTTAAATGGGTTTCAATGTGAGGAAACGAGGCACATTTAGAGAAACATCAGATCTTGTTCCGTATATGAAAGACATTCGTCGTTTATTATGTCCTCCTGCTTAGGCAGATGGGGAGCAGCTCATCAAATGGCTCAGTATGACATGTACTCTAGCCAAGCTGAACACTTGGAGCTTTGAGGTCTTTGTTGTTGGAATATCGGTTTCTGTTTGGAGAGTCTCTGCCCGCCTCTGATGATTATAAGCAATAAGTGATCTTGAGCTTCTGCCGCCCCTGTGGCAAAGACAACGATGAGGGAAATTTAATTATTTCCCTCCCTTGGCCCAGCGAGCCTTAAAGGTTAATCACTGTCCATTGAGCTAATTCTAGCTGGGTACACTGGAGTAATTACAACGCCTCACTCTTTTGTGTACCTTTCTGACTCCAGGTCCTCTCATTTCAGACAGATTTCTCTCTCCCTCTCTCTCTTTATGTGGTGGCCCTTTACCTGCTCATCATGTCTTCACCCTACTTTGATCTAAAGTGTACATATAAAATACCCCCTAATCTAAAGTAGATTTAAAATTTCATAGAAAGTCTTTTATTGTCCATATTAATGGAAATGCTTCCAACTTTAGCGTATTCTAACCTCCGTTCATGTAATTATTTATTTATATACTATGTGTTTCTGTGTGGACCTTGGATGGACTGGTGACCTGAGCAGAGTCTACCTCTCCTCCTGCCCATTAACTGCTGGACGTATGCATTAGAGACTCCTTTGAGAGGCAAATAAGCTACAAATGCCACATCCTTCCTAATCTATATGATTAAGGTTTTTTTGACCAATCTATTTTGCAAAATATCTCAAGCTCAGTCAAATTCTTAATTGGATTTAGCACTGGACTAGACCAATCTAACACACGAGTATCCTTTGATCTAAATGATTTCATTGACTGTATAATTAGGGTTTAGGTAAGCATCTATAGCAGTCTCAAGTCTTTTCTAGCATACAACTGGTTAAGAAAAAGCATTCCCACAGCATGATGCTGCCATCTCCATGTTTAAATGTGGATAGTGTGACGCAGTGTTTTTCCTGTGTTAGTCGAGTTTTTGTAGGTTCAAATCCACAAAAAGGTGTTTAATATGGCAGTAACAGTGTACTTTAGGGTAAAGGAAACTTACGCTTATTTAGTTACTGCATTTACTATGAAATCCTATTCTGTTTTATAAATTATGAGTTACTGTTATCTTGAAATCACACGGAACCATTAATAACTGGAAAAGTTATCTTCTAAAAGATAAACCATTATCTATACAATTATCTAAAGTTAAAGGTATTTTTGTACAGAAAATGGGTTATCTGCATCATTACCAAAAGAGTTAGTTGTAAGGGTGCATTTACACCAGCCGTATTTAGTCCGGTTCATTTGGGGAGGAGCGAATATGCAATCAAACTCTGATGTGGACCAAAAAGAAGCAATCTATGGTCGGCCTACAAAACCTAGGTTTCGGCTCAGTTGAAATGAACTCTGGTACGATTTTATTGCATATGTGAATGCCAAGCCGGCCGGTACCGCTCCAAAAGCAGAAAGTAGACTATAGCGCAGGGCATTCTGGGTAAATGCAACCAAAACCAACGTTCAACAACTCTGCCTCGTTCTCTGCTCATTCTGAGCCCATTGCTGCAACACATTTGTCTGGCACATTTGCCAAAGACAGGAGAGCAATCAAACAGTTACAATTTGATGCCACTCCATATTAGTTTACATTTCATGGAACAGAAAGTGTCCCTGTGTTCACTGCTTCCTGATGCAGAGCCACCAAGAGGTAAATATGTTGCTCAAAAAGTTTGGTTCGTGGGAAAAGTGCAGTGTGAAAACGAACTGCACCAGATAAAAAAAAGAAACAATGTAGTAATTATGGTCCCCAATCAAACAGAGTCTACCACACTATCAGGTGCAACCTAAGAAAAGGGAAGTTAATACAGTTGGAGATACTGAAGGATGACAAAAGTAATATCCAATTTACTATATAATTATGTGGTGTCAAGAAAAAGTTTCTTAGGAGACAGGATTACATCAGATTAAATTTTCCAAGCAAATGAAATAAAAGTAACTTGTGTGGCTTGGGTCAACTTGTATACACCTCTGCAATTTCACTCACCTCTTCATGCTGAAGGCTTGAAACTAAAAGTGAAACTCTGGCTTGACCTTCCTTCTGCTTAGTTTGGATGATTTTTAATGGACCTCTTGGGGAGAGTCAAGATATTTAAAATTTCAATCTCAGCCAGTCAGTTGATCTATTTAAAAAAATAAATAAATTAGATGAGGGAGTGACAACAAAGCACTGCTAACATACTCCTCTTGAACAGGCCAAACACTGAATTCCACATACTTGATCCAAATAGGCAAGCACTATTCATTACGGGATCAAAGACGTGACAGATCTCCACAAAATCTCCTTAAATTCTTCATATTATACATACATACAGACATACCAAAGTAACATGTTTTTTTTCAATATGCAAACTCATGGCAGTCTGAAAACAGCAGCTTTAAACTTTGATTTTTCAGAAATGTGCTGTCCCATGTTTGATGTTCTTTAGCTTGTAGACAATGTGTTCTACAGGTATGTTTCCTTTCTTACGGTTTAGTTGAGAGTAATTACTATTTCATGCTGATATGAATTTCATAACCTTTATTAATATTCGTAGACAGGATTACAAATGGTTCAGATTTTTTAAGATAGTTATTCACATATAATTTAATCAACTGGTATTTTTTATTTTACAGTAAAATTTAATTTAACATGTTCATTCAGGCATTACAGCAACCTAATTATAAAACAATCAATGTGTGAGCAAAATATCAAAAGAATAAACCTAGTATGCCAATCTTAATGCCAAAATGAGTAAACGAATAATAATAATAATGAAAAGATAATTTATCTGGCCAAACAAATCCAGAGATGGGTTTGTTTTCCATTTAAGGTTTTCACACCTCCACTTCCTTTCTCCATTTCGTTGTCATCCAACCTTTTGGCACCTATCTCACCGACTGCACCATTCCTTCTCCTCCTCCTCCTCTTTTTCCTCGTTACCTCATCACCATTCACTCATTGCCACTTTCTCACTTCATCTGCCTCCCTTTTGTGCTACTTCCAACTGGGTACAGCTGTATCTCTCTTTAGTAACAACTAAAGGAAGTGTGCCTTTGAGCTTTGAAATAATTCACCATTTCGTCTCTTTCCAATGTTTGTCCTCTCTGCCAAAAGCAAATAAGCAAAAGCTAAGGGAGATTCCTTTCTTTCTTTCTGAACATTTAGATGCACATTTCACTTTAATATTGAAGCTTACAAATTAAAAACCAATCAAACTCATCCAACAAAATTAGGTATTACAGTTTTGCATGCTTTGTTCCCACTATGACTTCATTCTTAGTCGTACTTCATTTGTATTTTATTCAAAAATAATGTAAAAAGATGCCTTTTGATTTTGTCTTTACAATTTTACATCGTTCTCCTTCATCATGCTTCCGTCTTCTCTGTCCCTATCACCAAGGATCAGACATGATCTAAAAGGCATTGTCCTGCTGAGACGGGTGGGCTGTCTGTTTCCATATCATCAATACAGAAGAGAGGAGAGTAAGAGCAGGGCAGATGAAAAAGAAAAGCAAAAAGGGAAAAATGGTCTAGGAATGCTGAGGGTAGGCTTTAGCAAGTGCCATCACTCAGCTAAATGCCCTCCCTTGTTCCTCGTCTCACTTTCCATTTTCACCTCGCTGAGGGACTACAACAGAGAGCCTGCTTTATTTCAGTTAAAATGTTTTCCAAGAATCTGGAACCCTGGAATTTGTTTCTCGGCCCCTGCGGCAGCCCTGTTTTTCAGAGCCTGTGCAGATGGGTGTGAAGGAACAAGCAGCGATGAGGCAGGCTGCTGCTGGTGGTTGGCAACGGAAAGCTGCTGGATTTACTGAGCGAGAAACAAGGCAGGCTGAGAATCACAGGATGGAAAGGAGCGAACAAGGAGAACATGAAGCGTACTACACGGTGCAAAATGAGAGTTTACTGTATGGAGAAAAAAAAACAAGTTGGAGCTGGAATTATTGCTGTTTTGTGCCACAAATTTTGTGCAGAAAAGATGAATGATTGGCTTTTCGATGGAGTTATCAGAAGAGATGCAGCAATCAGCAAATTCTCTGTATTAGCTGATTTTCATCTCGATCGGTTATAGATCAGAAAATCCTAAAAGCTAAAATAACACATGTGATAACAAGAAAGGCGAATAAGTACTGACATTTTGGGGAAATCAGGACCTGTACTAAACTAAGGATTACTGAGCATCCGGTACAACGCCATGGTACAACCATATCTCATTTACTATATGGATGTCTGAGCTAACACTTACTCAACAAACCAACAACAATTATATACATTACTCAAAATAAGTTAGGGATATTGTTATTTACATGAGTGCTATTCCTATTTGGTCTGAATTTTTATGAAATAAGTAAAAGTATAGAAACACCATTTTCATTAGTGTAATATTTATTACCCCAATAATGTAGACAATAACAAGGGTAGCCCCAAATAACACAAATTGACAATATCAGCAGCGGGTGTTTCCACCATTTGCCGCAATGACAGCTTGACAGCGACGTCTCATGCTCCTCACTAGCCTCATGTTGTTGTCCTGAGGCAATGCGTTCCACTCTTCCACAAGTGTTACACACAGTTCTACCAGGTCACATGGAGGTGGGATACGATCATCCAGTCTCTGCTTCAGTTGGTCCCAAACGTGCTCTATGGGGTTCAGGTCAGGGGACATTGCTGGCCATACCATGTGAGGCACTCTGACTTCCTGAAGTTGAGCTGTGACAATTCTGGAACGATGTGGTGGAGCACTATACCATACCATACCAATTTATTTACATAGCACTTTCAGAAGCAAAAAGGTGATTGCACAAAGTGCTTTACAGGCAACCAAGCACCAAAAGGCGCAAGAAGCAAATAAGCGCAAAAAATAAGTTTAAAACATAACTTAAAATCAATAAAATTAGGCAAAACACAAAAAATTTATAAAAGACGAATAAAAAGATAAAACACATTACCGATTAAAATTAAACAAAACACAATTAATAAAATAAATTTCAAAGATTGGAAACAACATGTAAGAGATAGACAGGCAACCTGTCCAGGGTGAACCCCGCCTCTCGCCCTCTGACTGCTGAAGATGGGCACCAGCCCCTCTGCAACACTGCATAGGATGGAAGGACAGGGGTCCTGGGCCATTTTCAGCCCCAACAAAGTTTTAAATCCTATCTAGAGGCTCAAAGAACAGTTTCCTATTTTCAAAAATGTTGTTCTAGAACCCCTTTAAACTACATGACCATTCAAAAGAATACAATCCTGAGTATGACTAAGCCTGTCCCAGACTAAAGATCCTTAAAAAAAACGGTTTCAGTTTGGATTTTCCCCCAACACTGCTTACCTTTTCCCTTAATGTTCCCTAAAGAGGAACGATCAAGAGTCAGCACACAGCTTCATTTAATACAGCTAGAAACTACTGATCAGGCCCGCAATCTATGTGTAGTAATAGACTTAGACCTGAACCTCCAGGGTCACATAAAGGCAATAACAAGGTCAGCCTTCTATCACCTGAAGAACATTTCTAGGATTAAAGGAGCGATGTCACAACAGACCTAGAAAAACTCATCTATGCATTTATCTTTAGTCTGATTGATTACTGCAACAGCGTCCTACACTGAAAAAAGTGTATTTGGCTATTGTCAATGTAATGTAATATTTTACATAAATTCAATGTACATTTTTGAGTTAAGGATCGTAATGCAAATATTTGGTGGCAAACAACTTGAAAATGTCCAACTAAGGGCAAAGTGATTTCCTTATATGATCCAAAGTGCTGAAATTAAAGTGTAACTAAACCCCAAAACAACTTTTTTTTGCTTCTAAACTGTATAAATGGGTCTTTACCAATGCAATCTTTCAGTTCTTGGGGATTTTTTTTATATTTTCGTGTAAACTTGTTTAATTCTACACTTTTTGGTCTAAAAACATCTTAGTGCTGCCCTCTTAGGGTTGAACGGTGGCTACTGCATTTGAATTTTGTGATTGGAGAGCGGTACATCTTTACGTCACAGGTATTGACTATGTCACAGCAGTCAGTCTCACAGACACGCCCTGTGAGTTTGGGTATAAAAATATCAGACATACCGCCTAATTTTAATATTTTTTAAAAGCTAGTGGTATCACTAAACTTGTTAACAAGTTTGTAAAACCGCAGTGAGTGTCGTGAATATTGTTTAGTGGGACTTAATTTGCGACCGTTTTATCGGATAAAGGATTTTGTAATTCATTTGGTCATTTTTCAACGTTTTTGTTGATTTAAAAGGTTCTTATCACAGAACTCCTGTGATGATGCCACTCTTACCTCCTTCGATTAGCGACAACACTCATCATTTGCCCATTAAAGTCAGTTGAGGAAAGCCCGTAGATTTTTTTTTCTCCCTACGAAGCTATCTATCGGCACGCGCCTGTCAATGTTTGTGACTGCCTGTCCTATCGAGCTGCGTTCAATGCAGCTGTACCGAGGGATCATGACATGACAGAAATAAGTTTCTATTGAAGGGTAGTTTAAAAGGTAAGAAAAAGTATATTAAACTCCTCTCAGAAAAGTTCAGATATTTCTGTCAATGCCTCCTTCGTTTTCATGTCGTCCTGTAGCCCAAATTTGATCACCAGTTTGATAAACCAGCTGAATTCTCCACTTTGATGATTAAATTCTCGTCGTCCAGGATAAAAAAACAAACAAATTAGACCCACAGACAGAATAACTTCAATCCGATTGTCAAAGGTAGTCAGATTTTGAAACTTTTCCTTAACTTTTGTTCGGCTTATTCCCTTGTTAAGCAATCGGCAATCTGCACGTTTATTTTATTTTGAAAATCTCCGGAATTCGTGTCTGATTTCCTGTCTTCCCCTATCATGTCCCCCCTGGATTTTGATACTATTTAGTGTGCAAAAAGGGCAGTCTAATGATTTGGTATTACTCAGTAGGAATAAAAATTTTTATTATAAAGTTCTAAAAATGTAATTTCAGTAAAAACCTGTTTTCACTAGTCTTTTATTTCACCATATCAGTAACATCAGATTTGATATTTAATGTGAGACTGCATGGACACATTTATAATGTTTTCTTTTCCCCTTCAGCTCTCCTTATTCATTCATGTTGCCTATAGTAGTTGAATGCAATGTAAGTTTTTTGTGAACACTGGCACTTTGATAGACAGAAAAAGATAACACGCTGGCCATTTATTCAATGTATCTTCTTTTTTTGCCATTTTGACAGAGGCTATATATATTAAAGCTTTTATGTTTGTCTTACAGATAAACGCAGAGTTCCAGAGGCTTGTGGCTCTTCCCCTAGAGCAGAGGTTTTCTTCCCAACTAGACAAGTACTCCACCAAAACTGATTACCATCATCCGCTCAAGAGGAGGATCAACCCGGGAGAAGACACCTGGACTGAAACAAATCTTTGACCAGGTAAACTAAATTTGGGAGACGGTTGATGAGTAACCAACAGGGCATCCGCGCGGTCTTGAAAAGTAAAAATATATTAAAAAGTCTTATCACGGCTTTATGATGTCGTAAGTATTTTTTGAATTAGCTGTCCAACAGTTTGAGTCCGAAAAACATCGTAAAAGTGTGTGAATTTACTCATATTTATAAATTTAAAAAAACGGTACATTGAAAAAAAAACTAGGATATTGTGGATGTGTTCGTCAATGCCTCTGAGAGCACCAGAGCAGGCAGAAGGGCGGAAGTGGTCTGTAGTCTTTATCACAAACTAAAACTGTTAAGTTAAAAGTATCGCTGATGTAAATGGTTACAGCTTGAAGTGATTCTGAGGTATTAAAAATATTGAGAAGATCTTGAAAAGGTATTAAAATTTACTTCAAGATTCCTACATATACCCTGAACCAAAGACAAAGACAATGTTGGCTTTGTTGCTTATGAAATTTTATCTCTCAACTGTAGACTGAAGACGTCAACATGAAAAGAGAGTGTGTCCTGAAAGTCCTTGTCCATTTCCTCGGAGAGGATGGAAATGATTTAATCAAGGAATATGTGGTAAGTAAATCTTTAAAGGGATGATCAAAAATGTTCTGAATTATATAGTGTATAGCTTAAACCTGGAGAGGGTGCCACAAGGACGGTATTTGGTAGAAAATTAAGTTTTACTAAAATACCAAAAATGACCAGATATGTGGAGAACACTACTTAACACCCATTATTGAGTTTATCAGCCAAAAAAATTGATTTTGGGGGTGAGCTGCACTTTATTGAGCCACACCTGGCTCTTTTGCTTCTGCTTCTCTGTGTCACATGCACAGGGTTCTCCCCTAGTTCTCAGAGCACAGTGGTGTGGCAAGGAGGGCCAAAGGCGGCGCGCGAAGTGTGAGAGATAACTGGTGCTTTTGTCAACATGTTCTATTGCAAGAACATATTAATTTGTCTGGAATAATTTTGCTCCAATTGAACATAAGGTGTTTATTTGGAGCAGACACCTGTGCTGGTGGGCCAAATTTGTATCATTCTTGAATTCACATCCCCACTGCCCAGAGGGGGCGCAGCTACCTCCAGCTGTGGGGCTGATGACAGATATGAACACTAGACGGGTTGCCCGCGCTGTTCGCCAATGGACTGTGACGTAGCTGAATGGTGGCCATCTTGCTCCGGGGAGCTGCCCCCTCTCATAGCACTGAAGTCAGTGGAGCCTGTACTATTTAAATAACTCTAACTTGTTCAATTTCCAACTGATTTTCAAACGGTTTGATTTATTGTAAACTCCAGAGACGTGGCTATGAAATATATTGGTTTTGTAGGACACTCTTAAAGCTACGTTGTGTATTTTTTTGAGTTAATTCTTAACAAAAAACCCTTTGTTCTTTCAAAAATATGTGCTCATTCATGTGTAATTTCTTCCACCTACTAATGAAAGTGTTCTCTAAGTGTAGAATCTGCTATTCAGAATACATACGCGCAAGTCGTGTGAATGGCTGAATCCATGTTGAGACTCCATCTTTGAAATACATTCGCCAACAAAAAGGAAATTCCTGGAAATTCTAGCTCCGCCTTTCGCGCTTTGGCTACACTCAGTTGCACCGTGATGCCAGAGGGAGATTGTCTACTCGCAAACACTGGACAAAGTCGTAGTACTGGAAGCCATGTTAACTTGGCATGAAACGGCCACCATAGGAGTTAAATAGCCCTCGGAATGGGGGGGGGGGGGGGGGGGGGGGATGGGAGGTGGGGCTAGAACGTAATATTCAGTTGGTTGTTTCACCATTAGATGGGAGAAGTTCTTACACAATGTAGCTTTAAAAATATACATTTTCGCCTCAACCTTGATGTGTAAATAGCCTAGACAGGACACATTTTTTCACAATTAGGTTGTCTTTTGGAAGCAAAACCGGCAATTTCAACATCACCTTCCAACTGCTTCTATAGAGGGCTGATAGTCAGCTCACCGTAGTAAAATGGCCGCCGTTTAGCTATGCTGCCGAGTCCCGCATGAGCCATCTAATGTTCGTATCTATGACTGACAAGATGTCACAGAGAAGTCTGTCATAGAGTTTCCTGTTTACAAATATTTAGAGATCGCTCGCAGGCAGGGATCAAGAAGACATGCTAAGCAGCTAATGGCCCTTTTAGTCTACTATTAACTACTCAGGCCGGCTCCACTCTGCTTTATTAGGCCTGGTTACTTTTCGACTGCATTTTAGCAGCAGCTGAAGCGTGGGGTTGGGAAGACACGTTTCTACACTGCGCATTTACGTAAACAACAATGGCAGACGCGGTCGCCTCATTGAACTTTCTACTTTGTTTGCGGATCTCGTCAGGTTCTAAACACAAGAGACCCGGAAAAGGCTGCTGTCAGAGAGGCAAAATAGTCTGGATGAGTACAGGAAAGAGGGAGACACCATGAAGTATGAAAAACCATAAATTTTAAGGTTTATTTGATAAACTGTATCAAGTACTTGTACCGAAAGTATGTAACTGTACTCGGCCTTAGCGTTGACTTAACACTTTTTGTGTTGTCTTGCAGGACAGTCACAGAGCAGAAATGCAAAAAGACATGGAAGATGTCACGATGGCTGTGTATGTCATCTGGTCCGAGGGAGATGAACTTGAAGAGCCTCCTGAGGACATCGGGATTGTAATCGAAGGAGTGGAGGTTCTTGATAGACTCTCCTAAATTGCAACAGCATGTGCAGTCCTGCTAGGTTTGATCTATATTCTTAATCTGGCTTATCCAAAGGTCCTTCGCTTTACATTTGAGGTTTTGCAGAAAATTATTATGGAGCTGGAACCTCAAAAGATGTCTCCAAAGGTTCACACCCTGTATGGGAAACTGCTAAATATACAGTAATATCTGTGGTTTGTAGCCACAAAATCAGTTTGTGTTTGTGCTATTTCCTTGTCCAAACATACCTGTAGTACAGGTATGTTGTTTTGTAGCTGTATTTTTTCCCCAGGATGGTGCAGAGGCAATAACCTAAGCCTTGTCTGTTCACTAACAATGAAGTAATTAAAAACCTAATAGAATTTCTAGGATTTTCCAATCCAAAGTAAAACTTAGATAAGTGAGGAAAAACTGAAGCAAATAGACTGCTCCCAGATCAGGAGAATGACTGGGCTGGTTACAGAATGTTTTTTTCCCCTCACTTATCGAAGTTTTTCTAAGGATTGGAAAATCCCTTTAAAGCCAAGGGTCATCTACTCTGTTGTTTATATGCATTTTAGTTTTCATTTGTTCTTTTGATGCATCTTGGTGTTGATCCTTGTTCAGCCATGGATTTTGGATTGTATGTAGGTTTCTGTGAAATGAGTTTTGCCTATGGTTCAAATTAAAACAGAGGGCACCACTGATGGTACATCAGCTGACTTTTTAGACCAGGATTCTGCAATTCTAGTATTCGAGGGCCAGTATCCTGCAACCTTTAGTTTTGTCTCTGCTTCAACAAACCTGAATCAAATAATCAGGTCATTAACAGGGCTATGGATTCCTGAACTGCATACTAAGAATGTTATTAACCCATTTGATTCAGGTGTGTTTGACCAAGGACACAAATGAAAGTTGCAGTACATTGACCCTCAAGGACTGTACTGAGTTAAATTGTTCAGCTCCAGCTGAAAATAACATGTTGAATTGATCTTCCCTCAATAGTATTCTCCAAAATGTTTACAATACGGTGTAATGTGTTTGGCTTTTTGATGTAGTTATACATAAGCCACTATGTTAAGTCATTGTTTTGTTAAATTCTGACAGAACTTGTATTAAAGTGTAAATTATTACATTTTGTGTATTGTATTTTATTGTATTGTATATTATTTTTATAAGATTTCATATATTTAGCACTTATTTAGAAAAAAAAAGTTAGAATGAAGCAAAATATTAAGTAGGAACATGTAAAATTGTTAAATTTGTATAGTTTTTGACCATAAAGTTAAAACTAGAATAGTAGAAAATATTGAGTTGATTTTCTGTAAGTTTTTAAGTTGGAGCAAAGTAGTTAAAATGAACTTAAAATTTCAATGTAATCAGAATGAATTTATAACTTTAATCAAACTTGATTTGTTTGTGTTTTACCAGTTGACATGGTTTTTTCCAAGTTCTTTCAAAGAAAGTTTTTTTTCAATATATTGAGTTGATTTTCTGTAAATTTTTAAGTTGGACCTAAGTAGTATGGTCATTTCAATGAACTTAAAATTTTAAAGAAATCTGAATGAAAATTAACTTCAATCAAACCTTATATTTCACTTTGAACAAACTTGATTCAATTGTGTGTTACCAGTTGACATGGTCTTTCAAAGAAATAATTTTTTCAGTGTAACAGGTCTGCTTAAAAAGTCAATCAGACAGCTACAGCTGATCCAGAACGGTGCTGCTCGTGTCCTCACTGGAACCAGGAAAGTAGAGCATATCACTGCAGCTCTAAAGTCCTTACACTGGCTTCCTGTAGCTCAGAGAATAAACTTCAAAATAATATTACTAGTTTATAAATCATTGAAAGGGTTAGAACCAAAGTATGTTGAAGACCTACTGTTACT
This sequence comes from Valencia hispanica, assembly GCA_963556495.2. NCBI lineage: Eukaryota > Metazoa > Chordata > Actinopteri > Cyprinodontiformes > Valenciidae > Valencia > Valencia hispanica. The sequence goes on along the minus strand of OY747713.1, from coordinate 16,505,650 downwards.
ATACCAACCCAGCAGACAACTCAGGCCCTCTTATTCCAGTCTGCTCAACATCCCTAGAATCAGAACCAAACATGGAGAAGCATCTTTCAGTTTCTATGCTCCTCTAATCTGGAACAAACTTCCAGATAACTACAAATCTGATGAAACACAGTTCTTCTAAATCACAACTAAAAACATATCTGTTTAGAGCTGCCATTGAGTAATGTTTTCATGTATCAAATGTTTTGTGTGTGCTTTACTTTACTTACTTTTTGCTGTTTTTACTTGATATGCTTTGTCTGCGTTTTACTGCTATTTTTATTTTACCCCTTAATCATGTAAAGCATCTCGAATTACCTTGTTGTTGAAAGTGTGCTATACAAATAAAATTGCCTTGCCTTGCCTATTAACAACTTTATCAATTAAATATGGCTCCATCACTCAGTTAATTTCTGATAAAATCTTAAGCAATAGTCTTTTGTGACACACTGCCTCAATTTTAAGTTATCGGTCAAGACATCCAAGCCAAGCACTGTTTTGCTTAAATACTGGAGATAGACTCAGGAGGTCTTATAAAAAAATGTGACAAACAAAAGTGTCTTAAATCTACAAAATACGTATCATAAATTGTGTTTTTTTCAATCAGATGAATGAGTCAAAGTTAACTAAATAAACATGTAGTAACTGAAAATGTTATTAATCCGATCTGATGGACCACAGAAAGAGACATGAGATAAAAACAAAATGAACTGGAGCTGCTTAATTCATTGGGAACGTCGTCTGTCTTTTTGCCACTGATTTCAAACTCTGGAAGCTCAGCTATTTACCTGTGTGCAGCTTTTAGTTTGGCTATACATGAATTCAAAATGGCTCATCAAAAGGTTTAATTAACATAATGGATTACTGCTGATACGTGCACAAATTGTAAACAGAGCCTCTGCAAATTTGGAGGCTGTATTGATCCTGCTGCCTTTGTTTAATGCTACAAAGTCTCACAAAAGAGGCATCTGTGTTCTGAACACCAACTGCCCAGAAGTAAATATTTTCAAAAAAAACACCATGGTGAGGCATCAGACAAAATCTGTCACTCATAAATACTTAGACTGTAATCTGGTTGAGATATGAGTAAGTAAAAAGGTAACCCACAATATACCATTAGCAGAAATGTCTAACCCAGATAATTGCTGGTTTAAACCAGTTGAACAAGGAAATAATAAAAGCACAAACAGAAACAACAATCCAGAACAATTATCCAGTACATTAATCAAGACATTTTTGTTCCCTTCTTAATTGATGAAAAATTCAGCTGAATGAGCACCAAGGATCTTACACAACACGTGCACATCATGTGTGAGTGTTATTTATTTTTTGAGAGATGAACATCCCTAAATGTTTTTAAAATTGTAACGGAAAAATAAACTGAATTCATTCATTCATTCATTTGTGCAACACCACTACATAACCAATACAACTAATATCACAGCAATGATCCCATAATACTATTACGGAACCTCACCCTATGCTATGCTGTCAAGACTGATCAAGATTCCCTCTCCTAGGCATGCTAGATGCTTGAGACTGATGGATTGACCTACTTTCAAATGAATTTGGTTAAAAACTAGCTTACCACTTGGGGTTACAGCTCGTTAAAATCTCTGTCTTAGTCAGCTGATACCCAAATATATATTCATTAAAAAAAATGAGATCACATCACAGCAAAAGTAAGCAACCTTGTCGTGATGAAGCACACCGTTGTGAATTCCACACTCTTGATCCCAATACCTATGCACTATTCAGATCGAAAGCATATCAAAACTGCAACTAGATGAAACCGGGTTTGACAATCAGAACCACCCAACATGTATTTTCCTTTAAACCAACATGCATAGTAAGATAGGAAACATTGTATGAGGAGTTTAATCTTAATTTTAAAACTCTCTTCGCTTTCTGTTGGTGTATTCTGACAAAGGTAGGATATCTTTGGGTAAGGTTTTGACCCAGAATTGTTGTACCAAACAATCAGAAATAGCAAACTGGATTACTCAGTCAAAAGCAAACCTGCATAACATATTCCCTTAAGTTTCACCTCAATATTAAAATACTCCCTTAAGTTTCACCAGGCAGAGTGAACGGAGACATTCTGAACCCACCGGCACAGCGGATGGCTTAGGACAGGAGGATGCTAATGTTGCACACGGGGTCCGTGTGATCCCCAACGGCACAGCACAAGGGTTGCAAAGACAGGTCCGTGCGACCGGACCGGGACAGGGGAGGGATAATAGCAAGGCCTAGCACAGGGTATTGCATGCCTGAAGATGAAAAGAAAATGCATGCCAAGGAAAATGACAGTAAGTAGCTCTCATCGACATGCCGGGAGCATTTCAAGGAACTTTTATTTTCATACCATCTCATGTTACATGTGATGGTATGAAATTAGGACTCAGGTCCGGAATTATAAGCCATTTAAATTGAATTAGTGAAAAATATTTTTTTAAATAAATGTAATAAATAAATAAATAAAAATAAATGTTCTCTACAGGACACAGGTGGAGTTCAGCAGTCTAACAGTTGCAGGGAAGAAGCTGTTATTGAGCCTGGTGGTCTTGCTCTGTATGCTCCTCAGCCACCTGCCTGAGGACAGGGGCTGAAACAGGCTATAAGCCGGATGGGTGGAGTCCTTCAGGATGCGGAGGGCCCGTCGCCTGCATCGGGACGTGTAGAGGTCCGAGGTGTTGGGAAGCGTGCTCCCTACAGTCCTTTGTGCAGCTTTCACCACCCGCTGCAAAGCCTTCCTCTCAGCAGCAGTACAGCTGCCGCGCCACACGGTGATGCAGGTGCAGATGACGCTCTCCACTGCACAGCGATAGAAACTCCTCAGGACGGAGCTTCCAAGTCCAGCTCTCTGCAGCTTCCTCAGGAAGTAGAGACGCTGGTGGGCCTTCTTGACCAGACGTGAAGTGTTGGCATTCCAGGTGAGGTCGTTGGATATGTGCACACCCAGGTACCTGAAGCTGGAGACCACTTCCACAGCTGCTCCTCCGATGTACAGGGGGAAGGAGAGGACGCTTGACCCTTCTGAAATCCACCACCATCTCCTTGGTATTCTTCACATTGATGCAGAGGTTGTTTTCTCTGCACCACTGCACCAGGTTTTCCACCTCCTCTCTGTATTTGGACTCATCGTTGTTAGTGATGCGTCCCACTACTGCTGTGTCATCCGCAAACTTAACTATATGACAGCTGGGGTGTCTCGCTGAGCAGTCATACGTCAGCAGAGTGAACAGGAGGGGGCTCAACACCCAGCCCTGTGATCAGCCTGTCCTGAAGGTGATGGAGGAGGAGATGGTGTTGTGGATCTTAACAGTCTGAGGTCTATTGGTCAGGAAGTCCAGGACCCAGTTCGCCAGCGTGGGACTCAGTCCGAGGGAGGAGAGCTTCTGCACCAGCATCTGTGGGATGATTGTGTTGAAGGCTAAGGGGAAATCCAGAAAGAGCAGACGAACATAGGAGTTTCTGCTCTCCAGATGGGTCAGGGCTGTGTGGACCACCGATGAAATGGCATCGTCAGTGCACCGATTTTTCCTGTAGGCATACTGTTGGGGGTCCACAGTGATATCGATGGCGTCTTTGATGTGGATCATGACCCACCTCTCGAAGCACTTCATGACTACCGGGGTTAAAGCTATGGGCCGATAGTCATTCAGGCTTGTCACTGTGGAGCACTTGGGGGCGGGGACAATCGTGGCAGTCTTTAAGCAGGTGGGGACAGATGACAGTGAGATGTTAAAGATGTCTGCCAGCACCTCAGCCAGCTGGTGTGCACAGTCCCTCAGTACCCACCCTTGGATGTTGTCGGGCCCTGCTGCTTTGTGAGGGTTGATACACTGAAGGGTCTTCCTTACATCTGCTGTGGTCACACTGATGGGCGTGTCACGAGGTGGTGGTATAAGTTTGGTGCTGGGGGAGACATCATGGAACTCAAAGCAGGCATAGAAATGGTTGAGTGACTCTGGCAAGGAGGAGTCTCTTGGGCATTGTACATCCTTGGTGTTGTAGTCCGTGATGTATTTAATGCCCCTCCACATGCACCGAGGGTCATTGGTGGTGAAGTGACCCTGGATTTTCTGGGCGTATGTGGCTTTGGCCCTCGTAATGCCCGCAGTCCTTTTCGGGCCTCTCTGAGTGCTGATGCCTCACCTGCCTTGAACGCAGCATCCCTAGCTTTCAGCAGAGCTCTCACCTCAGAGTTCAGCCAGGGTTTCTGGTTCGGATAGCAGGTTATTGTCCTGGTGGTGGTGACATCATCAGCACATTTGGAGATGAAACCATGGACAGATGATGTATATTCCTCCAGGTCCACCTCTCCTTCATGTGTAGCTGCCTTTTTTAGTACCTGCCATTCTGTGCACTGAAAACAGTCCTGGAGCACACAGGCCGCATCTCTGGGCCACACAGTGATCGTCTTCTTCATTGGCCTGATACGTCTCAGCAGGGGGCGGTATGCTGGCGCCAGCAGGATGGAGATGTGGTCGGAGAGGCCAAGATGGGGGCGAGGAAAAGCTCTATATGCACCGCGGATGTTGCTGTACACACAGTCCAGAGTATTTTCTCCGCGTGTAGGAAAGGTGACGTGCTGGTAAAAACTTGGCAGAGTGTCCGTCAGTTTCATGTGGTTAAAGTCCCCCGCAACCACGTAAAACGCCTCCGGGTACTTTGTTTGCAACGAGCCAATGGTGTCAAATAGCTCCTTTGATGCTTCGTTGGCATTTGCACCCGGTCGAAACTATTTGTTGTGTTCCGTGATCTGTGACACTTTTGATTAGCGAACGCAGGTGGACTTCAGTGTATACCAGAGAATGGGGATCACACGGACCCCACTGGGACAGCGGAAAGGACATACCAGAGACTGGAATCCGGGTGACCACTCGGGAACAGTGGAAGGGTTAATATTATTCTTACAGTTTTTTATATGCAAGTTGTCTTCTTTTGGTTTCTGCCTTTATTTTGCTGCTTCTTTTAGTGAAACAGTCTAGCAAAGCTTACATTTATTTAATGGGATGTTTTACAATAAACATATTTAAGACAATAAAATATAGATTTTCTTTTTGACAAACGCATAGCTTGCTTCATGATGGTACCTGTTCTTCTAAAAAACAAACAAAAAAAGAGAAAAGAAAACATCTCACCTTCCCTGACAAAAAGAAAAAGAAAAAACAAATGGCTGAAGCTCGTTGATAAGTGAACATCTCATATTCTGAGCACAAACTCCCATTTGACCAAAACACAGCTTGTGTCTGCGAATTTTCTCAAAGTATATTCCCCATATAGCAACAACCTTCTTCTGCATCGCCTTGAACCTCTTGCACACTCGTGTATACATTAGCCGCATCTGTTAACTCTATCTGGAACAACCATCTGGAACAACCTTGCACCGTATCTCCGCAGATATCAGCTTATTCAGGTTCTATCTCTGCTTGCAACATGAGAAACTGTTAGCAATGTCAGGACCTGCACCTTCGGGAGTTTATCACATGTAAAAGTAAATTTATTTTGAGACATAACTGTACCAGCAAGCCATCATCATCTGGACTCAATGGTTTGTGAACAGAATGGCTGAAGAAAATGTTACTGCATGGCTCTTTTGTTGCATAATAATTTTCCGATTCATCATTTCCTCCAGGCTTTGAAATATGCAGTGATTGCCATGGCAACAGATGGCTTCTGAATAATGAATGATTAGTATATTTATTAGAATGCTTGTTATTGATATTTCAGGGAATAATTTTAAACTTAGATATACAGATACAGAGTGCAATGAAACAACTGAGTTCTAGGAAAGGTGTAGCAGGCTGTTTAATGCTGATAAATGTCGCAATGCAATATTTAGGTGCTGAAAAGTTTACCTTGTGTAAGGAGCTGAAGAGTCCTGACTTCCTCGCGGACACGAAGCTGTAGGACTTGCTGCAGGATGTGCTGCCTCTGGGCTTCGTGTATAATCCCCATTCTCTCCAGCTTTCTGTCCGTTAGTCTCATGAGGGCTCGTCCTGAAAATAGATAAGCAAAAACACAAGGCTTATGGTTCAGGGACAGAGGGCAAGCCAGAGGGAATTTGGCAAACTCTGCTACAGATGTAAAATGAAGTATTTATGTCCGTGGAAGAGGAAACTCACCAGGTATTCCGGGTGAATTATGAACAAATTAGACTTTATAAGGGTAGAATAATAAACACAGACGTCTCAAAGAGTCTTTTCCCCGTTGTTTGACCATCAGTCTGAATTGTCCAATTAAGTTCAGCAAAACCATATGTGAAGCAGATCCTTCTTTGCATAAATATCAGAACAGTACATCCCTTGAGCAAGAATCCCAAACAGCTCTTTAGTTAATTGCAAATCCTTGTATAAAATACATAATTTAATCATCCAATTGGCTTCTATGAAGAGGATTTAGGCTGTTAAATAAAAAGACTTGTAGAATATTGTGTAATTATTAGCCCTTGTTATGAGCGTCTTTGTAACATGTAGCATGGTAAGCAGATAGGATATAGAGTAATTACTAAGCAAAAAGCTTGTTTTGCTTTTGTGCCCCAAATGGCTTCTTTGACGATATGCTGCCACCAATTAGTGTTACAGTTGGTTGAAGAAAAGTCCTTATAGTCCCGAGGAAGATAAAAGGGATTGTTCAGTTTATGAAGTGGTAATCCGTGTAGTTGTTAATGGCAGTTAGTGTGCTACTGTAGGTTCTCATCTGAAGGACCTCAGTTTGAAAAAACAGATGTTCTAATGGGTGTTCAGGGTATATTTCTGTTTTCTTAAACATTAGAGATGCTACAGAAGTACTGAACACATGCCAGAGTTCAGATTATTATCCGTAAAAAACGTGGAAAACAATTTAGCATTTCCTCTCCACTTTAGAGGTATTCACTCCTAAATTCTACAAAAATACACTGAAAGTTGTGGTTTTAACGCAACAAAAGTGATAAAGTCGTAGTTATATAAAAACTGTTAGCTGGTACCATATTTAAAATGCCAATTAGAAAAATATCCTCATTGTATTGGATCTGTTCCTTGTTACCACTTTATGACCCAAGCTGGGGAAGTTTAACCAAATATTTTCTGTCTTTGAACGTTCTTTTTAGAATGGTGATGGAAAAATCTGAAGGCCATCAGTCATTTTGAAAGATTACAATTCACACCCCTGACCAGTTAGTGCAGCTGCACAGACATTTTCAACCTCATGCACTGTTCAGGTAACTAAAAATGAAAAAAAGATTCCCATAAGAGCATCTGAGAATCATCTCAGACCTGGACACCATACTCCATGCATCTTGCTATCCTGGATCTGAAAACTTTTTGAAAAATAATTGAGGCTTTGGAGCGCGTCTATGAGCAGTCTGTCATCGATGCAGCTAAACCACCGTGCAGAAGGAGTGCATGCTGTGGGATCTCTTCCCGCTTAAACGAAAAATGTTCCCCGATTTCCAAACTTTAACTGAAGCGGCACTTATAATTCCTGTTTCCAGTGTGGCAGCATAGCACAAATTCAGGGTCCAGAACATTAAAACTCCAAGAGACGTCTGTCCAAGGCGAAACTCCAACACCTCATGACAATAACCTCTGCAGCAAGCCTACTTGACATATTTGGTTACGTACAAGCGGGTGTGCAATTCAGGTCCAGGTGGACCAGGAGGGAGTTGTGAGACTGCGTTCAAGCCACAGCAGGTGAACTGTTCGTATTTCGTCTAATCATTTAATTTCATTGTTTATATGTCATTATCATTTTAAAAGTTGATGGGTAAAAATAAATTATGAATGGAGCAGTCAAGCAGAAAATTTGGTTTCTGCTAGACTGTCAAAATTACAGGAGAATGGTGTGCATTTTGCTCCACATAAACCAAACAAGCATTGCTGTGGGAACATATTTTCCCAAGAGGGTGCTGTGATCTCTCACAGGCACGTTTTGCGCGCGCACACACACACACACACACACACACATAGATACATCTATATCTATATACATTTTAATAGCAATGCTGCACTTCTACCCAATATCAACAATCCAAGGAAAAGCCTGATCAACATAAGCCATCAACTTTACCCTACAGAGTGAATAAAGAGCAATAGAAAAGGCTCCTACTTATGACACTCAAAAAGCTTTCTTTAACATCATCACCCAACATCTGCAGCTGAAGGTCCCGTCTGTTCATTTCAAAGTCAGATGGCAGTAGGAGAATTTCCAGTGGTGCACAGGGCGTTTCATTTGCTGCATTAAGCACTGAGCTGTTGTGCAGCTCCTTCTAGCTTCTGTCTCGTCATTTTTCTCATTGGCTTCAGGTTTTGTTCCGTCTGTTCCAGGGACATGTCCTGTGATCTGGCGGTCAATAGCAGCATTTCTGTTGAATTCTTGCTTTACTTTTTTTTTTTTTTGTAGAGTTGAAAAGAAATCCAGAATTTGCTTCTGCCTCGCTATTTACTTAGTTTACCGCCCTGTACTACTATACTGTACTATGCTAGATACGCATGTGTATGTGTGACATCACAAATACACTCAAATATGAAAAATAAACATAATATGGATTTGTGTTTGTGTTAAATTTAAAGTTAAATCAAATAAAAATAATTTTATTTAATTCACTTTTTGCTTGCAGAAATTCAACATGCATATAATTTGTCATCCACAGGGGGGTGCTGTGGCACCCCCAGTTCCCACAGCCCTGCAAACAAGAACTTCACTTTGTGCTACATCAAGAAGGAGTAAAAATGCAGAGTTTTTTAAGTGTAAATTACATCACATGTATGCAGTATATAAACTCTAGACAAACAGGTAAAATGATGAAGGGTTACAGGTAGCAGCAACATAGTGAACGGACAGGTGGAGAGAAAGTCAAGCAAGATGGAGACCAAATTGAGGACTAAAAGTTGACATAATAGAGCCAACATGCACATCAGCCATGCTGAAATGGGTCTATAAATATTGACCAACCATCACTTGCCACCTGAAACCAAAGATAGATTGGCATGGCAACAGAGATTCACATTTCTCTCCTTTGCTCCAGTATCATTTGTTGTCAATAACTGCAGGTATAAGAGATACAGCCGGCAGGTTTGATATTAAACAGGATTAGCTATACACTTCAGAAAAAAACCGCAGCACCAGGAAAGAATAGTCCAATTAGGACATAACTTGGTACAGATGCATACCAGACATGAGCATCCATGGTTCCTTGCAAACATTTCTTATTCCCCTTTTGGTTTCCTGTCGCATCTCCTAGAAACACAGCAGACAGGTTAGGGATGAAGTTGTATGGATGTTGAAAGAAGGGTTGCAAAAACACTATCCCAAGCTTTGAACAACATTCCAAACTGAACTGTTCAATCATTCATCTTAAAGCATGAAACAACTGAAAATCAACTGAGACTCAGCTGTCCACCTAAAGAGGTGGCAAAGAGATTTTTAATGAGAAAAACAACCCAGATGCCCAAGGTAACTCTGGAGGAGCTGTAGAGATCCATTGTTTAGGAGGGAGAATCTGCTAACAGGACAACTTTTTGAAATTTGGCTTTGATGCAAAAGTGTTAAGAAGAATACCTTAAAAGAAAACCATCCAATCGAACTGAGCTTCAACTATTCTTCAAAAAAAGCAGCTAATATATTCTCCTGACCACTCTAGAGACACACCCCACAACACATCCAGCTGTTAATGCACTAAAAAGTTGTTCTACAAAGTACTGACTCCTTTCTTTTTTCATCACAGTCATGCACTACTTTGTGTTGATCTATCATATAAAATCCCAATAAAATACTATAAGGTTTGTAGTCACACTTTGGATATCCCTGTCCTAGGGCTCCAACATCCAACCACTGTGACAGCTGTACGCCCGACATACCAAGAATAACAAGTTCAGAAAGCTTTTTTTAGCAAATCTTAGGTTGAGTTATTGCTTTTTTAGATATCTGCAGGTATAAAAGTAATCAGCTTGAATCTTTAACTTACAAAACCTGCTTCATATCTTTAAAAAAATCTGAGCAAAGCCAGTGAAGTGCTGCAATTACTGCGATATAAGAATACCAGTGATTACAATAAAAAACATTCAGCTCCACATTCAGCCAAAGTGCCATGCCTCCTTGTCAGCAAGGCAACATTAGTGGGGTTGAACAACTTCTGAAAGGAGTCCAAGCCTTTTAACTCTATGTTCCTCCAGTTCTGAGTCATTGGCATCGACGATCCCACCATGTCTCAGCGGGGAATTTTTCATACCACTATTAATGCACTGTGCAGTGTAGCATGGCCAGGAGGGGAGGAGGAAGGAAAGGAGGAGAAGAAGGAGAGGGGGGAGAAGTGGAAAGTGGTCAGGAGGAAATAAATGAGGTAAGAGAAAGAGTTGCTCTGGAAGGAGCTGAATGTCTGATAGAGAGCGAAGAAAGGCAAATCAGCCGTAAAAGGCTTCTGAAGGGTAGAAAGAAAAAGGCAAGGTAAAAACAAAATATTAAGACATATGAGCTTTTCATGCTTAACATTATTTTATTTTACAGAAAGATTAACTCATTTAGCAATCTCAAAACAAAAAACATCTCCCTCCTTACGGAAAACATTTACTTTACACTTGCATGATGCAACTTGGCCATCTCAGTGAAGTGGCTGGAGCATGCACGTACTGAGTGGAGTTTTAAATGTTAAAAAGGTTGTTTTAGAATCAAAACACTGGTCTGATCACAGAGCATTAATTCGAAAATAAGTATTACTCATCAGGTAAACCTGAGCATACAAAGGATTTCAATTTCTTTTAGCAGAAATCCTATTCAGTCTCACAAATTACATATTTATTCACAGAAACACCAACGGTTCTGTCCATAAACACTGTAGCCAAATAGAATAGAATAGAATAAAACTTTATTGTCCTCCTTAGTGGTAAATATTCTTCGGCTCTCCAAAATAAAAAGAAACCTTCATACATGTGCACATTCACTGTAAAAACAATATACCATGGATTGGATCTTATCGTTTACACTGGTTAAGGATCATTACAGCATTAGAACAAATGACTTCTTGTATATATTTTTCATTGCCAGAGGTACCCAATAACGCCTTCTTGACCTCAAGGGTTCAAACTCACTAAAAAGTGGATGGCTATTATCTGCCACAATGTTCCTTGCTATATTTCTTGTCAATTCGGCAGCCAGTTGGGAGATGTTTTTTTGTGGCTTGCCAACTATTTTTCCTGCCCAGTAGACCAATCTTAAGAGTTTCCCTTTCGACCTACAGTTGACTTGACCAAACCAGGCCGGGAGATGTAAGGTCAAAAACCTTAACAAGCCTAGATTCTGGTTAGGCTTTTAAAAAGTAAACTTTAAAACTAGATATACAAAGCTGGCTTTTTAAAAACGGCAATAAAGATTTTAATTGGTTCTAGAACAACATTTTTGCCAATTGGATACCCTTTTCTTGAGCCTCCATATAGCATAAGACACTCTGATGGAGCTGAAAACGGCCCAGGAGCCCTGATAAATGGCTAAATACAACCCAATAACAAATCCCTACAATGGAAAGCCTGGTTTTATCTGCCCACTTGGCCAGGATGTCAATATTAAATGAGCTGTGTGCTGATTGGACAGTTTACCCTGATGGCTCTATGATGCTGCCTTAAGCTAGATATTCCCAGTACCTGAAATGTTGCATGTGTGCACCAACATCCTTTGTTGCTTTCCTCTCCTCCAACACGGACACTAGCAGTAGCCCGGGCTAGCGTTTTTCTGCGGTTGGCATACAACGATGTAGTGCACTACTGCCACCAGCGAATATATATTGCCAATGTTGAAGTGGGTTAAGAGATGTACATTTCAGAGGGTGTGTCTACAGCTCCTCTGATGTCTTATTGCAACTTTGGTTAGACTGAACAGTTTCTCCGCAGCCATTACAAAATTACCAATTTGCATAGGAAAGCAGCTCAGAGAGGGGACAAACTTATTGATATGTTATATTTAACACCCCTAGCTGCCTATATTTAACTACAACAAGGTAGAACCCCTTTAAGAAAAAAAACCCAAAACCCATAAAATATGTCATAATTATAACAACCTAAAATGATACATAAAAAATGGAAAGGTCCTGAAAAGTGTTAGCCCTGTGAGCCCCACTGAAACAGGAAGCACCTCCATATAGAGATGTTAAATTGTGACAACTGGAATCCAGGAATTAAAGGTAAGAAAAAAACCTTTTAACCAAAAACTTTCTTTAAGAAATATTGACAGATAACTAAAGCAGGGAGTCAGCAACCAGACCACTGAGATGACCGCAACTGTTTGTGAGCATAATGTTAATCAGATAGGACAATGTTGAGCTACAACCCTGAACACAAATAAAAAGAAATGTTACAAATTTGATATATGGTGATACATGAGGCAGAAAGGTGGCAGAAACCATAGAGGAAATAATATGTTAAGCTCAACTTTTAATAATTAATGTCTGTAAGGTTTATCCATTTTTAGGATGTTCCTATTGTAAATACAGGCAAGCATTTTGTACACACACACACACACACACACACACACACACAGACACAGACACACACACACACACACACACACACACACACACTTTACAAAGGCTGGGCAATGTGCACACAACCATAATGTGCCTGAGAATCGGATTAATGAGCGGAGGGTGAGCAGCCGTGTTGAGCTGAAGCTGATTAATCTGCAGCTACAGCCTGGCACAGTCAACTACGGCTTTGATGAATGGAAGCTTAGAGTGCATTTGTTTACACCCGCTTAAATATAAAACACAAAATACACACTTATATGCATTGATCCTCCAGAAGTTTGCTTCCTTTTGCAGGCAGAGATAAAAACAAGAACAGGTGCACAAAGGATGCTTGTTAACACTGCGTCGGTTTAATAACTAGAAATTGTACTTCAGGATTTTGCTGAAATTGTACTGTAGGTTTCTGTTTCATCAGGTTAATATTTACAACAGCAGCACACTTTTTTATTTTACTCTTCCAATCAGCTGTCTGCTCATTTTTGTCATCTGTGAAACAATAGAGATCCTGTTCAGACTTGGCATTAAAATGCGTTCTGGCTTACTCAGACACAAGTGGGCAGCTTGAAGCATGATAGTTCATGATTGGCATTAAAATCTACCTTATTTTTTATTACTGATTTCCACCTCAAGATGATTGCAGTTAAATAGTTGCCTTCAGAAAAGTCTTCCTCCAATCAAGACAAACATTTTCCTGAGCTATGTTTGTTTCGGAGAACGCAGTTTCCATGGTTTTCTTCCTGAAATATTATCCAACCTTTATGGGTGGTGCAGAAATACGGTGTGCCAGGGATGCTTTTAGGGGTTATCTGGCCGAAGGAAAGCAGTTTCTACATTCTTGGCACAAAGTCCAGCTTGCTCCCAGCGCAGGTAGATTACCAACTTCACCAGTAAAACCCATATAGGCAATACAGTTAATAGAATTCATGGACATGAATTCAAAATATCGTTGTGGAGAGAAGGGTGTGGTTGGGGGAACTTCATAGATCCAAATTATTCTGCAGGCATCTTTAAGCCCTAACTTTAAGTGCATTCTTTAGTTAGTTTAGTTTGGAGTAGAGAGTGAAGTAGCGAGAATATTAATCCACTACTTTAACCCTGGCTTCCCACCGGACGTGCAAGCAGCGAGTAACATCTGCGAAGCACAATAAGCAACTGATAGCTGCCGCTATAGTCAATGGATTTGTTTCCACCAGCTGTGCAGCGGCGCGTATTGAATGTGTCCCAGAAGCGTAGTGTTGTGGCGCTCCGCTAAATTTGCATCCCGGGTTCATCTTTTACTCAGTACGATTGCAGAACACGTCAAGCTCAGCAGTTCAGATCGAACCAGACAGGAAACCAACATGGGAGCAGAGTAAAGCATTTGGTATAGTTTCAATATAAGAGTGTAGATTTTCGATTGCTTGAGTATAAAAAAATATATAAATGCATGTCATTACCTGTGATACCAGTTTTAAAGTCAGTCAGGTCTGTTAGGTCTCATTTGTTGGTTTTCATCATGAAAAGCGAGAAGTTGATCCCTAAAGTGGAGAATCGTCCAATTTTATATGATACTAGTGATCCTTTTTAAAAGGACAACATGAAAAAGTAGGCATGGACATAAATATCTGCAGTTTTGAGTGAGCATGAAAGCATGAAATGTTGAGTTTATGATGCTTATAAACAGAAATAAAAAAAATGTCTGCATACTACCCATTCAGTTATGCAATTGCAATTCCCCCGGGAATTTTGTGCATGGAATCCATTCACAGACGTTGCACGTCTGGAACGCTGCTGGAAAGAAGGGACGCACCGCTGAGCTACACAGTAGGTGTTAGGAAGATGAAATCTGAGCCCATCGTTTGGTTTTAATGTTCCAAAAAGATGGCTTCTTTCACTCTTCTCTCAAACCACCCGTCTTCCCTTTCCAAACGTGAACATAGCGTCTTTAAACCTGTTGTCCCATGTCCTTGAGAGTTTAACTGTTAGTTATTGACCTGTGAGTTACCTCTTGTGTGTTGGGCCATCCATTTGTGTAGCTACTGTTGAGTCTATTCAATATAGAGGTCTGAACATTCCTTGCTACACTAGACTGCATAGACCACACCACTAAGCTAGGGTATTTTATCCATGAGATGAACCAATCTCTGTCTGAGAGAATTAAGTTTGAAATGCACCAGAATATTATGCTTGGAAATTATCTATAGTTTCTCAGAAAGTCCAACCACATACGGAATGAGGATCTTATTTGTCTTCTTTTCTCCTTCACTGGACTCAGTCTCCAGGATTTTAAGAAAACATTTAACTTACTGTAAATTCACAATGTTGTAGGATCTGGGAGACGGCTGTTCAAGATGCTTTCTAGCTAATGAATCAATAAATTTAGTTCTGCACACCTCTGGTTTCCATAATTACTGATCTGGACAAGATCAGCAGTTATAATTAGCACAATTAATCATTATTTCATCTCAGACTGTCAAAATGTCCAACAAATGGTCCACCAGGAGAAAATAAATCTTCATGATACACTGCAGCTTTCAAGTTGATATGAAGCCCTCTTACTTCCCTCTGTTTCACTTATTTGCGGTATGTCTTTTTCTCTATTAACCAGCAAGATTTCTATGACAGCAGCCAGCGGCAGCCTGCAGAATTCATTGTCTAAGCGCTAAACGGCTGTTGAGGTTTGTTGCTGCGTGTCCTCGGCCGCTCTGAAATAGAGTTTGTCACCTTTCGTCCTTTTCTGGTCCTCATCAAATATAAATTTAGTATCCAGTGTGAGACCCTCCAGTTGCCGAACACGTCTCGTCCAGAGCTGCACAGGCCTGCTGTTATTTTCAAGCTGCAGAAATGATGAGCCTGACAAGTGGGGCGGATAGAGCAGCAAGACACCGGCCACCCTTCCTTTAACCACTAATATTACAGGCTATTAATTATTCAGGCTAAGAGCTTATGACACCATATATCAATGAGAGTTGCAAGTGAAACCTTCCCATACTGTAAGAGAAAAATCCAAGTGATTGTACTCCAGAACCACCCCAAAAAATCTAATGTTTTTCAATTAATCAGAAGGTAGATGTTAGTTGGGGAGAAAATAAATATATTTCCTGAAACTGTATTGTAAAACTGTGGTATTTTTGCTAAATAATGCCATACCGGCCAATTCCTACTATCTCAACCAAGCTCCGTCATTGTAAGTACAATGAATTATGGACTAACATCTAATTACACCCCAATATGCTTTAATGCATTTTTAATAGAAGCTGGGTGTTAAAGCCATATTTGCAGCCATGTCTGTTGGGTGTGGGAGGTGAGTACTGAGGAAGGGAGGAGGTTTTTTTGGCAGTTGAGGCTGGGAGGGAGGACGGGAAGCATTGATTCCTTTGGCAGAGGTTACAGCAGTGAAGCGGCTGCTTCATACTGAAGTCGCTCAATGCTAAATTGTTGCACGTGGCTTGACGCGCAGTGAAATGCATTCTCCATGCTGCTGTTTTATGTCTAAAGACGGCAGACGCGATTGTCTGTTTGAATTATGATCTGGAAAAGAGAGACTGCTTATTGATTTGCTACTTAGTGAATGGGATGACTATGTTGCCAAGACAAGTAAGATTGAGCACTGCTGGCAATCGAGAAGAGGTATTCAGTTATGGATGGATTGGTGGGAATACAGGGCACTGAATGTGAAAGAAAAACTCTGGCGCAAGAAAATCCAAATTGCAGCCTTGCTTATGCATTCTCAAGTATCAAAAGGTCATATGTAGAGTCTGACAAACACACCGAACAAACAGATAATCTCCCATCTCAGATGCATGCCAGTATTCTCTTATAAATGTATTCCAACTCGCTGTTTGCTTGTCTGCACACGATTGTTTCCCCAGTGTTACGTTGGTTAGCTTTGTTTATTCTGTTACTGTGTTGAAACAAAAATGTAAAAAAATATATCTGCATAATATTCCAAAAATTGATTAGAATGCAAATTGCCTTCTGAGTCCAATTGGTAAGGCTGGGCCTGTTTTAACTGGCTTCTGTTAATTAATGACAAATGTGAAGACAAACTGAATTACTTGCAGATTTTGAGCAAGTCAGTATCACCCAATTGTCACAGTAGAGAAGTACAAGTCTGTGCTTTTAATTTACCTCTTTTCTCACATGGAATGGCTTTGTAAAATATACATATGTAAAGATTAAAAAAACATTAGGAAACTAAGCATCAACTAGTAATACCAATAAGAACATATTTATTTACGGTCAAACACATTGATCTGAAAACTGGTTCTGGTGCTGTACTGGTGTTTTATTCTTGTGCTCTTCTCATACTTTAGCAAACATTAAAACATCAAAAACAGCAGCATTTATATAACTAATAGGAGAAAAAGGCTAGTTTAGTAGCATTGTATTTGATTAAAGATCTCATGACACGAAGCTGACTTCATGTAAATGTACTATGACATAATGCATCTTGTCAAAGTATGTGGTTGTGTAAATTTATGAGCCGAACAGACTAGATTTTACGCGATAATTAGAGTTTCAAAAATATTAGCTTAACGGCAGCTTCAAAACTACGTCTCCATGTGACGTCAGCGACAGAACCGCTCAGGCTGGACAGTCCGAAAACTACCGCTGTCAGGCCTGATGGTGGCACTCATATTTGAAGGCTCGGAAGATTCTTCCTCCAGTTTTAGCCTTGAGATGGTTTTTGAGGTGGAAAATGCAGCCGGTTCTGGTGCTTCTAGAGGCATAGAACCGTACACAATGACTGAGATGGATAGAAGAAAGCGGGTCAGAGAACGATGACGCTGACGTTGCAGAGGGAGAAGTGACGTCAGCGAAATACAGGTTGGTATTCATTTAGCCTATAATTATTCAGCCGTTGGCTATAGGCTATATGCGCAGCAATAAAACGCGTTCCCTTTACAACCCTTGCCATTCTGTGCGGGAAACTTTCACAGTTCAGAGTCCTGCAATGGGGCGGGTACCCGCAGATGGAATATTCCAAAGCAATAAAAGATAAATTTTTAATTCTACTATAATTTACATTAAATCAGGGATCCTGTTATTTTTTGTGTTAGACAGTTTTTTAAATTTTGAAAAAATCTGAAACACATTCAATATTATTTAATTCTTAATTCATTTTAGTTAATATTCAGCCTGAACAAAGAATCTCCATCGTGCCATCACACATGGAGCAGATGAAAACATGTACTAAATATGAACATTTTACCTGCAGTCTCCCAACTTTCTCATGATCTATAGACGTGAATTGCGCAGCTGCTTGTGCGTAAGGGAGGCTGAATCCGCTCCAGTCACACACTGGGATAACAAGCGCCACTTCTTTCTCAACTTTCTTATTGCCTCAGCGGGAGGAAATAGCGTTGCATTGATTACAGTGTCCAGGTCTGATGATGATGCTCAGATGCTCTCATAAGAATCTTTTTTGATTGATTCAGTTTCCTAAACTCTGTGCGTAAAGTTGAAAATGACTGTGCGTCTGCATCAAGTGGTCAGTGGCGTAAATTGTAAACTTTCACAATGAAGGACGTCTGTTAGTTCAGGTCCACAGATGTTTCTGATTATTGTACTAATGAATAGATATTTCTTTGAAAACATTGTAGGCTACATCTGAAATAAATTTAATGCAGAGATCTCTGTGCAGAAACAAAATATTGTCCAGAGTCCCTGGCTTTATCTGCGCTCTCCGTTCCTGAATCACAAATTCAGTCGCAGAAAAATGTCTCTGGCAGCGCAGGATAGCGGGAACATTCTGCTGCCAGCGCAAAGTTGGGGGAATATTCTAGCATGTTCTCTCCACAAACACAATATATCAACACCATTCTCTTTGGAAGGTGTAAACAAACAAAAGTATTAACTGTTATTAAAAGTATTAAATGTATATTTTTTAACCTGCAGTAAAGAAACTTCAGCCAGAGCCATGAAATTTAATTTATGTATTTTTCTATCTTGAAACGGGTACCAGCGCAGTCCATGAGCGCCACCACGGGTACCGCCACCATGGGTACCGCCGCCACGCTGTCACACCCCTGCGGAACACTGTAGGTACAGCTGCCGGCAGCAACACACGCTTGTGTTGAACTAAACAACCCAGTGATTCCTTTTTCATAGTATTTAAAACCCTTTTGCTCAAAATGTTCCGAACAGAGGAGAGAGGAGGAGGAGGGAGCCCACTACTCACAGGTGCGTCTAACCTGTTTCACCCACTTAGACAGTAACTCTGGGTCCTTGGGAAACTAAAACTGACACCGTCCTTGTGTGTATATGAGCAAAATCCCCCAACACAACGCGAAGGCATTGCGATCACTTTTCTTTGTCAAAAACAGAAAATAGCGGTTCCAGTCACAGCCGAAAAGCCGCTGTCAAATGTGTCAACAAACAGAAAGCGTTCTCTCGCTAACATCACTTCCGGCTTTCTGCTCGTTCAGTGCGCAGCGATACAGTACTAAATTGCTAGTCACCGCAGTGGTTTTTTGCTCTCAGTAGGATTATGCAAGGCGTGTTTATGACTTTAACATAGTCCATTGGGTTCAGATTTCTTTATGTTATGTTATGTTTAAAATTGTCAACTTCGTGTCATGAGGTCTTTAAATTTCATGGGAATGTCTGCAATGGGACCAGGAACAAGTGATTAGCATTTGGAGATGATCCGAAAACCACCACCAGAAATAGTGATTTTTGCTACTGAAACGAGAGGATATCAGGTTGAATCCAGCTGCTAAAGGTATGTTTTCACGGTCAAGGAATCTAAAAAACGTACAATTAGATCACAACATTGGGGCGCTGACTGAGCTGCTGTGGAGGAGGTCTGCGCTCTCAGAGTGTTTTTCTAGTTTTCATGTTTTATGTTATTACTTTCTCAGAAAAAAAGGATGCAAACAGGCTTGTACATCAGCCCCCGTTGGGCGCTTTGTAAAAGTATCTGCCCTGCCCTCAACTTCCAGACATTTTGTCATGTTACAGCAATGTGAGAAACCAACACAAAGCAGTGCATAATTGTGAACTGGAAAGAAAATGCTGATGCTTAGTTTGCAAAATCTTTCACAAAGATCTGGAGTGTGGACCTCATTCCTATTTAGCTCTTTTGAGTCAATATTTTGTTGAACTACTTTTGTTGCAAGTATTTTGGAGTGTGTCCCCACCAGTTTTGCACATCTAGAGATTGAGACTGTTGCACATTTGCCTTGGAAAACAGCTCCAGCTCTGTCGGACTGGATGGAAAGCGTCCATTTTCAAGTCATGCAACAAGTTTATGTTTGGATTTAGGTGTGATTTTGACTGGACCCTTCTAGAATATACTTTGATCTAAACTATTCAGCTATAAGCTCTGGCTGTTTGATGAGGTTCATAATCCAGTTGAAGACAACCTTAGACAGGAATTCTTATGGCTTTCTGCCAAAATTTGTCTCCAAACTGCTTCTCTGGTTAATGCTCTCCTTTCCTGGCCTGTTGGTTTAGAAGGACGGCCATGTCCTGGTAGTTTAACAGTTGCTTCCTACTCTTTTTTTTTTTTTTTTTTTTTAAGATGTTGAAACTTTGTGATATTGTTTCATAATCATTATTGATATTGTTTTCATAATCCAACCTGTTAAACTTCTAAACAACTCTTTTGAGTTCCTTCATCTTACTCTAGCTGTTTTTATCACTAATGTTCCCTAAAACACCTCTGAGGTCTTAAAAGAACACTTGGATTAACAGTGAGGAACATAAGTATTTCATCACCCTGCAATTTTGCATGTTCCCCCACTTAGAAATTATGGGGTCTGAAATTCACATTGTAGGTGCATTTCCACTGAGAGAGGCAGCATTTTTTTAAATTCAGGAAATCACATTGCCTGATGTGAAATACAATTTAATTCTTTAAAAGTCAGACTATGATTTCCTGAAAAAAATGCTGTCTCTCACAGTGGAAATGGACCTACAATGTGAATTTCAGACCCCTCCAGAATTTCTAGGTGGGAGAACTTGCACAATCGCAGGGTGTTCAAATACCTACAGTATGTTCCTCACTGTATACTGAGATCAAGTTACACCCAAGAGGCCATCTGAAGATAATTGGTTGCAAAATTTTTATTTAGGTTTGTTAAAGTAAAGGTGGAGAAGTATAAATAAATGCAAATGTGTTTTACATTTCTTTTTGCCTCCAATCACTTCACAATAGGGACTACTGCTCAAGCAAAGCCTCCAACAGCATGATCCTGCTCCTACCATGATTCAAACATGGTGATGGTGTATTCAATTTGATGTGCAGTATGAGTGCCATGAAAACCTAATAAAAAGGGACAGTGTTTAATATAAGATAAACTACATCAGCTTTCATTAAAGCATAAATCTGAAGACTCCACTGTAAGGGCAAAAAAGACCCATAGATGGAGAAAACTGGCAGAGCCCTGGTCTAACAGAATGTTTTTGGCTTCCAAGAAACATTGTGGTGTTTAACTTTATGTATTTTGAGATAAGCCTAATCAAAAGCATACACAAAAAGTTACTTCTTTTGAGAAATGTACAGAAACTACTTGGATATAATAAGTGTGAGTTGTCAGTTAGCTTTTCTTAGTCCTTTGTGTCCTTAATTTCATCTCAACCCAACAGCAAGTTATTTTTTAAGCACATCAGACTCTGAAAAAAAAAACCACTGTCCAAAAAGCTAAAAATCACAAGCAATCTATCAGTGTGTGATAGTTTATAACCTGAATGAAAAGAAAACAAATTGAATACTTCTAAAATGTTTCTCCTTGGAGTTGCTGTCAAATTGAAACAGCGCTTCAGCAGATATGCAATGAACTGTGGGTCATTTATTCGACCTCTTTGCAGCTGATGAGACATATGCACGATATGTGGAGCAAAGCAGAAAGATTCATATTTTCAGACCATTAAACAGGGGATGCTAAAGCTTCACACAGACATATAGCGGTTAAAATTGCATCAAAGAATGAGTCACTGCGCCACTCATCATGACCGCCAAGCGATTTATGCCGCCAGCCGGTCACTGAGTCAAGGAGGTCCTCAGGAGCAACAAATAAACATATTAGTGTGATCAGTTGGGCTCTGAGAGAGAAGAGTGCTGTGAAAATTAATGGTCGTCTGTTTCTATGAGGATTGAAGCGTTGTTAGACCCAGGGTGACCTTGAAGAGCCTCTTTAGCGGAGTGATTGACGTGGCAACTGTTACCGCTGGTAACAGACAGGTGGAAAGGGAGGGATGGGCAGACGGGTAGGCTGTGGGCCAGACAGCGGGTGTGTGGAGCATCTAGGAGGTTATGGATGAAGTCTGCCTTCATAAAAGTAACATGTCGCAACTTCAAGAGTTATGGAAGAAAGAACAGCTGTTGGCCCCATGTTTAGATCTTAGACCAAATCAGAAGACAAATTTCATAGACATTTCTACAATATATAGCTTACTTTTGTCAAAGCAGGTGCAAACAAGGATGGCTACATTAACAGCATACTTACTTATCTGAACAAGTCACCTGTAAGCGCAACTAGATCTTTCTTCGCAACCCAGAGCTCAGCTTAAAGAGAATACATATAAATAGATCTTGTTCTACGACATTTTGCTGCACCGCTACTGTGTTGACATCTTGTCCAACCATAACCGAAAGAAAATATTAACCATTTATGGTTTTATAAGAGCTTTGTCGCATTGAAGATGTCAAAAAAAAAAGTGTTCAAACAAGAAGTGAGTCCAAGTTTTGGGCAAAATGGAGGCAGTGGATTGGGTATAACAAACATGTTTCTATCACATATTGTCTTATATGCTGTCCAACAGAGATAGTAGCAGTATAAGGTGCTTGTGCAAAATATTCGGAGCAGTAAAAAAAAAAATCACTGTTCAGGTTGAGAAATGTACCTGTGATGTCGTGTTGTTTGAAAGAGTCACTGTAGATCTGATGCTGATTGGGACAGTGCTTTTTCAGCCATTTGCAAACATCCTGCTGAGTCCACAGGGCCACTGGTTTGGACAGCTTCACGTAACCAGGCTGAATGAGAGCAAAAAATTAAAATAAAATTAAAATCAGAAAGCTTTCATTGAGTGAACATTTTAAATCTAAATCTGTCATGGATCAAGGTGCAACCACCTCGAATTTCATAGTATGCCACTTTCAATTCTGTGACCTGGTCTTACATCAATCTTTTACTACTTACTGAACATCTTTCAAAGTATCTGTTTGAATTTTAGCTGACACTGACAGCTTATTTCATATTTTAAATGTAAAAGAGGGGATATTAAAAAAAATACTGCGCAATCAGCAAATTAAAAACAAAACTAAAGCCTTTCTTCACAGTCAGCTTTTATGTTTTAAGTGCTGAGACCTTAAAAACATTTTCCTCTAATTACTTGCTCTATATGATTCAGGTTTGACTGGAAAATGCAAGCAAAATAAAGCACCAAACTGAAAAGAGATCAAATTTTATAAAATATTATAAATATATAAATATAAAATCTTTTAAATACATCTAAACAAAGCAAAACAATTTTTTATTTAATTAGAGTGAGAGTTCTGGTTGACCTGACAGATTGACGAAAGTCCCCAAATTGGAATGAAATGGGGTTGAAAACAATACAAGTTAAAGTATGAACCGCTTTCAATTTTATCTTAAACACTGGTGTTACTAGAGCCTGTGTCTTGGCTCCTATTTCTCTATTTTCTTGTTTATAGAAACCAAGGAAATGTGCTGATAAAAACAAGCGAGTGACCCATCAACAGCGTGCATACCATTCATTACCAACTATCCTTGCTCTTCTTTGGTGTGGAGTATTTTAAATACTAACTCCATCTACCTTGTCCCCAGACAAAAACCCCTAGAACACATTTGTGGCCCATTTTACTGACTTTACAGTTTTCTGTCTGTATTTTGAGAGAAAGCTGCCTTGTGAATTCTATGATTTCAGCACAACAATCTGGAAGTGTACATTGAAACTTTCAGGTATGTAAATTGTCTGGCCTCTCAAAAATGCATCCCTTTTATTTCGTCATTGCAACACATTAGGTCATTTGCATTTTTAGGTGCATATTGAGCATTTCCAGTGCGCTTCGGTTTGTGTAACTATATGTGGAGTACTTGCTGATTTGTAGGTGCTGTTAAACTAATGTTTTCTTAATTTGCTTATGTTCTGTACTTTCTTCAGCTGCAGCACACTGAGCTGTCTTGGGCAACATACAAACAGCTCATAAAAGAACTAAACAGGAGCGTTCCAAAGCAAGCAGACATGCATATACCGCTAGGTACTCAGACGCCTCTCTAACCAAAATACTTCAACAGCAGGTAACACCTTATGATAACACCCCTCAAAGTACCTGCAGTGCTTCAGATTTTGATTAAGAGGCTACTAAGAATGCAAACAGAGAGGTGATTAAAATTTCACATCCACTCCCATCCACTTCAACCTGCTCTTCGGACTGCTTTGTGGCACGGCATAGCAATGGAAAGCCAAAACCCATCCTCAGTTTTCCCTTTTCGCTGCCTCAATCATCTCTGCTAAATTCAATCTCCTACAGTCCCTGTCAGAGGGAACGCGTTTTTCTCCCCACAGCTCTCACCTGTTCCTTTCTTCCACCACTACTCCCACTCGCTCTATATCTAGCTTCCTAGAGAGAAAGAAATTGGGGGAGAGGCACACGCTGGTTTGGGCATATGGTTGGTATCTCCGGCATGTAGGTGAAATGACAGACAGCCAAAGCAAGCAGGCGAGTGTGCGGGCGTGTAAGCGAGGTCGTATTTCTTAATGCAAGTGTGCATGAATAGATGTTGAGTGTACGTTGAAGGGACAGGGTGCTGTCACAGGAAGAAATCACATTAACCATTGAACATAACTCAGCTCTCTGCTAATTAACCCTGACTAGAAGCCTGAGGCGACAGAGTGGAGAGGAAAGCCAAGATGGAGAAGGAACGAGAAGAAAAGGGAGAGGAGAAGCTGACAGATGAGGCAGGGAAATAAATAAAAAGCCAAAGCTGTGGAGTAGACTCAGCAGATTGACATGAGAGGCTCTCATTTTCCATGAACCCATTTGTGAGTCAATGGCCATCTGTGTTTTACATTCTGCCCTGATTTAGTCCATAGCTGTTTTCCCCGAGCTGCTACAATAGGTTAGCTGCTGCCTTCCCGCCCGTCAGCCAGCCAGCCAGCCAACAGAGCCAGAAGGGCGGAGAGAGAGAAACAGTACAGAGGCAACAAGACCACAATCGGAGCTCAAAGAGCTGTGTTCAGGAGACGCTGAGCCAATTAGTGGTTTGAGTGACAGCTCAGCTCAGGGGTGAGAGGAGGTTCCTGCTTTCACTTGTGATTGAGACACGTGGGAACAGGCACATGTGTCAACACGTGATTCCCAGGTAGCCAAAACAAATCCATGAAAGCACACACAAATCAAGGTTGGGCTGCAAAACAGTAACACAGAGTTGTCCAGCATCCAAAAATAGCAATAGAGCTCTCAACACCATCAACGCAGAGGTATGATTAAGAAGCCAGGTTGCTGTTAGAATCCTTCTACGATCTTTGTCACCTGAAGGGTCTACATGCATTGGGCACACCTGAGACCACCTAAGGAATGCTTTTGTTTGTTTGATAAAGAACTGAATACTTGGATGGGTTGCTTAAGACAAACGGACACGATTTTAGTTATGTTTAGGGAGAATAAAGAGTCAAGAGGTTTTATTATGATTTGTTTACGTTCTCTGTCTAATTGAAATCTGGCCTGAATACTCTTTTACATGTTTTCTTTGAGAGCTATGTTTTAAACAGGTAAAAGCATCATGGTTCTGATTTTATGAGTAAAAAAAAATCCTGATGTGGTATTTACCATAAATCATATAAGCAATGTGGAGAACTAAAGTTTTTTTAAGATGTAAAAATGCTGCAGAAGAAGCTGTGGAGGAAATTCAAGCAGAAGCAGAGCAGACTAAACTCCACTGCGATGACAGTGACATAAAATCTTAAGCTTTCCGAGGTGTGTGAACTGCAAACACGACATTTGATCTGGTGTAGTAATGACCACAGCACACCCGCTTCGTTATCAATGTGCAAGTACGTTTTTTGCATTAACTGTTCTCACAAAATGATTTGGTCTGTAAAGCCAAGATATGAAAGCACATATCAATAATGTGGCAATCATTTTGTGAAGACAATCATTTCCAGAGACGATTGCTGTTTTGTTTCCAAGTTGGTTAGCCTGAGTCTACAAAGATTTGCAAATTGCTTCAAGAAGCTTAATCTAAAACAGAATCAAGTTTCATAGCATTCCCAGAAAAGCTAAAATATTAAAATACTAGGGTATTTTAAAAGGAATTGAAAAAAGTCAAAGTTTTTTTTTCTTAAAGCGCCTTTAATTAAAGACAAAAACAAAGATGTGTTTTTACTCTCAAGCTAACCGTGCAGTGAAATTTAGTTTTTTTGTTTTTAGCACAAATATTTCAGATGAAATACATTTTTATAATCCAGCCACACTGGGCAGTTTTTGAGCATGAACATGTTCTTTAAAGTCATGCAACAGCCTCTTAATCAGATTTAAAATCAACACTTTGACTAGGCTACTTCAAAACTTTCATTTGGTTGTTGGTTCAAAAGTGGAATTGCTAGTGTTTTCCGATCCTTTTGCTGTTACATAACCCAATTGTCCTTGAGCTTAAGGTCACAAACCCCTCCTCACTAGACAATCTCCTTCAGGATTTTTTTCTGAGACAGTAGAGGCTTTTATCAATTAGAGCAAGTTGTCCAGGTCCATCGACCATCACACTAGCACCACCAAATGTGTTACCTTTTACAGCTGAAAAAATTTGATCAATACCTTTAAAAAAGTTCCATATTTGTCTCGTCAGTCCAGACAACCTTTCCCAAAACTCTTGGAGATCATGAAGATTCTTTTTTATAGTTTTTTCCTCGAAACTTCCCCATGGAGGTCTTTTATTGCCCTGTTTCTTTGTCTCAAATAATGAGGCAACGTACGCCTGCAGTGCTTTAGTTGTTGTTCTGGGTTCTTTTGTGACTTCCTGGATGAGTTCTCAATGGGCTTTAGGAGGAATTTTGGTTGGTCAGCCACTTCTGGGAAGTTTCACAGCTTTTCAATGTTTTCTCCATTTGCGTGTAACAGTTTTTGCTGAGGTTTTTTCCTCCAAATCGTTATTTAAATTTCTTACCCTGAGGCATGACGGGTTGCTTTTATGAGAACTTTTTTGCCTACTTCATGTTGTCATTCAGGTTCTTAGAATGTAGCTTTCCCCCAAAAAATATCTGTGATTAATTAATTTATAATTTACGAACAGGAGTGATTTGTTTCTCACAGAAGGGCATATTTGGATAACTTTTTTTTCCACTTAAAAATATGCAATATTTAAAAATAACATCTTTTGGTCAAATTTGAGGACTGCAGTCCATGTAGAAAAACAGAAGAGTCTGCTTTAGGCCACTCACACTCTCCCCTTCATGATTTTCATACCAGGTTTCCAGTTACGGATCAGCGGAGGAAGATTCAAGATGACGAGCGAAGACGAGTCATACACAGTAAGTTGATAAGTAGATACATACATTTCACTGCAACATAGAGCCACTGGTAACTGAAAAAACTAGCTTTAGATATTATTTAGAGCAGACTATTTTTTTTCTAATTTACTGCTAGCATTGTTAGCCTCTAGCCTGGACGGAGCAAAAACAGAACAGAGAGCAGAACATAAATTCATAAATTCACAACTCCAGACCAGCTTTATTCTAGCAGCTGCACATTGTGTCGTTTCTACTGTTGTATCAGAAACTACCAATTAAAGTGTAAAATACCCCAGACTAAATGGAACAACAGAATACAGCTTCCAAATTTATCATACAGAGAAATCAATACCTCTCTGATGGAAGTAGGAACTATACAGCAGAACTGAAACTAAACTTCATTGATTAAAGCTAGGCAAAGTAAAAAAGAAAAAAAACAACACCTCAGTAAATCTATAATTTTTTTTATAAACTCTATAATCTCACTGCTCTAAAACTGCTGAACAGATGTTTATTTCTGGTTGATTTTTTGTCTTTATTCTGCGAGAAACTGCAGGGTTACATTAAACCTGCCTGCATATTTTACACCAGCAGGATTCACTGTCACATACTGCCCTCTGGTGTCCTAACAGAGCACTGCAACCAGGTCTGAGTAAAGTGCAGAACAGAACCTAGAAGAGGAAGGGTCCTGCCATGATTGCCACGGAGTGACAGGCTGCTTAAGGCACAAAGCCCCATGTTGTCTGCAGTATCTCTACGGTGTGGCTAATTAACAGCTCTGGAGCACAGTCCCTCAGCTCCCCTTGCAAATCGGGTCAATCTCTCTCATACCAGAACTGGCAGGAGATGAAACCCACCCTTCTGGTTAATTCATCTGTGAGATATATGAACAGGGGGACGAGGCTGTGGCGTGTGTAAGTGGAGCGGACCGCTGACAGAGCTGGAGTGGACGGCCGTGCCGGATGAATTACTGAGCCTTCATAAGGAGCCTCTGTTTGAAATTGGATTTCCAGGCAACACCCGCTTCACCCGAACACAAAGAGCGCAGGAGACCCCCCTCAGAGGGCCTGACCTTAAAGATTTAGCCGGGTCTATAAAGCATAGCAGGGTGCGTTAACGGCAAACAAGATGAACCCACCTTGAGCTGGGTATTGATTGATACGGAGATGTGATGATTTGTTATGCATGTTAGCTCCATCCCCCCTGACTCTAAATGGCTTTTTATGAATCATGTTTAATCTGTGGTAAAAGACTCCATAACAAATCCAAGCCATGATTCATCAGCAATGTGGGATTCAGAAAGCGATACGGTTGATGTGATTAACCAAAATAAAGCTGCACTGAAAAACTGACATTATAATGCATTAAGATTTAATCAGAGTCAAATGAAAGATCATGGGATTTTGTTTTTGTTGTTGTTTACTCTCAAACCTCTTCATTTATATCCAGATGTTACAATAATATGCTGTGCTTAATTTTTGTTCAGCTGAAATTTTTTCTTTTTTCTAAAACTGTATGAATTTTATTTACAGAACCTGTATTTATTGGGATTTTAATGTACCCAACACAGAGTAATACATATTTGTAAAGAGGAAGGAAAATAATGCATACTTTTATAATATTTATGTGATATTCTGATCTTAAATGTCATGTATTCATTAACTGTAAGCAGAAAATCGTAACAGAAACAGAGGTTTGAAAACAGTCTGTGTGTAATTAATCTATATAATGCTTTTCACTTAGTTAACTGAGCTACTGAAACTCTTGGAAAATATTCAGATGTATTCAATGGGTCTGTATTAGGTTGTTTCTTCTGTAAAATTGCTGGTGTGAGACTGACATCACAATAAGTTTGGGCTAAACAGTAATTCTCTTTAAAGTTTACTATAATACAACAAAACTTGGAAAATATTTTATCATTCATGAATAAAACAAATTCAACTGATTATTATTGTCATTATCTTCATCTCCGGGGTTAGGTCGCGGAGGCAGCCCAGACTTCCCAGAGCTCCTACAGGGGAATTCAAAGGCGTTCTCATGCCAGCCGAGAAACATTAGGCGGGGTTGCACTACTGGAACTTCAGGGTAATTTTACCGGACCTTCACGGTATGTGCGTGTTTCCACTAAGCCGGGCCGTCCCGACAGGGCAGTTTTTGGGGCCATTTCAGGTACTAACTGAGTACCAGTTGTGGTGCATGGACTTGGAAATGGCCCAGTAAAGTTGCTGGGTGAGAAGCTGCAGATATCTTTCCCTCTTGGTTCCAATCAATCAGTATGACATCGTGAAAGAACTGGCTTTGTAAAACTGGAAGAGTTGCTGGCGAAGCAGTTTATAACAACATAGAAAAAGGAACGGGGCAACAATCCTTTCATCCATGTTTATCTCTTAATATTTCTGCTGCTGTATGTGCTTTTTGGCGCAGATAAGTGACGCTCCTCACAGCCGAAACAATTGTGATATAAAACTTAGTTAACTCTTTAACAGGACAAATTTTGTGGGGAGACAACAGCTGAGAGGAGCAAGCCAATAGATTTAATAGATTTGATAAAGATCTGGTAAAATTATACTGAGGTTTCGATAGTGGAAATGCGCCTATAGTCCCTTCCAGCGTGTCCTGGGGGTACGTGCCCAAAACACCTCACCAGTCTGGCATCCTAACCAGATGCCTGAGCCACCTCAACTGGCTCCTCTCGATGTGGAGGAGCAGGGGCTCTACTCCGAGCCCTTCGCAATGACCAATTTCTCACCCTATCTCTAAGGAAGAGCCCAGACTCCCTGCAGAGTAAACTCATTTCAGCCGCTTTTATCCCCTCATTTTGGTCAGTACACAAAGCTTGTGACCATAGATGAGCACGGGAACGTAAATCTAGAGCTTCACGTTTCGGCAGCAGCTCTCTCTCTACCCTAACAGACAGACAGTACAGCGCTCGCATCACGCCTGACTCAGCACAAATCGATCTCACATTCCATTTTTGTCTCATCTGTGAACAAGACCAGGAAATACTTAAACTTCTCCACTTGGTTGCCGGACCTCATCCCAGACCCAGAGAAGGAACACTACCCTTTGTCAGCTCAAGACCATGGTAGGAAAATGACGCATGAATTTCCTTAGGTTGAGACTTTGAAATTGTCATTCTTACCCGTTCTATTATATGTTTGGTTGTAAGTTTGGGGCCGTTCTCCTAGCGCTTGAAACTCTCCCCCAGTCTCAAGTCTTCCGCAGTCTGTAACAGTTTTTCTCCCAGCATTTTGCTGTATTTAGCTCCACTCATGACCCTATCGACTCTGTTCAGCCTCCCAGTCACCTTCTGAAGCATACTCACAGGATGACGGTGCTGCCATCATGTTTCACTAGGTAAACTGAGCAACTGAAATTAATGAACTTCTCAGTAGTAGTGTAATTTATTTAATGTGACGTTAATTTCTAGTAAAAAAAAATGTGAAGAACATATATAGTCTTCTTTCCACTTCGCATTCTTGAAGTTATTAGTGTTGATCTATCACATGAGGTCTGGCAACCAAGTGGAGAAGTTGAAGTATTTTGTGGTCTTGTTCAGAGAAACTGTTAGAGGCTGCCAAAGACTTGAGACTGGGGGGGGGGGGGGGGTTGTGTGTGTGTGTGTGTATATATATATATATATATATATATATATATATATATATATATATATATATATATATATATATATATATATATATATATATATATATATATATATATATAAAAACTACCCCCCCCCCCCCCCCCCAGTCTCAAGTCTTTGGCTGCACACACACCCCAAGAAGAGCAGCTTGTGTTCTAATTTTAAAGAAGATGGCACCCTGAAAAATCAGATTTGATGTATTTAATTTGAAGTTATATTTTAAGATGCAGCACCAGCCAAATGCAGCGTCATTCTTAAATAACTGCACATTACTGGAGCCTCAGATACTCCAGGCAGTTATGTCACAGTGACTTTAATTGAAGTTAATGTGCTCCAGCTCGGTTTAGCTCAGCTTCTGCATGTATTAATGAATGCTTTTAGGCACGAGGCTATGTTGCCTAATGTAAAACATTAACATTATTCATAATTTAGGCATTAATGCACTTGATCTGTTGGAAATCATCCAAAAAGAATGTGGATGTTAACTCTAATGCAGACACTTGACACCGAGATGGCAAGCTCTGTCAGTTCGATTACACTATAGTGTAAATGTTTTAAACCAGAGCTAATTGCTAAACATGTTACTTTCATGCACTGTGGTCTTGATGAACAGCTTCTCAGGCTTTCTGAAGGCATTTTAATGTTTTTTAATTTTACTTTGTCAGCTTCAAACTCTTTAAAACCACCCAGAAGTTTAGTAAACACCTTCTCTCAAAAATGCTACTTTTCTGCTCTCATAACAGAGGTGGGACGAACACATGCATGTCAAATGTGCAGTATCCAAAGTTTATAGCACAAATTAATGGTCTTTACTGACATTGACTAGCTCCGCCACAGCAGTACAAAGACGTGTTAAACTCGAGCCAAACTCAACTACATCTTGTTACTGTGAAACAAGTTTGGGCCAAAGGAGTTGCCGTAGCAACAATTAAATAAAAAGCAGCTGTTAGATCCCTCAGAGCATGGACATCATGCTTGGGAGATTTTAAATACATTGTTGATATCTTAAGCTAGTACAACTAAGCATTTCCTCAACATGTCTATTAAAAAGCACCAATGCTAACTGTTAGAATTAAACAGACTTTTCTTTAGATGTGAGCACCAAGCTAGCATATTTGGCCGCCATCTTTTATTAAACTAATTTATGATAGCTACAGCTACATCTCAATCAGTTAAAAAAATAATTAAAAAGTTAGTCATTACAGAAAAAAATGAACATAATATTTTATAGATCCACTAAACAGTAGTGCATTTCAATTGTCTGTAAAGTTTGGTGATTCTGTCTTACAGCTGATGAGACTCAGAATTCAGTTCCTCGGAAAATTTGAATTACATCAGAAAATGAAAATAATTGAAACAGATATGTGAGCAAACATAAAAGTTGATCAAACCCAGTGGAGCAACAGCAAATCTTTACCAACTGGAAACTTTCAACCACACCTCATACTACGCCCAACCACTCTTCCTCCAGACTCTGGGACCGTGATGCAAATTGACTTTTTTTAACAGTAGGTTTAGAACCATTAGCAACAGAGTCCAGTCCCTTTTCCCCTTAGCCCACCTAATATAATGCAAGGAATGAACAGTTTTAGCCAAAGATCTGGATTCATCTATGTGGTGACTAACTGCTGTTCACACCTTGCAAATCTTTCCCAAACTTTTCAATATGCCTCTGCAGCTATTCCTCCACCTTTATGCACCTTTTTTCCTAGAACACTTTGTCCTTCCACTAAACCTTCCATTACTATATATTATGTAACATTTTGGACAGTTGCTTCAACAAAGGCCTTTTGTAGCTGACCTTGCCTGTAGAGGGTGTCAATGCCTGTTTGCTGGACAACTGGTATTTCAGTAGTCTTCCACGCGATTTTGTGCAACAAAACATAACATGTTTGTATTAAACTCCCTTTTTGTTACTCATAATATGCCAATTGTCTCAGAAATGTAATTTATACGTTTTCATTCAGTGTCAATCAATAAAATTAACATTTATAAAAGTTTTGAAATCACTAAGAGTTTCACTTTTTGAATTGAAGTGCTGAAATAAATAAACTTTTTAATGATAGTTTAATTTTATGAGCCGTCTCTGTATTTATTATATTGCAAGGTTTACAGCGCATACATGTATGTTTAATCTGAAACAAGTTGTTTAATTTGTTTTATCTTTGTGTGTCAACAGTTCCAAATGTTTTCCAATTAAAGTCAACAGAAGCCTGAAGCTGCGTTTTTCAACCTTGATGTTGTTTATCAATTATCCAGACTGTGTAAAAAGAGGACAAATAAGAACCTTATGTAATTATCCATTACCATGTGATCTGGTGATTATACTCCCCCAGGATACCAAAGTTATACTTATACAATATTATACTTATACTGTTTTCCTGGGATAATTTCTACCCAGAAAATCGTGTTTTACTTCAGTACAAGCAGTCGAAACAGAGAAGGATAAACAGCCTCAGAAGATGACTCTTGTTCTGCAAAAAGGTTCCTGAAAGGGAAATGCACCTTGTGTATTAAATGAATCAGAGGCTCCGTCTGGTTTTTAAGTGGCTCATCCAGGATTTACGCCGAGCCCTTCTCTCACTCTAAGTGCTTCCACTTGCTCAGACTGACAGCTGATTACCAGATGTTTTACTGAGAGAAAGAGAACATGAGCGTGTGTCTGAGCATCAGAAGCAGTCACTCCTGCCTCCATCCCAGCATCAGTCTATTTCTGGAGAGGAAGTAAAAGGATCACTCGGTTTACCTGATAACAGATATAAACACGTAGGAGCAGCTGACAGACTTGCAAAACAGACTTTTGTCTGTCTCTTTCCTGGTTTACTCAGTGTCAAGCCTGTGATTTGAACAGTGTTTTCAGATCTAATGGTCAATAGAGACTATTACATTATTGTAGTTGTTTGAAAACTGATTATAAACATTCAAAACTAGCAGCTTTAAATGTGTTTAAAGCTCCAGGTTTTTCCATGCACAATAGATATTGTTTTACTGACTGGATTCTTACCCGTGTGAGTTCAGATTCTGAGACAGAGCGGTGCGGCGGGGATCGGCGGTGGTATGAGGGCCGGTGGATGTCTGGGTAGCTCGGGCTGTCGTCGTCCAGCAGGACAGCCTCGGCGTCCACCAACTCCTCGTCCTCTTCCAGTTGAGATGTCATGTCCTCAGGACGCAGCTGATGATCGATACCATTTTGCGTTAGGTTGCAGTGAACAGCTGGGTGAGTTGGGAGATTAAGAGAGAAAGAGAAAGTAAGAGGAATGGTGGACATTTTCCCATGCAACAAAAGCTGTAATGGACATGCTCAGCCTCAGCTGTATGTAACCTGATCAATGTGTACCACTGTGAGATGATGTGTGACAGACAAGTAAAAATAAGAAATTATGAGTAAAAGCAATTACCAAGTTTGCTAAGCTGTGAGTAACACAATTATTTAATTTCTTTCATATTAAACATTCCAACGTCCACTAGATGGCAGCAGATGGTGAGAAATGGAGAACCCACATCGTGCCTTTACAGTCTGAATGTGATTGTTAAAGGCATACTCTGCAACTTTTACAGCTTAATATAAAGTTTTTTTCAAAAGTTGTGGTGGAATTTTATCATCTATTATGTTCATTTATAGAGTTATCACCACCTTACAGGGGTCCATGGCTTTTTTCTACACTATAGAACTTTTGAGCGGCGGCCCGCTGCCGGAAATACCGACTGAGTTCTGCTTTACGGCAGTCATACGGGGTCGCTGTTTAGTCTGTAGAGATAGCTGATCCACCAAAGAGACCGATAAATCCCATATCAGAAGAAGCTAGAAAAAGAAAAAGTGAACGTGATAGAGAGAGCGCAAAGACCAGAGTAAATATTGGGCCGGCTTTTCCTCATTGGAGAGTTCTTTTGGAACGAACGTCATGTACTACGGACGCCGAGTTAGCCGTGCTGCTAATGGATAGGTAAGTAATCAATGATTTCACCGGTGTTATAGTGTTTGGTCTGACATGATGTTGTTATACAGTCCTGAGAAAGCTATTTATTCAATGTGTGGAGGTGGATGAACATCGTTTGCATGGTATGCCTTACAGTAGTAATGTGAATTACACAACCGAGTCGATCTCTGTTAGCCATCTTGAGGCTAATGTGATGCTAACGTGTAAGACTCGGTTCTGTAGATAAAGCTGCAAACTTCGGCGTAGTTGCTGTATTTCAGTATATAAGTTAAACTTTTTTCTTTTGGTTTTGTCAAGCTAGTGATT
Organism: Valencia hispanica; assembly: GCA_963556495.2. Taxonomy (NCBI): domain Eukaryota; kingdom Metazoa; phylum Chordata; class Actinopteri; order Cyprinodontiformes; family Valenciidae; genus Valencia; species Valencia hispanica. Next base: position 16,470,786 of record OY747713.1, on the reverse strand, counting down.
TATATTTTTGTCGTTTGATTTTTTTCCTATAAACACCTGAAGATGTAGGCTGATTCTAGTGTCAGGAGGTGTTTGCTACGTGGCGCTTAGATGTTCTCTGTATCTAATCTCACTGTTTTTCCAATTACCCCGACCTCCCCCACAAACTGAATACCTAGCTGTGAGATCTTTACTCTAAATTATCCCGATTGTTACAGTTTAATTGCGAACTGAAACGACGCTTGTTTGTTGTTTGGGCAAGCGATTTGGAAAGCAGCCACTGAAACATGCCTCTTATGAGTGACAGACAGATTTGATTTTGCGACAGTGATGTTGCACGGCAAGCCTGAAGAGGGTGACAGAGAGCAAATATGAATGTTGCAGAGTATACCTTAAAACATTAAAACTGAGTAAGTAAATAAAGAATAGTCCAATGGTTGTAGACAAATGCACATTTCTCACTTGTAAAGGGTAGTGTGATGCTGCAACAGAAGAAGGCTTACTGCAGACATCAAGAAGAACCATCAGCAACAGAAAAGTGATTGCACCCATCAGTTCCTTTCCTTACATCCATCCATCCATGGACAGCTCCATCAAGCCATCCATCCAGAGACAAATCTATCCATCCAGCCATGCTCCTGACAACAGGTTTTATGTTGTACTGCACTACTTTGGTTTAATGTATATCAATAGAATAAAAATACATTATGGTTTGTGTTTTTGGAGAGGCAGAACACAAAAGATTCAATGTTGGATAAATAACAGAAAAATATCTGTATCGTGCATCATTTCTTATAAACTTCCAGGTTTTGCCTTTTTCTCTATGAAGTGTTTATTTTTAGTCCTGGGTCTCTATGAAGTGTGAGACCAAAACACTATTTTAGTTTCATCAGGCAGCGAGGCAGAAACAGAACCGACAGCCAGCAGTATGACTTGTTAGGTCTGACTCAAATAGACTATTTGTCATTGTGCAACCTGGCCGCTTGTTCTCAAAGCGTCGGCAGGTTATTTATGTGAAAGCAGGAGCCAAAATTCCTTTTCATCACACCTGAAAGCTGCATCGGTTTCTACTGCGTCTGTGGGTTAAAGGTCGAAGGAGCTACACATTCTGCTTCACTTAACAAGCTAGAAAGAGTGTGCCTGAAATCCGAGTTTACATCCTTTAGATGATCTAAAACTAGAAAGAACATTTAATCAGTGAGTCGTAAAATTGTATACTAAATATTGAAATGTTTCTAAAAGCATGGAAGTAAAATGACAATATCTGGGTTTATAAAGCTGAAAATATTCCAGCTCTGCAATGGCCTAACACAAGCAGTGAGACGAAGAAAATCAAATTGAGCGGGATATCAGACCACCGCCAGAGACCAATTACAGCAGGTCTGCTTTTAGATCTGTGGGGGAGGGAAGGGAAGGTGGTTTTATGTGGGGTCATTTTAATCTGTAAAGCACTTTGTGATTAAACTTCTTGTATGAAAAGCGCTTTATAAATAAAGTTTGATTTGATTTGACACAATTTAGATCAAACCACAACAAACAAGCAAGATTTCTGGCTCTCATAGACCTGTAACTTCTTCTGTAAGATGCTTCTCTGTCCTCCACTCGTTACCTGTATTAATGGCACCTATTTGAACTTGTTATCAGTATAAAAGACACCTGTCCACAGTCTCAAACAGTCACAGTCCAAACTCCACTATGGCCAAGACCAAAGAGCTGTCAAAGGATACCAGAAACAAGATTGTAGACCTGCACCAGGGCTGGGAAGACTGAATCTGCAATAGGTACGCAGCTTGGTATAAAGAAATCAATTGTGGGAGCAATTGTTAGAAAATGGAAGGCATACAAGACCACTGATAATCTCCCTCGATTTGGAGCTCCACGCTAGATCTCCCCCTGTGGAGTCAAAATGATCACAAGAACAGTGAGCAAAAATCCCAGAACCACACGGGGGGACCTAGTAAATGACCTCCAGAAAGCTAGGATCAAAGTAACAAAGGCTACCATCAGTAACATGGCGCCCCACATACGGAGGCCTCAGTCCTCGACGCAGTCGTCCCAGGTTCAAGTCCCGTCCTCGTGGACCTTTGCAGCATGTCATTCCCCACTTCTCTCTCCCCCCTTCTATACTGTCCACTGTCAAATAAAGACCACTATGGCCACAAAATCTTACACATTTTTTTATGCATCACTTTTTATAAAAAAAATTCTTAGCACTGTGCATCTTTAACAAAGTTGAGTAAATATGTTTAAAAGTAATATTGAACAAATTAGAATGGGATGAGCCAACCTACAATAGGCAAGCAACTTGGTGAGAAGAGATCAACTGTTGGAGCAATTATTAGAAAATGGAATAAATATAGGATCACTGACAATCTCCCTCGACCTATGGCTCCATGCAAGATCTCACCTCCTGTGGTACACATGATCTTGAGAACGGTGAGGAAACAACCTAGAACTACACGGGGGGAACTGGTCAATGACCTAAAGAGAGCTGGGACCACAAAAACAAAGGTTACTATTAGTAACACTACGTCGTCCTGGATTGATATCCTGCAGCACTTGAGGTTAAGCCAGCACATGTCCAGACTTGTCTAAAGTTTGCCAGAGACCATGTGGATGATGCAGAGGAGGAGTTGGAGAGTGTCATGTGGTCAGATGAGACCAAAATATAATTCTCTGGTAGAAACACCACTTCTTGTTTTTGGAGGTGGAACAATGCCGAGTTGCATCCAAAGAACACAGTACCCACTGTGAAGCATGGGGGTGGAAATATTATGCTTTGGGGTTACTTTTCTGCAAAGGGGACAGGACAACTTATCCATGTAAAGAAAAGGATGAATGGGGCCATGTATCGTGAGACTTTTGGCAAAAACCTCCTTCCATCAGTGAGAGCATTGAAGAAGAAACGTGGCTAGATCTTCTAGCATGACAATAATCCCAAACATACCGCCCAGGTAACAAAGGAATGGCTACATAACAGGCATTTCAAGGTTGTGGAGTGGCCTAGGCAGTCTCCAGACCTTAATCCAAAAGAGAATCTCTGGAGTGAGTTGAAAGTCAAAACATCACAGCTCTAGAGAAGAACTGCATGGAAGAATGGGTCAAAATACCAGCTACAGTGTGCCCAAACCTGTCATTGCCAACCAGGATTACATTACAAAGTATTGAAGGGAACTTTAGTTATTGACAAATACTTATTTTCTGCACCATTATATATTCTTTAAAAATCATACAATGTGATTTCCTGGATTTTTTTTTTACATTCTGTCCCTCTCAGTTGAAGTACATCCATGATGAAAATGAGAGACCTCTCTCATCCATTTATGTTGAACAACTTGCAGAATCGATGGCTGCAAAATACTTTTTTGCCCCACCGTATAAACCGCTTTGCCAGTAACTTCTTATTTTACAAAACCGGTTGTTTGGCGATGTCTGCTCATCTCCCTCTGAATTACAATTTAACCACCGCTCTCGGCCAGTGACTCTATAGGGACATTTCTGAGTACATACCACAAGACTGGTACTCTATTGGTTCCTGAAATTGCCCCATAAACGGCCCTGTCGGTCTAGCCCGGTAGAGTGGAGACATGCGCATACCGTGAAGTTCCGATAAAATTACACGGAAGCTGAATCACCCTGAAATGTGCCGTATAAAATCTGACAGGACCCAAGACAGGCACGTGTTGACGGACCATCCGAGCAGCAGCTGCGTTAAGTTGGGAAAACTGAAATTTTGGGCAGCAAACGCGGGGCGTCAACTAATTGTAGGGACTCTTTGTACTGACGTCATTATGCCTCCCATCCGCGGATCGGCAAAGTCATTCAGTCAAGATGGAGACTCAACTAATCGTTGCTGTATGTAATTTTCGTAAATTGTATGACACAAGTCGCAAATGCGCCTGACAATGACGTTTTCTGGCTTTATTAATTAAATAAAGCCAAGCCACTCTCTCGACATGATCCGCCATGTTGACCAACTAGCAACAGAGAAATCCCCGCCCGCGCGCAGACGTACTGACATGACGCGCTGACGCGGACTACAAAGTGTGCAAACAGCTGGAATTTAATTTTAGAGCATCAACTTTTGTTCGTTTGAGCGATTTGACGCCTGGACGCGCTGACCGGTGTGATCGCCCCATTAGTCCACACATTAGAATTGTAAAGAAAACCTGCGGTGAATTATCAACAAGGTACATCAAAACAGAGAAGAAAGCAAGCTTATGTCAGCCAGTCAGATTATTTCAGAAATAAATGGTAATGTTACACATATTTACGTTGAATTGTTGTATGCAGCAGCTGGGATTTCATATTTTTTGCCATGACCCTCACCTTATGATTGGCTCAAGGGGTGAAACATTACTTTTTCCAGTGTTTCAGATTCTCCTCCTTTTTAACCTTTATGGAATATGACACCTGTCTTAGATTTTTTCCCTACCAGCCTTCATATATAGCACCAACCTATAAATTTCTGCTTTTTGTTTCCCTTCACTTTATGAAGGTGCAAGAATTGAGGTTTCAGAATACACTTTAAGACTAACTGTTAAACAGCAAGAAGACAGCAGCATGAAGTAGGTGAAACAAATATGAATAGATGAACCTTGTACCTGATCTAATAATTTATTCTGTTTGTGTTCGCAACTGAAGCCAATAATTAAAACAGAACTAGATGCTCAGTTCAAACACAAAGCCTCCATGCGACAGCAGAGTTTTAAACAAACTGGACTTGAGATGCTTGGCACGAAGCACCGCTTCCTCTCGTTGGCTCCTTGTTCCTCGCTCCACCATCCCTTCTTCCCCCTGACTCAATTCATGACTGGTGTTCAACCTCGCTGTGGAGGAGAGATGAATTATACATCCTCTGCTAAGAGGGTCTGAACAATGGTACGGGCAGACCACAGAGATAGAAGGAAGACAAGATAAGGGGAAGGCTGGGAAGAGAAAGAGGAAGGACATCTGCAACACTCTTTTCATCGTTTCAGGCAAAAAAACGAAGGGTGGGCGGATGGAGGAGGAGAGGATGGAGAAATGTCTTTTTTAAACAGCAACAGTTACTATAAATAGCACGATTACATTCTTCCCTCTGTTCTCGCTGACATGCGCTGTAAAAGCATCATGAGGGGAGGATGTCTGCCTTCATTCTTCCTTTATTTATTCAATGAAATTTAGAGAAACAAGGGGAAGTGAATGAAACACGAAAAAAATCAATTATCGAGAAAAAAATTAAAAGAACCAAATATTATTTTATTACTGTGTCTTTTTTAGGTGAACGAGCAACTGGTATCACATCAGAAAAGTTCAAACCTACAATAACTCCAGTTTATGTGGAGGAGTGAATTAGCATTAAATCTTACCTTATTACGCTGGGAGTCTACCTCATGCAACAAAAAATAGACTTGAATGTTTAGAGTATTTCATTCATCATTCATCAGTTAAATCTGCACAAATTAATAAAATGCCATTAAGATCTACTACTATCGATGCTATCCGACAGCCTTAAACCACCTGTAGTCGAGTATATCTCTACATATAGACGTCACTTGTTTATCGGTTTATTTTACTTATTCTTGTGTTTTAAAATTTATTTTTTTATTTTAAGACATTATCTTTTTTAATTACACAGTTTTAGATTTTGCTGTTTTAGCTAGCTAACAGTTTTAGCTGCATTCAACATTAGGACACCCATAAACCAGGAAGACCAAGAAGCATACGGAAATATAACACCATAATAAATATGTTAGGAAATGCAAGTGAAAATCTCAAACAAGCCGTAAAGGAAAATAATTAAATAACTCACAAGACGAAAAGGTTTGTATTAAAGTGTTGCAATTGTTCTGGCAGACCAGAGGTCCAAGTAAAAAAATAAAAAACCCAACAACAAACCAAATACGACACCCTTCAAATGCTGAAATTCTGACTGGTTAAGTTGGAGGTTCCTCACCAACCAAAACCTCAGAATTCAATATGGCTCCCATAAGTGTTAGCTGCAATAAAATGCAGCAAATGTGTCCATACCTCATTAAATCAGACACCTACCATACAGGATTATGAGAAAAAAAACTGCTTTTTAGTTGTACGGCTTCTCGTTAAGAGACTGACTTGGTCACTGAGCACAACAGTTAGCAAGCTTGTGTTTTCTGCCATGTAACTGGAACACAGTGCAGGTGGGAGGTCATTCCTGGATCTGAACGCTAATTCAGAGATATATGTAATCAAAAGATGCCTGAAGATATTGTTAAAGTAGTTTTTCTGATTCTCCACTTTAGAAAAGAAAATGTGTCTAGATTTAATCTATGGATAGCAAGAACACCAACGCCTCACCAGCAGGTGGCAGTAACATAAATATTAACATCTTAAATGTAAAAGAAGTAAAAAAGCGGAAGGCGAACGCAGTGTTGCCAACTTAGCAACTTTGTCGCTATTTCTAACGACTTTTCAGACCTCCTTAACTACTTTTTCCCAAAAAGTGCCTAGCAACAAATCTAGCAACATTTCTGACCAGCCGTAGCTACTTTCTGTGAAACTTGGTTGCCGATATTCTCTACAGATTAGAAACCCGGCTTGTTCTGCATCCAGACTGTTTCCAGACACTCAGAATGGGAATGATCTGCGCATGTGCATACAGTATTATCACAGTACATCTGACCAATCATAAACATTTCTCGTTTCCTTTCACCCACTTACAAAGTTGTTTTGCATGTAAAATTAATTCAAAAGTAATAAAGAAATCTGCAAGTATATAAGAGCGATCTTTATTTTATAACCTACACACAAACATCGTTCTTCACCTTCACTTCTTTCAACAGGAAAAAAAGGCAGAAGCTTGTCTATACTAAGCTGCCGCTACATCCGCCAATTAATCTGAAGAACATTTCTAGGATTAAAAGGACTGATGTCACAATGGGCCCTTGAAAAAGTCATCCATGTGTTTATCTTTAGTCGGACTGATTACTGCAATAGTGTCCTTAAAGGTCTGCCTGAAAAGTCAATTAGACAGCTGCAGCTGATCCAGAACGCTGCTGCTCGTGTTCCTCACTAGAACCAGGAAAGTGGAGCACACCACCCCAGTTCTAAAGTCCTTACACTGGCTCCCTGTAGCTCAGAGAATAGACTTCAAAATACTTTTACTAGTTTATAAATCACTGAATGGCTTTTACCAAAGTATATTGAAGATCTGTTGTCACTATACCACCCCCCAGATCACTCAGGTCCTCTAATTCCAGTCTACTAATCATCCCTAGAATCAGAACCAAACATGGAGCTTTCATTTTCTATGCTCCCCTTATCTGGAACAAACTTCCAGACCACTACAAAGCTGCTGAAACACTGAGTTCCATCAAATCAAGGCTAAAAACCCATCTGTTTAGAGCTGCCTTTGAGTAAGCATTTAATAGCTGGAATGTCATACGTTTTAAAAGTTTGATATGTTATAGACCTATTATAAAAAAAGAAGAAAAAAAAAAGCTACCAGGAACAGTTTCTTCCGCCAGGCTGCCTCTCTGAACACTTTACAACCAGAGTGATTGTTACTCCACTGTAAAACAAAGTAATCTTTTTTTGCACTATTTTAACCTGCCTTTAAAAATGTATGGGTAATTATGTAAAATAATGTATTAAAAAATTGGTAAATATTAAGTTATTTGTTGTTAAATGGGCTTGATTAGACAAAAGGAGATATATATATATATATATATATATATATATATATATATATATATATATATATATAAAAATTTTTTTTAAATGTTTTACACAATAAAACCCAATATTGGTGGTCCATTTAAGAACTTATACCAAAAGCATTGTTCTTAGCTCTCTTTCAAAGTAAAACAAACCAGCTAAATAGTTCATTAGCGGGAGTAGTGAAAATGAGCGTGTGCAGCCAAGTGTTTTCTTCTTATCAAGTAACCTAGAGCCTGAGCCCATTATTACCCCACACAATTACAGAGTTCTCTGAGCCGTGACTAAATACTGATTGAAAACTTTCCTACTGCACTAAAAAGCCAAATGTGTTAGAGGGGTTTTATTCATTTAAAGGGACTAAGAGTACGTAAAAAAAAAATAAAAGAATCATTGAGCTGATGATAGGATGATGCTTCTGAGGAAAACAACAAAAAAACAAAATCAAAGTATAGGTGTTCATAAGCTTTTTGTTCAGTAATTTACTTTGCTACCATTTTATTTGTAATTCCAACAGGGTGTACACTGAATTAGATTAAATACAGTGGGGCAAAAAAGTATTTGGCAGCCACCAATTCTGCAAGATATACCACTTAAAAAAATGAGGTCTGTAACCTTCATCGGTTACACTTCAGCTGTGAGAGTTGAAGTGTAACTCTGGTTGTAAAAAAAAAAAAAAAATAATAATAATAATAAGGAAATCATATAGCATGATTTGTAAAGAATGTATTTGTATAATGGTGCCGAAAATAAGCATTTAGCACCTACAACCAAGCAAGAATTCCGGCCCACACACACCTGTTAATCTTCTTTAGGAATCTCTTCTATTCTCCACTTATTAACTGTAATAATGGCACCTGTTTAAAGGTTTGGAAAGGTGTCTTTTATACACATAACGTGTTCAGACTAACCTCCGCCATGGCCAAGACCAAAGAACTGTTTAAGGACACCAGAGCCAAGATTGTACACCTACACGAGACTGGGATGAGCCAATCTACAATACGCAAGCAGCCTGTTGAGACGAGATCAACTGCTGGAGCAATTTTTAGAAAATGGAATAAATAGTAAACTACCTCGACCTGGGGCTCCATGCAAGATCTCACCATTTGGGGTAAGGGACTCGTTAATGACCTGAAGAGGGCTTGGACTACAGTAACAACAGTTGGTATTAGTAACACACTATGTCGCCATGGATCAAAATCCTGCAGTGCTCAAGGTTAAGCCCTAAAGTTTACCAGAGACGATCTGGATGATCCAGAGGAGGACTGTGAAAATGTCATGTGGTCAGATGAGACCAAAATAGAACTTTTTGGTATAAACGCCACTCGCCATGTTTGAAGGGGGAAAAATGCTGAATTGCACGGACGTAAAAAAATTATGCTTTTGGGCTTCTTTTCTGCAAAGGGGACAGGACGACTGATCCTTATTAAGGAAGGGATGAATGGGGCCATGTATCATGAGATTTTCGGTAAAAACCTCCATCCATCAGTGAGAGCATTGACGATGAAAGGTCGCTGGATCTTCCAGCATTACAACGATCCGAAACACACTGTCTGGGTAACAAAGGAGTGGCTACGTGAAAAGCATTTCAAGGTTGTTGAGTGGTTTAGCCAGTCTCCAGACCTCAATCCAATAGAGAATCTGCAGAGGGAGTTGAAAGTCAAAATGTCACAGCTCTAGAGAATATCTGCATGGAAGAATGGGCAAAAATACCAGCTACAATTTGCACAAACCTAGTGAAGACCTACAGGCAACGTTTGATCCGTCATTCCCAACCAAAGTTACATCACAAAGTATTGAGCAGAACTTTTGTTAGTGACCAAATACTCATTTTCTGCACAGTTATACAAATTAATTCTATTTAAAAAAAAAAGTCATACAATGTGACGTCCTGGATTTCTTTTACATTCTGATTTTTCAGAATAATTTCTTTTTTTTGCTGATACTTTGGACAAGAGGGATGGATGCATAGATGGATGGATGAACGGACACTATAGATGGATGGACAGACATTTGGATGGATGGATGGATGGATGGATGGATGGATGGATGCACAAACGGTCTGAGAGACAGATGGATGGAGCAATAGGAAAGGACAGACAAACAGAAAGATGGACAGAGTAATATAGTTTTCACCAAATTAACAGGGATAAAATCAAGAGATAAAACATTTTTCTGTTGTCTTGCTTATTCAAACCTTTTCATAGCTGGAAAATACTTAAAACTCCATACCTGTCGATTGTTACGCTTCGGTTTTAATAATTGTAATTGTAATACAATAAATTCAATAAATTATTACAGTTTTAATAACTGTAATACAATACAATATTGGTCATTTTGCTGAAGGTTATGACAAAATTTCCAATCAGCCTATACCCAGCTGCAGCCTAATATTTCAGTCTCCAACTAAAGAGAACTTCCCTGTAAACTCTGGATACAGTTAATGTGGGTTCACATGTACAGCCAGAGAAGAAACCTAATAAAAGCAGACAATAGAACTAGGGCAATAGGCGATCTCAGACACCATTTCTCCTAGATATTTCCAGTGCCAACATTACACAGCAGGAGCTGGTTCAAAGTAAAACCAGCAAAAGATCCATAATCAAAAGTGAAGTTAGCTCTGTGTGGGTGTGGAGGCTCAGAATTATCTCTCTCTTGCTCTCCAACTGGCTGCCTCACAGAAGGAACTCTTAGGGAACAAAAAAAATCAGTTCTGACCAAGAAGTAAAGGTACTAAAGCAACCAACTGTGCATGTTGCACAATCTTTGTACATCAGTTTTGTTGTAAATTCTTTAGGATTTAAAGAGGTGGACGTGCAATGACAGCTTAGTCATCTGCACAGCTGTAGGTCTTCGTAAATATTCAAAGTGCCTCTCAGCGTATTTGGAAAGCAGTTTCCGATACACAGGTGGGCAGAGAAAAAAAGAAAACAGTGAGATAATCAGTTGGGGAGTGAACGTGTTGATTAAACTGATGAGTTTCCTCCATCTGTTTTCCGTCTCCACCTCTCCAACCAAAGGCAAATCCGCACATACCCACAGTGATGAGAACCGATTATTCACAACTTCACCCCAAAACTATGCAGCGCTAATTCTCACCCACTTTGTTCTGAAAATGTTGGCAAACTTAACAGATGTACATGTGGTAGCTACGCAGAAGATCTGCTAAAAGAAACCAGCTGATTCTTCCTAAATGTGAATTTCAGTCTGGGATGTTTTGATAGATTTGAAAAGAGTTTAGAAATCACCTAAAATACTAAAAAGAGAACAAGAATAGTTATCCAGTAACATGCTGAAGAGGTCAAAAGTTTCTTTAAAGTGTCAGTGTGTACAAATCACACACTCTTACTGAACTATGTGCTCTTGGTCTGAAAGCAAGTCAACCCAGTAGTCCTGAAAAAAAATCTTTAAAATGCTAAAAAAAAGAAAAGTAGGACAACTTTTCCTTTCTCAACACTCTGAGTCATCCACCAGCCTGCCGTCAAAGGCTTTTTGTGCAACATTAAAATTCATGATCCGCCTCTGCAATTTAGAGTTTGAGTGTTCTCATGTGACTCTCATTCAGTGGGTCACCACTCATGCAGTCATCGAATAAAACGGAGTTCAGCTTCAATACTTGTGTGCAATTAATTACTTAACTCAGAGGTTCAAACTGCTTCATGCAAATGACTAGTTTGATTTACAAGGTGGGAGCAACAAGGCATAAATATGAAACGTGTTGGATAAACTGTGTTTGCATCACAACCTCTAATATGAATGTGATGGCTGTATTGTATTACTTTAGGTCAAAATACATAGCATCTGAGAGGGGAGGAGCAAAATGTCTCCGTACATATTTTTTATATTTAACGGATGTGACTAAAGGTTTGTAAACACTTATATAGTTGGTTTTGAGGACAGACTGAGGACAAAGCTCTTTAGTTTCATAGTGAAACTGGATTTCAGGCCTCATGGTCATTTTGTTGGATCTTTCCGCAGAAAAGACCAAGACCAAAACACAGTTCTGGATATTACACCTAAGCAAACAGCATTTACAGGGAGGTAGTTCTGTTGAAATTACCCTGAACCTTTGGGACAAAACTTTGTTTCTGATGCCAAACATTTACAACTATCAGAGTATTCTAAGAACTTTATGTCAGTTTGTTGTTCACTAAAACCTGAATTTTGTTAACTTTAATATAAGAAATGGCCATTAATTGAAATCAGGTGTGCTGAAGCATGGAAAACACCCAAAACATGCAGGCAGTGTGCCTTGAGGACCAGGGTTGAGAAACACTGCTCTGAAACACTACGGTTTCTCAGAATAACAGTTTTATTTCTATACTGCAGTTAGACGTGACAAAAACATTTATACATTTTGTAAAACATTTTACAAACATTTTTTTAATAAAAACTTACAATGCATGATCTAAAATATGCATAGCTTTACCATTTGTTTCTAAAGCTATACATAACAACAATGACCGCTTTGGTCTTCAGTGAGCTCCCATCATATTTCTGCTGATGGGAAATTTATACAGAGTAGCTAGCCAACAGGCTAAAAGTTATGTTTTCTCTGTGTTTTGATATGACTTGTTCATAATACAGCTCGTAACATATTTCAATACTGTAATCGTGTGTGGACAAAACTTACAAGAAAAGGTTTATCTCCGGCTTCATAAACGTATTTAACTGTATGACGTTCAAAGCAAAGCACTAACAGGTGTTTCAGCACAACTTCATCTTACATACAGCTGTCAGAGTACAGCATGTAGAGCAAGTAACAGAGAGGACTTCTAAAACTCATAATTTAAAAAAAACTTTAATCCTGGTGCCAACCTGATGTCTGGGATCCAATCATCCCTAGTTCAGAGTGGGAAAAATAGTCTAGGACCAAACAAAGGTTTTTCACTTGAGCCATTCATGTTGCACCTTTTCTTCAGTTTTGAAGTGACTCATTTCCTTCTTAATGGACCATTACATAATTACAGATTATCTCAATTTTAAATCACTGAATGAATAAACCCAAATGTGTCTTCAAAGTCACCCGTGGCTATCTGCAATGAGCCCCTGCATAAAAGCTTTAGTAACAACTTAACTATGGTGTAAAGACAAAGGAAGCTGAACATTAATAGGCAAACAAAAGAGATTTATAAAACATAGCTGATGACTGAGGACTGAGCATGTTTAATTTCAAAGTAAAGCCAAGAACAAAGTTAAACACCAAGCCAGATTTCTCCATGTGGTCTTGAATCACCCTGATATCCATCCTATCAAAAGTTAACTGAGCTCAAACTTCTCCACACTGCGGCCTTTATAACCCCGGGGCTCGATTAGCTATGATTGGTTGGTTCTGTGTCAAGCAGTCGCAGATGTTCCCCGCTTTCAATCTCTCTGAAGAGCGGAGGCTGAGGGAGGATAACGGGAAAAAAAGGGTGTGGGGAGCATAAAACGATGTTGGATGAAAAGAAAAAAAGTTGAATATAAAGATAGAAAGACAGTCAAATGTTTCAGTGAGGAAAAGTAAAGCAATGACCCAGTTTAAAGTGCAAAGGCAGAAAGCTGTTTTTTTTGGCTTGCAGTGAAGCGTGTATCTGCGGCATTAAGCTCTTAGTGCTTCAAAGGGAAACAGTCAAAGGATGACAAAAATAGACTGTCTTAATTTAGACCTGAGTAAAAGCTATTAATTTATTAGGAGACAAACATCCTCCATCTGAGCAGCACAAAAGTTACTAATCCAGGCAAAGAGGGAAGTTTATGATTTCACTGAGTTTTCCAATATTTCACCTTCTGCTGCTTCAAAGTTTGCTAAAACCTTAGAAACTAAACGTTTCTGCAGCTAAACCCCAGATGCATTTCTATAACAGGAACTGGGATGCAAAAGATGTTCCTGTTTCTCTGTTTCAGATGAAAAGGCAATCCAGCAAACCATTGTAGTGACCAAGATCTGATCTTTCAGGCACCTATCCCCTAACCCTACCCTGAAATTATCCTGATGTTAAAAGTTCAGAAAAGCATTTTTTTTATTGATCCATTATTAATTATCTTTTTTAAATTGATTTTGTGTTAAGCTCAGAAATGTAACGCTGTGATTATAATTAACAGGATTTATTTTTAAGGAATTTACCATGGAAAAAAAAGAGAAAAACATTCAATTATCAATCAGTCCCAAAGTGACTGAAAAAGATGGAGTGCTTATTTTACCAGTCGTTTATTTTTTAACAGATCATACACAATTTAAAATACAATAAAATCAAAGTACATAATCAAATAAACAAAACATTCACAATTTATACACCAGCTTTGTTTAAATGAATGTTCTGATGAAAGTTTAAAGCTCACATTTTTAAGTTTACCAAAGAAAGTTCCGTTTTTCCATTTTGTATTTATGCCCCGACCCTAAAATTCAAAATTATCAAACCCAAGGCCTTTTTCTTTTTTCTGTGCTTTTTCCTTTTAAGCTTCCATCCCAGGTGAACAGCTGACACGCGTTTACTGACTCAAAGAAAGATAGGAGTCCAACCAAGAAACAGATGGCAAATAGAAGCTCAGTCAGTTTCCAGACCAGTTCTTGCTTTTCCATCCATCCTTTTTTTAACCCCTGTTCAGTTTTCGAGTGACCTAAAGTAGGAACCCACCAGAGCCACTCAGAAAGCAAGCGGAGTCAGAACCAAGAGGCCTTCTACTCTAATGTCGCGTTCACACCGCACGCTTTGTCGGCGTCATAAAATGCTCACAAAGTGACTAGTTTGTAGTGTATACATTTTTAAGCCTGCAAAGCCTGCCAATAAAAAAAATTAAAGAAATTAAAAAAATGGAGAGAGTGGCTTGGCTTTATTTGCTAAATAAAGCTAGACAACGTCAATGTCGGGCACATTAGCGCCACCCCATTCTTGAGAGGCGTTCTGAGTCTGTAGAGTTTAACCATTTGCTCCAGGAGCTGCGTATGGATAAGGTTCGCTTTCAGCGCTGCTTTAAATGTATAGTGACTTAACTACAGTGACGACAAGGGGGGGGCGGGGGGCAAGCCAAACTTCTGCGTTGCCGGCTTTTTGCTGCTTTGAAGCTTGAAAAGCAGCAAAAGCTTCGCAGCGACTGACGGCCTCAACAATAGGCTTAACATGTAATCTTGACGTTCTAGGCGTTGACGTTTTGCCTCATTTCCACTGAAAGGTACGGGTCAATATTTTATGGTCGTATGCAGGAGAGCGTTTCCACAGCTAACATGTTGACACACTAGTACATCAGAGATGTCTGTGATTGGTCAGCCCAACATCAGCCCCAAATCATTTCACCAGAATGGTGCTCTTTAGTCAATGTAATTAGTAGTCACTGCAACTTATTGCAAGGCTAGTTTATCTAAAATGGTCTTTTGGTGATTTTGACCACCAGTAGGTGTAGAGAACAACAAAACAGATCGCTGTGATCGTTCTTTTACATGCGTTTTTAAAAGTATTCAATGAGCTGCACTTGTAGTAAAAAGCTTTCCAGTTCAATCAAAACTCGCTCTCAGTCAGCCATTGCTCCTTAAGTGGACATGTGGTTACCAGAGGTGGTTAGAGTAGCCAAAAATTTTACTCAAGTAGAAGTAGAACTACTTTAACATACACTACAATAACAAGGGTAGCCCCAAATAACACAAATTGACAATGTCAGCAGCGGGTGTTTCCACCATTTGCCACAATGACAGCAACGTCTCATGCTCCTCACTAGCCTCATGATGTTGTCCTGAGGCAATGCGTTCCACTCTTCCACAAGTGCTACACCCTGTTCTGTCAGGTCACATGGGGGTGGGATATGATCATCCAATCTCTGCTTCAGCTGGTCCCAAACGTGCTCTATGGGGTTCAGGTAGGGCTGGACGATATAGAAAAAGAGCATATCGATAAAGGGAATAGTCATATTGATCGATAAATATCACAAAATGTAAAAAATATATTATAGGGACCTCCCTGTTCATTTTGTTATTCTTCAATGAACTAATTTTAACTAAGAATTAAATTAATTCATTTTTCAAACACCTCTTTTTATAATGAATAAGTTTGTAAGACACAGAAATCAAGAGACCTGAGTAACATCAGTAAATACAAAGAAAAGTAATATTATTAACCATTATATTATATATTTTTTTAATTGTTAGTAATTGAAATTAAAGGCTTATCTTGATGCTTTTTAATCTTTCAAACATCTTATGACACTTTATAATATTAATGGCTGAAACCTTTGGTTTAGTTTGTCAACAAATCTTATCCTAATTCATTTCAGCCGGCTGGCCTATCCAACCCTGTTGTGTTTTTAAAGCCTTTTTCGCTTCTGAGGACCGGGTCAGAACCGAGGGGGACATTTTAAAAGCCACAGGTGTTGTTAGCAGTGCGACCTGGGTAAGTTTCCTGTGTCTCTCTGTAACGGATTCGCAGCGAGCCAGGAGAGGGGAGTCCTGCTTAAGACAACTGATCGTAGTATTTTATTTGGTTTATTATTGCTACGTTTAGTGTTTTAGTGGGTCGAGGATCGGTTCAAAATGGGATGTAACCTTTACCCGAGTCACTGAAAAATTTATCCGGAACAACTTCCTCCGCTGCTCCCTTGCTGTGACATCTGACTGACGTGAAGTTACGGCGATGGTTCGCTTAGGGACTATCAAAAGATTCTGTTTTAGCTCAAATCATTTAATCCTTTTTGTGGTTTGAAAGGAGAGAGGGGTGGCTGACAGAGCTGCCTATCAGTGGCAATGATTTGCTTGGAGTAAGTAATGATTGTTGTATTAAACTACCTGATAGGCTATAATGAAAAAATGAGCAAAAACGTTTTTTTTCTATCGAACTTTTTTATCGACCCCTTTTTTTCTATCGCACCACACGTCTATCGATCGATATATATATCGAATTATCGTCCAGCCCTAGGTTCAGGTCAGGGGACATTGCTGGCCATACCATATGAGGCACTCCGACTTCTTGAAGTCAAGCATTGACAATCTGGCACGATGTGGTGGAGCACTATCATCCATGAACAGAAAGTTGGGGGTGTGCTGGCGGAATTAGGGGATGATGATGGGTTCTATGATGTCTCTGAGGTAAGAACGTGCAGTGACTGAACCATCTATAATAACCAAAATTTGTATTGCGCTTACTGGTGATGCCCGCCCAGACTGTTACACCTCCTCCACCAAAGCTAACCCTGGGGACCATGTTGACCTCGGCGTATCGCTCACCTCACCTTCTCCAGTAACGCTGACGACCATCATTTCTGTGCAAGGTGACCCGACACTCGTCAGTGAACAGGACGGTGGACCACTGCTCCATTGTCCAGGTCACATGGTCTTGGGCCCACTGCAAATGTTCACGGCGGTGTCTTGGTGTCAGTGGAGTCACCTGCAAAGGTCGTCTGGTATACAAGCCAAAGCGGTGGAGTCTGTTGCGAATGGTTTGTCTGTAAACCCTAGTACCCCTCACATCTCGTAAACGGGCCTGCAGCTGTGTGGCAGTAGCATTACGATGTTTGAGTGCATAGGTCTTTAGGTACTGGTCATCGTTGCGGTCTGTCACTCGTGGGGCTCCACTCCTGGGTCTGTCACGAACTCTGCCAGTAGTTCTGTTTTTTGATGCAAGTCTGCCAATGACACTTTGAGACTGACACTTTGTCTGACTGCCTGCCACCGACCTGAAGGCGCACTATGGCCAGGTGGCGCTGCTCGTCTGTTAAGTGACATCGTGTGTTCATGGGTGTTTGAAGGACGAAGTTGGAATTACTTACTGACAATACCAGCTTTTTAAACCCACAGAATGTTGAAATTGATGCCACATTGAAAAGGGTTGTCTTTAGTATTTTTTTGGTATTGGCACCAATATGTAAGGCACACTGTACACAGTAAGACCATTGCGTGGAAAACACAAAATGAGGTGTGTCTGTCACCCCAATACAATTGCCTCCCTATCCCAAAAATCTTTGAAGTGAAACAAACACCATATGGATTACATCCACCGAGTCTCTCATGATACCCCTAACCTATTGTGAGTAGTGTATGTTAGACCAAGGTAATGTACCCCCACTCGATCTCCAAATGGCACAACAACCTCAGCAGATAGAAAATAATGCTAAATTGATTAAGCTTGTGTATAAACAATTGGTCTCACTTCAAAATAAACTGCATGCGTGAGTCTCATGCATTTTTGGTTAAAACAAGCATTCAGTTTCATTCAGTAAAATTACTCGCTGTGGGTAGAGTAGCCATAAATTCTACTCAAGTTTATTTCCTAAAAATATTAATCAAGTAAAAGTAAAAAGTACAGTCTAGTAAAACTACTCAAATTTTTTTTTTTCCCAAAACGTTAGTGAAGTAAATGTAACTGAGTAAATCCAACTAGTTACTACCCACCTCTGGTGGTTACAAGCTGAAGTAAATAAACTGTCGTTGACCAGAGAAGTCACTGCAATGGTAGGCAGACCCCCCATAAAAAGGTCTGCACCCCCTGCTGTCCTGGCGGAAAGTTACTTTGTAACACTGACACCAATGGAGAAGTATAAAAGGAAAACGTCTGTCAATACGTGTGCATGTGAGTGCAAACTTGCTCATGAAGAAGCATAAATAAGGCTTTAGAGTGTGGGATGGCCGCTTTTATAATGAAAACAGACAAAATTGCATACCGAAATGACCTACAGCCAGATGATCAGATTGAGCTGAGAATAGCAGCTGTGGGGCAGGATTTCTCACGAATTAAGCGTTTGACGTGCGTTTTTGCATCTGCCGCTGAAGTTGAAAAATCTGAACTTCGGCATCAATTCGCGCCGCATCAACCAATCAGGAGATTGATGACGTGGTTTCACATAATGCTGTGACCCAGTTCACAAGGTCTGGTCCGGCAAAATTTTTCATTCAGCATGGAGGAAATTCTGATAACGGCTGTGGCTAATCACCCCGAGCTATACGACACCAGCTGCTTTCTCTACAGAGACAGGAATAAAAAGGACCTCGCTTGGAGGAATACAAGTAAGGAGATAGGGCAACCTGGTAAGTTAATTTCCCTTTTGAAAGTTTTCACGTTACGTTACTGACTCTGCGAACCTGCGCAGGGTAGGCGACTCTCCACAGTAAATAGAGAATGGAGACTCTCTCTTCCAACGCTATATCGACAGCTGCCATCTTGCAAATACACCGTCTGGCCTCCCACAAGTTGTGTATATCTGGCTTGACGGGTGTCCAATTCGTTTTGGATGCGCGTCGAGATACGAATGTTCAAGCGTCAAACTCTGGCATGCGGCGCGTATTTGACACTTTGGTGTGAACGCACAGTCAGTCATTTAACCTCTACGGCTTCTGAATCCAGATGTATATATTTAAAACTACTATAATGAAGAAAGTACATTTAACTTCCTTACACTATGCAAACATAATTAAAGTAGGTGTGATATGTTTCAGAAATAAACCAAGCCCAACCCTGTTCTACCATGCTGTGGAATTGCTAAAAGTTAGCTTTGTTGCTAACAGTTAGCTTCTACTAGAAGAGGCATGCTCTGCTCTCTCCAGGCTTCAAAAATCAGCCTTCCCATGGGGGGGGTCGCAACCCAAGGCAAGACCATGAATACCAATTTTCCCTGTGACGTAGAAGGGACTGATTTTTTCTGAAGCGCTCATTTTGCCGTCTGTTTTCCTTTTGTGGCTAATACAGGCAATGGGGGATGGGGAAAATGTTCATGTGCAGTATGCATATGCAGCTCAGAGTGACCGATCGTATTTAACAAGGACCATGTTTTACACGGTTTCTCGGTGAACAGGAGTTTGTGATGAAGACATCCTTAAAACTCCACTCTGGACAAGGATATTTATGACCAAGATGATCCTTGACTCTTTCTGGGGGGGAAAAGAAGACACTTATCAGGCTTTTCCTAGCAAATATCGTTTTCTGGTGCTTTAAACAGCATTTAACATAAAAAAAAGTGGTGAAGATACCTTGCAGCAAACACTGAGTAGATCGAAGAACGTCTTCCATGAGACAATTTATGAGTGTTCAGCATCCGTTACAATAGTGAATGAAGAACTTATTATCCTGTTTGCGCAAGAAAAGCACTTCAGGATTGAAAGACGAGGAAGTTGTTCAAGTGAAGAATTTTGATTTAAAAGTAAAGTAAAAAAGTAAATACACTGTTGTTGACCAGAGATGTGACTGCAATGGTGGCTTGACCCCCTCTAGAAAAGCTCTGTTCTCCCTGTCGTCGTGACGGGGAACTGGTTTGAAAGACTCCCGGGTCAATAGAGAAGTCTGAAAGGAAAAAGTATGTCGATACATTTTTCCACATTATGCAATCTCTCTCTCTCACTTTAGAATCAAGCTGTTGAGATTGCTTGGAAATAGCTTAACATTTACAAGATTGATGGGCAGCAACAATTGCTTCAGCATTGACCGACTGCATTTTTATTTCCTCTGATGACAAGAAACGATCCATCATTCCTTAGATTTTTTATTTTTATATCGCTACAACATGAAACAACTGACTGAACATCGACAGAGGAGCGTTTCCAAATTTTTAAATCACTGCTTTCTTAATGGATCCAAAGTTTCCAGCCATTTCTCCTTGAGTAGATGTCAGATGATTCAAACTCTCAGCTGTGCAAAAAGTGGCCCCATAATGGCCATCTTCACCTGACACTGACTCCATCCATCTGTGCCCGATGTGTAATCAGTGACACAAACTGTGCCATATCTGCAGCTTCAATCAGTCAGCAGAATGGGAGGAAGCGAGCTGCTTGGTCATCAGGGAATGGAGCTGACACACAGCCAACTTTCTGCTTTTGGCAAAACAGGGAGCCAAATATACGGGGAGGGGGAAGCACAAAAGTCCTCATCTGAGAGAGGAGAGTGGAAGTTCTTTACAGGGGTGAAATAAAAAACGACTGCCTAGAACATTCAGCAAAAATCTGGTTTCATTTTCCTGCTCCTCATATATTACACAAAGGTCAATAAAGCTACAGAATGCAGTAGATTTTGTTCTGCCCTCTTCAAAAATGGACCCATGCTGTCAGCTATTTTAATATTGAATTAAAATACAACACAGGGTTCAGATGTTGAAGTACAAAGTGAAAATGAGATCTTTCAACATTTTTGACTCATTCAGGTCATGTGTACGGGAGAGGAAAATAAAAGACAACTTGAATAAGAACTGAAATAGCTTTTAAAAAACTTTATTCTCCTCATTTCTGATCAAACTGATGGAACCAAGCTTGGTCTGCATGAGGGACATCATCTGTTGTGGTGCAAACCAGCGTTGGTTGGGTGGTTGGAAATAAAAATGCTGAGTCATCCCTGTTCATTTGTTGGATAAAATAACGGTTTCCCTCCCTGCAAGTCATTAGGCCTAGTTCACATGGCAACAATGGTCGAAAAATTTCCAAACCATCACACATACGCCGATAAAAAAAATCGTGGATATAACAGTTTTAGTCCTACAGTGAGTTGTGTGCGGCCACACGACAATGACGAGACACCACACACGAACAGAGTTTACTCACGAAAATTCCCAGCTCAGACGGTATATTTCATAAAACATGACTTTGGAGTAAATAAACAAGGCGGTCGAGGAGGAGGCATTGGCAATAGTTTGCAGACTAGTTTTAATGGGAAAAAAATGACATAAAAAAAGGTGTTACATAAAGGAGTGGAGACGAGAAGGGGCTCCTCTTGCTACACAATAATATGGAGGAGAGTTATCTCCCCCCCCACTCTGAAACATTATTCAACTCTTCGCTCTGACCGATCTCTATTTCTATGCGTTTGTGGACTGCGGTCAAGTGAGCCGACACTTGGTGTATCCCTGCCTGTCACTTCACTTTCCAATTGGCTGCACCTCACATTCAACAGGCTGCATTCTTGTTCGTCCTTGCAACACACAACAATCAAACATGTTGATATCCCCGATTTACCATTCGTAAAAAGAATCACTGGCATCATAAAATTAGGTGATTCTCCATTTCAAGGATTCATTTATTGTTGGCCATGATAAAAATCAACAAGAGACCCACAGACCGACTGACTTCAAACCTATTTTACAGATAGTGATTTTATTAACATTTCTTTTAGTTAAGCAATCAAAAATCTGTAGACGTCTTAGTTTAAGATTTGCCGGATCCTTTACACTGCTCCCGTGTTTGATTTCTTGTCTCGCCTGATCTGAACTGCTGAGTTAGAGAGGGCCGTGACACTATGCTTCTGGGTCACATCCAATACGTGTCGCTTCTTGCTTGTTGGAAAAGAACCCATTGACAATAACGGCGGCTGTTAGAAGCGTATTACGCATTGCAGACTTTATGTGTCGCAGCATCTCAGAGTTGGCATGGCTCGGTTATTAAGAAATATTGTTTAGAAGGGTTTTCAGTAGAAAGCTTCTTCTCTTTAAAAATATTAGTACATGAGTTTAGTTAGCAAAACTGCAACTAAATGAACCAGAAGACTTTTGGCAATAGTCTTTTTTGCTTGGACAGATTATATCTATGAGATTTTTAGCCAAAATGTAGACGACAACATTTCAGAACATCTCATAACTCCCAAACAGTGGTGGAGGGATGATGATTTGGGCTTGTTGGACTTGAGTTTAAATCTGTGTAACAAACTGTCCTGGAGGCCATCTCTCAAACACCTTAAGCTTGGCCCTAACTGGATCATTAACAGGACATGACTCAAAAGCCTAGCAGTGAATGGTGTTGAATGGTCCAGTTAAAGTCCAGACAAGTCAAGTTTGCTTAAATGTTGTGATGGAACCTAAATAGAGCTCTGCATAGAAATCTCTGCGAACCTGAAGAAATTATACACAAAAGCATAACTATTTCAAGTTCTTGCCAATTTTAACAGTGTGGTACAGCTCTGAGTAGACCTTGTTGCTTTTTCCTTCTCCTGGATTTCTTCCAAGTGAGCAGTCCAAGAAGGTGACGCAAGCTGAGGCAGCACAAGCCCTCAGGCCAGAGACAGATCCAGTTTAATTGTAATGAGTTAACCTCTCTCAGAGTCAGTCATTCAGGTTGGTCCAAACATACTCCTGTAAGTGATGGAGAGAAAACAAAGAACAATTCTGCATAGCAGCAAATCTAGAAGATGAACAGATTTTTGCACACTGTATTTTCTGCTTTGCTCTCTTTCTGAACACCAGGCAGCAGTACTTCAGTGCAGTATTTCTAAGATGGCTGTAGGTCCCCCTGAAGGAGAATGATTACACAACATCGCCCTCCACACGTTCCTCATCTTAATCCCATTTCTTCTGAATTAGATTTGAACGATGATCTGCTGTAAGTGCAGCTCTGGATTAATCCAAGCAAGGTGTAATCCTTCATCAGTGTCTCAAACCAACGTGTTTATTCCACTAAGTCTGTCCCAGCGCCTCCATCATACAGATTGATTGGAGCTGAGTTTTCTGAATGGGTGCACAGGCTAGCGGAGCAAGCCAGGACATCTCAGGGAGGCTTGATGCACAGAGGCGAGACTGACAAAGTGAAGGGAACAACTTCAGCCACGGGGGTAAACACTGCTGTGACTTGGAATGACGTCTATATCCTGACTCTAATCACAGCGTATGTACATGTGTCCTCATAACAGACATTGGTCTTGTAATGGCCCACTCTTCATATCTTTCCAACTCAAAGAGACAATAACTATGATGAATTTATCACAAAATCAGAAATGCTTCCTGTGAGAGCGTTCAAAGATGCGAGGTCCTAAAAATAATCTATAAACACAGACTTGTAAAAAAAAAAAAAAAAAACAAAGACTAAAATATTACCGTAGCAAGCATGAAGGTAACAATCTGGAATATTTTTTCAACGGCACACGCTTCCCAGAGCTACAAGCAAGCATGAACAAAACCACCACTTCACAGGGACACAAGCCACACGATTTACAGCCAAAACCAGTTACTAACATACAATGGGGAAAAATACATAACATTTTATCCTAATGGTTCAACATTAAATCAAATGGAACTTTTCCCGTTTAAGATCAAATGACTTTTTTTTTTCTTCTTTTTTTGTTAAAAGCCAGAATTTTATTCAAATTCTTTCTTCGCCTCTCTGGAATTGCACCGCTCAAGGTGCATGTTGGAGTAGCTCTGTTACTTTCATTCTGATTTTTTCTTTCAAAAAACTTTTATTCCTCCATTTCCTGCATAAACATTATTTTGTTAGACAACTGTTCTCTCTGGTTTCGAATACTGTGCAGCTGGAAGGATTTCTGCAGATACTTTTTTTTTTTTTACCGTTGTTATGATAGATAACCATAGCAACAAGGTGGTTTACAACAGGGAGTAGCTGATTAACATCAAAAGCTCAAATACTACATCAACTGCAGCCACAAAACCCTGATGAGTTGAAAAGGATATGCCATAGATCCAGAGCAGGAGCAAAGACGGGAGAGAAATGAAGGAAACCATCTCCATCAATCATAATGGGCGATGTGAGATTGTTGGCAAAAAGTTTGGATAGTGAGGACCCTCTGGAGATTAGTGTCCAAAAAAGGATTCTTCATAAAACATTATGGACAACCCTGACCATCCTCTACATCAGACTGTCATACAGAGTGTCTTCGTTCAGAGGCTTCTTCAGATCTGCAGAGCGCTACAGGAGATCATCCCTACCCACAGCCATCAGCATCTACAACAAATCTTTGACGAAACTTGGAAAATGAGTTACAACATTTAATTTCCCTTTGGGATTAATAAAGTAATTTTGAACCGACTCCAACTCTGTGGTGGCATCAGCCATCTTTTATGGTGTTTGTTAGTGCAGCAGCTAAAACACAGCTGAGAGGAGGCAGTTAGATAAACTAATCAGAAAGGCCAGCTCTGTGTTAGGATGCTCCTCCAGTGACAGACGGCTGCATCTGAGGTGCACAAAGGAGCGTTATCACAGATCCTTCCTTTTAAGGCCGGCACAAATACATGTCTGATGTTATACATATTTGAATCAAAGTATGCTGGGTTTTTTTTTTTTTTAGCATTACGGCTTTTGCTATAGTACTCCACTTGATGTACTGTATATATGTAAGCATTTGGACAAAATGCTCTGTCTGTGAAGGCCTGTAATCTATGGAACAGTCTCGCCCTGACTGTCAGGGAATGTCCCACACAAAGTGTGGCTTAGAGCAAACCAGTCTTGTGGCCATTGAGTTACTGTTCTTCTTTTACTTTTCTTATACTTATTAATTTCTGTTACATCGGATGTTATAATTTTTGTGGTTCTGTAATCTGCCTAGGGACTACAGATGTAAATTGGCCCAATGGCTATAATCCGGCATGTTGACGTCTGTTTTTGTTGTTTCAATGCAGATGTTCATTAATGTGCACTGTCATAGAGACACGGAGACGGAAAATAAAGGGAAAGAAAGAAAGTAGATGAAGAGAAGTAGGGAAAAAAAGGTTAAGAGGTAGAGGGTGAGTTGAAGATAGAGAGGAAGGGGAACAAAGAAAACACAAGAAAACATCCCATTCCACATCCACAGGATGGCAGGGAGAGGAAAAAACAACAAAATAAAACAAAGTATGCTGTTTTTAATAACTGCATGGTATTTTTTCTTATGCTGAGATTTGACCTTACTGTACAATCTCATTCCTTTTTTCTGTTATTCTATTTTTACCTTTGTGTAAATCTGCATGCCTATAAATTTGCTGCTGGTACACATTAATTTCCACACTGAAGGACAATAAAGATAATTTCTATTATTTCGATTTATAAGTTCAGAAGTTTACATACATTTTCTCAGTTTTTGTAGCATTGCCTTTGACTTGGGTGAAGCGTTTTAAGTAGCCCTCCACAAGCTTCTCACAAACGTTAGCAGGGATTTTGGCCTGACATAACTGGTGTAACAGAGGCAAGTTTGTAGGCCTCTTTATTCAAACACATACTGCTCCAGCTCTGCTAATTAATTTTCAACAGGAATAAGATCAGTTTTGTGATGGCCACTTTAAAATATTGACTTTGATGGTATGCCTGGGGACAATGTTTTTTTCTTCTTCTTCTTTTTTTATCCTTAGCATCCACAATACATAATGCTGCCACCACCTTGTGTCGTGGTCTTTAGGGGCGATGTGCAGTAATAGTTGTTCTCCACACAATTTTGTTGGTAGGCCACAATGTTCATTTTCGGACTCACCTGAGCATAGCTGCTCTTACCACATGTTTGCTCTGTTTCCTACAGGCTTTAAATGGTACTTCTTAGTTTCTTTCAAAAATGGTTTTCTTCTTGCTCCCCTTTCATAAATGTTAAAACTGCAGAATGTGCATCTAATAATTGTCCTGTCCATAGATTCTGAGCACTGAATCTACACAGTTCCTCCAGAGTTACCATATGCCTCTAGGATGCTTTTCTGGTTACCTTGGGGTGTTTTCTTTTAAATCTAACCCTATTTAAACTCCTTCACAACTTTCTCCCTGATGTGTCTGCTAGGGCTGGACAATATATTGATTAAATCGATATATCAAATCTTCTGTTTATAAAAGTTAGAATCTTGGGAAAAAAATCAAGAAAAAGAATTTCACCAATGCACCTCTTGGGTTTTCATTGTTCAAAGTGATGTTGGCCCACCCAAGGCCTTCCATCTTGTTTTACAATGTGTATTTATTCGGACTCTGAACTACAAGATAGGATGATTGAAATGATTGAAAACCTTTTTTCTGTCATTTGTACTTTCTTTAAGAACAGAAAGGACGATTTTTTTTAAATTAATATCAAAAAGTTTATTTGGCTTGAAATAAAACGTTTTATATTTATCTTTAATCCATATTATCCAGCCCTAACCTCCTTTAATTTTCCCAAAACAGTTATATATAAAACATTCTGCATGTGTTCAGGTAGAAAACACCTGTTTTTGTTCGGTACACGTGTGCACCGAACCGACAGTGCAGTACCGAAAAATCCACATATGAATACATGTACAGTTACACCCCTAATAAACAGCATTTACAGGGGCACAATGGTTCCAGAAAAAGCGATAACAAGCAAAAATTAAATCATGAGAAGTTACACGTTTGGTTCCAGAAGGTCTAAATAGGGAGATATTTAGCTTGACTTATTTCCTGAAGTAAAATAATCTATGTTGGCATTTCTTCTTTGACATTCATAACAAGTTTCCTCCTTACATAAACCCTGTCATAATACTTAACAGTTTTATTCAGTGGTAATGAATGAAATACCTCCCCTAACTTGTGCATTCTTACAGTTGTGCTTCATGAATAGATATACAGGTGAAACTCGAAAAATTAGAATATGGTGCAAAAGTTCATTTATTTCAGAAATTCAACTTAAAATGATAGACTCATTCAGAGGTGGGTAGTAACTGCTTACACTTACTTGAGTAACATTTAAAAACAAAACAAAATACTTTTGGAGTAGTTTTACTAGAATGTGCTTTTTACTTTTACTTGAGTAATATTTTTTATAAAGTATCCCTACTCCTACTTGAGTGAAGTTTCTGGCTACTCTACCCACAGCGAGTAACTTTACTGAATGAAACGAAATGCTTGTTTTAACCAAAAATGCATTTATTTATTTTAGTCTTTAGAATTTGCATATAACCTTTCATTTTTGACAATTACATAATTTATATTAAAATCATATACTATGATCTCAGAACAAATACTTAAGTATTCACTACTTGAGTAGCCTTTTTACCAAACACTTTTTTACTCGTGTCATTTTTGGGATTGCTACTTTGTAATTTTACTTGAGTACAAATTTTGGCTACTCTACCCACTTCTGGACTTATTACATGCAAAGCAAGATATTTCAAACCTATATTTGTTATAATTTTGATGATTATGGGCTACAGCTTATGAAAACCCCAAATTCAAAATCTCAGAAAATTAGAATATTGTGAAAAGGTGTAATATATTAGGCTCAAAGTGTCACACTCTAATCAGCTAATTAATCCAAAACACCTGCAAAGGGTTCCTGAGCCTTTAAATTGTCTCCATCTGATTCAGGAGGAATCACAATCATGGGGAAGACTGCTCACCTGGCATGTGTGTAGAAAACCTTTATTGACATCCTCCATAAGTAGGGAAAGCCTTAAAAGTTAATTGCAAAATAAGTTGGATGTCCCCAAAGTGCTGTATCAAAGCACATTGATAGAAAGTTATGTGGAAGAGAAAAGTATGGAAGAAAAAGGTACACAAGCAGCAATGATGACCGCAGTCTGGAGAGGATTGTCAAGAAAATATAATTCAAAAGTGTTGGGGACCTTCACAAGGAGTGGACTGAGGCTGGAGTTACTGCATCAAAAGCCAGAAAACACAGACAGATCCTGGACATGGGCTTCAAATGTCGTATTCCTCTTGTCAAGCCACTCCTTAACAAACAACTTCAGGAGCTTTATTAAATGCAGAGTCAACGCAGCCACCTACCAGGACACTTTGGAGCACTTCATGTTTTCTTCTGCACACGAGCTTTATGGAAATGTGGACTTAATTTTCCAGCTGGACTTTGCACCTACACCCACTGGCAAAAGTACCAAAACCTGGTTCAATGACCGTGGGATTACTGTGCTTGATTGGCCAGCAAGCTGTTCTGACCTGAACCCCATAGAGCAGGGGTGGGGAACCTTGGCCCTCATCCTGCAAGGTTTCCATCTTTCCCTGCGTCAAGACACCTTATTCAAATTAACTAGTAATTGTGCAGAACTTAATTGGGCTGTTGGATCCATTTGATTTGAGTCAGGTGTGTTGAAGCAGGGTTGCATGGAAAACTTAGAGGAATGCGGCCCTCGAGGACCAGGGTTCCCCACCCCTGCCATAGAGTATCTATCGGACATGAGATCGAACAATGCAGAAGAGCCGAAGGCCGCTATTGAAGCATCCTGGTCTTCCATAACACCTCAGCAGCGCCACAGGCTGACAGCATCCATGCCACGCCACACTGAGGCAGTAATTGATGCAAAAGGGGACAAACCAAGTACATATGCATGATTATACTTTTCAGAAGTCTGACATTTCTCTATTTAAAATCCTTGTTTTATTGATTTCATGTAATATTTTTGGGGGGTTTTCATAAGCTGTAAGGCATAATCAAAATTATAACAAATAAAGGCTTTGAAATATCTCACTTTGGATGTAATGAGTCTATATCATTTTTTTACCTTTTAAGTTGAATTACTGAAATACATTTTGCAAGATA
Organism: Valencia hispanica; assembly: GCA_963556495.2. Taxonomy (NCBI): domain Eukaryota; kingdom Metazoa; phylum Chordata; class Actinopteri; order Cyprinodontiformes; family Valenciidae; genus Valencia; species Valencia hispanica. The sequence continues at coordinate 16,442,008 of OY747713.1, read as the reverse complement.
TTCAAATTTTTTAAGTTTCACCTGCTAATTATTTATAACAGCTGAATAATAAAATACTGTCAGACGTACATTTCCAAACTCCATTGTATATTACATTTTTTTTTTTTCCACGGAGTTGTAGCACCAACCAGAAATGAAGAATCAGAACCCATAAGCCCCAATGAACTTCTTTGATTACCAGTTTTTTTCCCCATTACTAGTCACAGAAAACACATCACATCCATCTCAGCTTTGGCATGGCTAAAGTTCACTTCAGTCACTAGGTTACAAATTTGTCCATGTCTGCTAATTTGGGAAAACTCTTCCATCTGTGCAGAAATTTAAGGTCGAATTATTTAACACAATGTCTTCAAGTCTGGAGAAACAAAAAAAAATAGAACAAATGCATCAGGAGGTACTGGCCAATGGGTAAAACACATGAAAAATATCATGAGTCATCCCTATTATTTATTTATTTTTAGCCCAGTTTCTGATTATTTTCAGGGGATTTTTTTTATTTGTTTGTTCGTTACGCCACCTGAGCTATGATTCATTCATACATACACATTCACCGGCTACTGTCTTTAAAACCTGATCAAGACCACTTTAAAAGATTACAAGAACGAACATCTGCTTTGAAGCAAAATATAAACAAATCTAGTTTGCCATAAAGTGAATATTCTGTAGTGCAGCAGACATCATCTTTCACATCATTTCTGACCCTGATTAAATTCCCACCCACCCCAAGAGTGTAATTCAAATAATCTGCTGACTGGCTGTATGGCAGAGAAGAGCAATGCACACATTTTATATCCTTCATTGCCTAGATCTGCTGAATACGGTGAACACTAGTGAAAGTGTCTTCCAAAGTAAAGCCCACCTAGGGAGAAGGTCTTCCTAGACTTCTGCTTTCTCACAGAGGTTTGTGTCATCACAGGTTCTAAATGATTTAGTAGACGGCCCGTTTTTTGCTTCGGACGGATTATTAGTGCAGCACAGAACTAGAAAACAGTGATGCAGCAGAGCGGTGTGCTTTTTTCCCCTCCAAATATCTCTTCTTAAAAATAGTGATGTTCTTGTTCGTTCCAACCAGAGGATATTGTTCTTCTGTCATGGAGAAATAACAAATCTAAGCACAAAGCACAAGTGCTTTGTCCACTGTGCTCGATGAAACTGCAGGTTAAATAAACAGTACAACTAACCGTTTCTTGGTCACTCATAAAAATCCACTTTTCTTGCTGTTCAAATCAAAGGCTAGTCAATAGCTTAATAATGTATTTTATTGTTTGCCGATTTCTGCTAAATTAACCTGGAGGTCTCTAAAAAGGGAGAGGAAAAAACAACTAAGTTTAAAAGAATAAAAGGAGAAATAAGAGCCAATGAAAAGTTAACCATTAAAACTCCTTTAAAATCCTGTTAAAACTGCTGGATTTCCAGACCAGTATATTTTACAATCAACAAACCACTTACAACATTTTTAGAAGTCTTTAACTAGCCTGCATGAACTTTATAAATCTAACCAAGTAAACGTGCATAAAATCTTTACTCTATGCACAACTGGCAATATGTTGATTTTATTTTAAAGGCAAAATCTTTATTTTTCTAACCAAATACCCACAAGCAGTAAGAAGGGTGTAAGAAACCTTAAGAAATCTTTTTGTATGCTAAAAAATAAAAGAAAGGAAGATCAATAATGCATGTCAGGAATGTAAATGCAAGTTTGCTCGTTTTGAATAATTGTTGGACAAATTTTGCTCGTCAGTATAGGGGCTTTCATTTTATTGTTCTCCGGTTACCAGAAGAAGATACAAATTATATTTCCAGTTTCTATCCAACTTAATTTGGAAAAACTATTTAGCTAAATGGTCCAGCCATCAACACTCACACTTGTGTATCCTTTGGGTAAAAACAGCTAACTGTCGACCCAGATGAGAGGAACCGTACCAAAAGTCCCCGCTTTACAACACAAAATGAAACCAGCAGATATTTGTGACTCATACTCACTGCTTGAAGTGTGCAAACAACGTTAGATAGAAAAATAAACAAGGACAGGTCGAGCTAATTCATAGCTACCATAATTTAGACAAATTAAGGTAATTAGCTAGGTCTTTGTAACCCCCCCCAGAGGTAATGAAGTTCAACCCAAGACCCCCCTGCTGGTTATGCATTGTGCCCCACAGTGGTGTCCTCACCCAAAACTGTGAACTTCCAGAAACACTGCTTGTAGTTGAGCAGTTATTTCTGCTGCATGTTTTCACCATTTAAAGCAAACGTAATCAGCCAAGGGCCACGATTTTTCCCACAAAGCCACACCGATATTGGGAATAACTTAGTCGGCAGGACTGACATTAACTGGCTTTTATGAATTTGCAAATAACCTAAAAACCTTCTGAACATTATGGGGAACACCAGTTAAAGTGATTTGAAAACTAACTAAAAAGGTTTATAGCAATCTGTCTTTTAATTTATTAACATTGTTCCTATAGAAAATATACTAGGGTTGTACTGAAGAGTATTTGCTCCCTTTACAGATTCCCATGATTTTTTCTCCAACAAATTTTAATATCAAACAAAGAAAACTTCAAATGGACGCTGTTCCATCTCCGTCTGTGATTCTCTTCCTGCATGTTTTTACATATTGCACTACGTTGGTCAAGTACTTTGTAGTTTTATGTACCCCAATGAAATTACTATCGGGAGCATAATTGTCACTGAGACACAGATGGTTAGGCTGGATTTTTTTTTGGTTGTTGTTGTTATCTCACAGACAGTCTCCGTTTGTTAAGACAGAATGAGTGAAATGACTTAAGTGCAAAATTTTGAATTAATAGATGCTTTAAACCTTAGATATTGGGTTAAATATCAAGTCTTTTCAAATAAATAGGTGTAAGTCTAAATCAAGTCCCAAGCAATTAGTGTTTAAGTCCAAGTCAAGTCAAAGTTGTTAAACATTTTTTCAATTCAAGTCTAAAGTCACAAAATTAATTACTTGAGTCTGACTCGAGTCCAAGCCACATGACTCGAGTCCAAGCCACATGACTCGAGTCCAAGCCACATGACTCGAGTCCAAGCCACATGACTCGAGTCCAAGCCACATGACTCGAGTCCAAGCCACATGACTCGAGTCCAAGCCACATGACTCGAGTCCAAGCCACATGACTCGAGTCCACAGCTCTGCTGATAGGTGATGGCTTTGTTTTTCATCTATTCTTAAAGTCCTTGATATCGGTGCATGATGTGTTGCTTTTAGACATTCTTTAGCCTACTTCATGTTGTCAGTCAGGTACTATTTAGTTGACGTCTTAATTCTACCAGACAGTCAATAATTAGGCCTGGGTGTGGCTGATTGCACTTAAGAAGAAAGAAGCGGTTAACATCATTTATGCCATATGGTTTTTCAATTTCTATTATTTTTCAGATAAGTACAGGTTGGTTTGAATAGTTTTTGTTCCTTTATAAATGAAATCAGAGCTTTTTTTATTTCCTCAGGTCATCTTTAGCCAATATTAAAGTTTATCTGATGATCTGAAACATTAAGGGTGACAAAAGCAAAAACAGAAGAAATCTATAAAAGGATGTCTAACATGTCTAATAATCATGGTGTAATGCAGCATACATGTTTGCTAAAATAAAGGTTTGAGGCAAAGCTTTTCATCTGCATCTCTGAGTGAGAAACTATTTCATCGTTAATTATTTCAGCCATAGTTTATATCTCCCGAGTTATGGAAAACAGTTTGATCGTGTGCTCGGATCATACAGTTACTGAAGCTTCACTGAAAAGAAATGTTACTCATAAATCATGTCTCACAATGTCACAAGTCTGAAACATCGAATGCACCGAGATGACTTGCAGATAAAAATGCAATTGTTACTCAATTCTATTCTGTGCGTTTGTGGAGCTGCTAAAAAGAACCATAAATTTGTTTTTTGGTTTCTCTGGGATAATAAATATTACATAAATTAATAGTAAAAGAGGTATTTTCACTAATTATTCCGGTTATTGCCCAGTTTTCTTATAGTGCAAATGATAAAATGTTAACTACAGTTATCAAATCCATCTCAATACATTGCATCAGATTTTTACTTTGATTTCATTCCCTGTCCTCAGTTTGCAATAAATGTGTGGAGCCATGGTTGTTTGTCCAGTTTGTCTCTTTTAAAAGCAATCATTAACAGAAACCCATAAGAAGTCATGTTTGAAGTTTGACACAAGCCATACGAGAGAGGAAACATATGAAAAGAGGTGTTCTGGCCAGTGCATTTTGCAAACATGCACACACCCACACACACACAAAAAGACACTGATGGAATAACCTGCCCTACCCATCGTCCTAAACTAGGCCTGCACTAAATCACTAGCTATAAATCCACATGTTGCTCCTTCCTCTGTTTCTTCTATGTGTTTCCACCACAGTTTGTGATCTTTAGTATCTTGGGCAAAGGAATCTACTGCAGGGAGACTCCATTTAACCATCTTAATATTACATTAGCATGCAGAGCATGAACTCATAGCAATTGGAGTAGAATAGACAGCAATTAATGCATTCCTCACAGCCCTTTGCAATGTTAACATTACACAGTGATATTGTGATGAAAGTCTTAAGATTGTTCAGCCCTGCACTAAACACATCATCCCCAGCATCCCATGGTGGTGGCAGAATCATACTGTGGCAGTTCTTTACCTAACCGGTACAAGGAAAGCTGGTCAGCATTGATGGGAATATATTAGGGCTGGGCGATAAATCGATTTTAATCGATTAATTCGAAAATTCGAATTTGCCGTTTAAGAAGTTTTAGTTTTAAAAATCTTCTCTTCACCTGAGAAGATGCTCTGTTGGGCTTCCGTAGTTTGGAGCAAGGTCAGCCAGTCAGTCTCTCGCAACGAGTAGACGTCAAAATGGCAACTAGCAAAGAGGAGTTTGTTCCCAAAAAAGGGACAGTTTCTTCAATTATATGGAACTGGTTCGGCTTTGCGACTTCAGACTTGAAGCAACAAACAGCACAAGCAAAATCTGTTTGACGGCTGTTGCTACCAAAGGTGAAACAGAGGCACTCCATTGAGTGGGAGAAGTGCTGCTCTCTACGAGATGCTCAGGCAAGCAGCAGCTCACAAAACACAGCCAAAAGACAAGCCACCATAGGGGAATCATTTTCACAGTGTCCCTTATGATAAGACGGGTGTCCAGTGGAAATCAATCACAGATGCCATCACAATTTTTGTTGCCAAAGATATGGTGCCTGTTAATACAGTGGAAAAGCCCGGCTTTATTTACCTACTGAAAAATGTGGACGCCAGGTATGTGCTACCAACTTTGCCCACAACTTTGAATTCAGGTAGACTCCCAAAGGAGATATTAAAATAAGAGTTAAAAAAAAATTAGATTCTGTCATTTGTTATTTCTGTTTAAGAAAGTAAAGGGAGAAAGAAAAAAAAAAACGATTAAAATCGGATTTGATGTGAAAAAATATTTATTTTTAGGCCATATCGCCCAGCCCTAGAATATATGGCCCTTTACCACTAACATCTAGCAGCGGACATCAACTTATATCTACTCTACACAGTTAAGGTGGTTTTCCATTACAATTAACAGCTTTAGTAGGTGGGGTCGTCATATTTGGGCGACCTCACAGTCTGAAAAGTAGTGTGACGACATCTCTGCGCGACACAAACAACAATGAAAGACATGGAAGCTATGATGAACATTCCGCTCAGTCTGCAGTTTTTTGTCAGACTCAGTCACTGTTCTGGGTTTTTACAAACGGCGGGTCGGATTATTGTAAGGGAGTTGCTCTTGTAACGCGACCAGTGACTCCACCCCCTAGCCAATCGCTGACCGGTAGTCTTCTGACGTCCTGTTTTCAGCCCGACTTGGTACTCTTGAAACCCCAGCAAAGTGGGTTATAAAAAAGGGGCTGGTACCACGTAACCATCACGCGGAAAACCTTTATAACCCCGTAGAGCCGAGTTGAGCTGAGTAGGAGCTAGGGGAAAAAGAAAGGGCAATCCTTGGAAAACTTCTTCGTGGCTGCATAAGCATAGAGTCTGAGGTGGACATTCACCTTCCAGCAGAACAACAATCCTAATCATGCAGCCACAGCTACAATGGAATGTTTTAGACTATAAGCGTCCAGCTCCAGTCCTCAATGCCCGGTGTCCTGCCGGGTTTAGAGGTGTCTCTACTCCAACATAGTTGATTCGAATGGTCCAATTACTTCCTCTGTATGTCAAAGTTCTGTAGAGAGCTGCAAATGAACCATCCTTTGATTCAGGTGTGTTGAACTAGGGAAAACTAAAACATGCAGGATAGCGGCCCTTGAGGACTGACTCTGGACAACACAGGTTTAGATCAAAGCTTATTCGTGTGTTGGGATGGCCTAGTCAAAGCCCAGAACTTTATTTTAAAATCACAACTCACAGACACACCAAATTAAATCTGATTGACCTCAAGCTATTTTGTGAAGAACGGCCAAATATTTCAGCACCTCTAACTCAAGATGTGCAAAGCAAAAAGACTTCCTCCTAAAGCATCGACTCAAAGGGGCTTCATACAAATCCACGCCACATTCTTCTTACACCTCACAATTATACACTCTTTCCGGTGGATTGATCACATTAAATCATAAAGAAAAGAAAAAAAGCTTGAGACTGTAAGGTGGCAAAATATGGAAAATTTCTAGGTGAATTAATACTTTTTGCAAGGCACACTAAAGTCAGAAAATTCCAGTTTTAATTGTGTATAATCTAAGCTTACCCATGGCATGCCTTGTTATTTTCAGGTTAGTAACATGGCAATATATTGAATGACATCGCATGCTCTCAGTTTCAGTGTAATCAACATATATATCCCAATCTAATAGACCAAATTATTTGCCAAAAGGCAAATTATTAATAAAACCTAAAAGTGAGTGACTTTTAAAGGTCATGTTGCTCAACTCTTCACATGTAAAGCTTAGGGATGAATAACCAGAATTTGGATGCAGGAGCGGCAGTTTTTATAGTCATGTCTGCACGGAGAAAAACACAGAGCACAATCATGAATCACCAACATAGCCTACCTCTCATTGGATTCTGGATACACAAGATGCCTCCGATAAGGTGAGGAGACTGACCGAGCATTCCGACAGCCCCGCCGACCTTTCAGCACCTTAACGCCGTCCAGAAGGAGCTACCTTAAATAACTGTAGGGTGCCAATCAATCACGAGGAGGAGCGGGTGACTCCTTCGGTCCACATGTCAGAACACCTGCTGCCTCAAATGAGGAGGTTCAGCCAGACTGGACGCGATGATCAGCCTGAGCGCTCACACAGGGCGCCCTTTGTCGCATCACAACAAACCACTGGATATAACATCACCCTCCTGTTTCTGCTGTTCTTCCTCCAGAAAACACACGCAGCGCCAGGTAAAGCCGGAGGTGATTATGCAAAGACCTGTTCCCCAGCAGGAGCCACACAATGTAAATACAGGGGCTTGCGCGTTCACGGCTCTATGAGATCATGTGGAGGACACCAGCGGAGTGCCATATCACCTCTACAGGGGAATAACAACACGTATTACCGCCACATCACCCAATCACAGCCGAGCCGCCTGGGTTGAACCTCCAACTATAACTAATTACCCCGAAAACACCGACAGCGCAGATAATTTAGCCTTACCTTCGACAGCCATCGTGCTACTCCGTGGAGTTCATCGTTTTCAACAGAGCAGCCGGAATGTGGAGATGGGGGGGAGAGAAAGAGTAACTCAGCAGCGCTGTTTCATTGCACCTTGTTCGGCGTGTTATCAGTTCGCTGCGGGCAAGCCGGAGCGCACAGCTGCTGCCTCCCAAAAGCATCCTGGGAAATGTAGGCTGGGAGGTCAGTTGGAGGAAGCTGTTTCCAAAGAGACAGGAGCTCCTTCCAGAAAGTTTTTTTTTGTTTTTAAAGGTGGCCAGAAATGATGTTGGGATGTCACAGCTGGAACCAGACCACTGAGTTTGCAACTTTTAATAATGCTATGTAGGGGCATGATCTAAAAAATGTCACACTATGAACAAATATTGTTGTAAGCAGTTAATTTTCCACCACCTGGGCTACAGCATTTTGTATTGCATGCTGTGTCCCCCACATGTCTTTGGGCGCACAGCAAACATGACTTCTTATGGCATTCTTCCTGGGACTCTTCCATAAAGGCCAGATTATGGAACCTATGGATCTCTTTAGCTCTTCTAAATTTACTGTGGATCATTAAGTAAATGCTTACTTTGCACTTCAGCTCAGTGGGGCGACCATGTAGGTTTGGTGTTGTGGTATATTTTTCCTCAATTATCAGAGAGTTGTGTGGGATGCTTAAAGCTTTTTTTAGTTGCTTTTAATAATCTATCTCAGCATTAAACTTCCCTGCAGCATGATCTCTGACCACTCTGTCTTCATGATGCTCGTTGTTGACTAGTATTGTCTAACACAGTGTCTCCCAACCACACTGCCCTGCATATTTTAGACATGTATACCTGCTCCAGTGCACCTGAATCAAATGACTCAATTCCCTCATCAGCAGTCTCTCAGCTCTGCAGAGGCCTGGTGGCGAGGCCTTCATTTGATTCAGCTGTGATAAGAATGGATGCATCTAAAAACTGCAGGGGAGTTTGCCTCGAGGAGCAGGCTTGAAAAACACTGGTCTTACAAACAACTGAGGTCGTCAGATTATTTCTGAAGGCAATTGGTTTCTCTTTATTTTAGGAATGCACCGATATGAAAACCTTTGGCCAATATTGATACCAGATTTGAATTCTGCTGCTTTGGCCAGTAACTGAACTTATATATATATATGTATTTTCCTACTCTTTCGACACACACCACCTACATTGTCTGCTTCTGTTAAACACCCCATAATCCTCTGCTGCATCACTAAAACTATTAACTGACCAAACAAAAAGCACATGACCAACCCCTTCCCATTCCAGAAACACAAATGACGACAAGATTGAAACAAACCATTGGTTGTTAATATCGACCCAGTTTTACTTACCTTCGACAGCCATTGTGCTACTCTAGAGTGCATCCGAAATGTGTGGGGGGGATAACTCAGCGCTGTTTCGTTACACAATGTTTGGCATGTTATCATCAGTTTGCTGCGGGCAAGCCGGAGCTCTTGAATGCTGATATGTTTAATTTATTTTGTGAAATCAAAGTAGGGGGTTGAATACAAAGGCATGCCACACTCTTTAGATCTTTATTTATAAAAAGAAAATGTTGGTTATTTACAATCAATGCCTCCGGATATTTAAAATTAAGACTTTGCTTCCACACAAACCAGCAGGTAATCTATTATCTGGTTGAAACTGACATCTACAGTGAAGAGTTGGAAATTCAACATGCTCGTCACACAGCTACGCTTATCAGGTTTGCATACCTACAGTCGGAGAGAAATACAACAGGTTAGGCAACTCACCTGGCGGAATGGTTACATACCACAAAACCTTACTACTACATGTCATCCCTGTGCATGATTCCCCTAAATGTTTGTCCTTACTGAAAAGTGTTGAAGGGAAGAAAACAAGGACAGAACTGTGTGGTTAAACGACGATAATGTATGTTTTTGGATATGAGCCACACTGACTGACCTAAGTTAGGTGGGTTTTAGTTCTAGTGAACACAAGCGGAAGCACAGGTAACGCGTTTGTATCTTTAAGGAAACACAGGCAGACAGGTATTACAGGGGAGAGTTAAGAAAACAAAAGCAAGTCTTAGAACAAATGTATTTTTTATGAAGCCCTTTGTTGTCGTTTTACTGCCGTGTGTGGCCGGGACAAAGGGCGGTTCATGTTGAGATGAAAAAGATAATGTATGTGACAGCAAAAGGAAGTATCACTGCTCTGGTGTTATTTTTAAGCAGTGATTCCCACTCCTGTGGCTCATTCTCCGCATTCCTTTTTTTTTCTATCTCAGGTTAATTTCAGGCTGTCTTGTGGTTCATCCCCCTGCAGTCTTTCTGCAAGCTGAGGTACGGTGCACACACAGATGCATACAGCATGTGTTTTATCTTATTCACCCCACACTTTAAGTTCTGCATAATGAATTAAGAAGCTAAAGATGTGAGAATTTTAAATACGCAATAAATAACTTAAAAGCTTTATATATATATATTTTTTTCCACTTCAGGTATTAAACTCTGTTGTTGGAAACTGTGACACATATCTATGGGATCATGCAGTCTTCTTCACATCCTGAAAAGGATTCTTTTAAAATGTTTTTTTTTTTTTTCAGTCAGCGATCCAATGCATAAACAGCAAAGCTTGAGTTCAGACATATTTGCAGTTTCTCGTCAACAGAGCTTTGTGAAAAGCAAAGAAGGAGCATTCTTACAATAACTTTTTGTATCTCACCTAAAAGTATGACTGTTTGGAGATGTTTTACTTTTAATTCTACCTGTTTGTTCATGAAAATGATTCCCTTGTACATTAAAATTACTTAACTGTAACTAGCTTCAGTTGATACTCTGTAATATTTTAGATTAAAATGTCTATTTTCTGTTGCATTTCCAAGCCAATAAAAAAATAGAGATTGTACAACACCAATCCCTATGCAAGAATTTAGCTAGATAGATCTAAGATTTTTTCAATGCCAGTATTAAAATTAAATACATCAAAATCTGTAAATTAGCATCTCTTTTGTTAAATCTCATTTATGAGATGTCAACGGACATATGGGGAGGGACTTTGTAGAGATCTGCACAGATGGGGCAACGACTATGGCTGGGAAACTACTGTAGGAAGGCTGCAGGCGTTCATGAAGCACGTCTGACCCCAATATAGCAGAGCATGCACTACATTACACACTGCAACACACCGGCGTCTAAACAGCCGAGTCCCGAGCTGAATGATGTAATGATCGATGTCTTCGGCAAAGTCCATTACATCAAAACACAACCTGTCAAAGCCCCAATTTTTGCCGTACTGTGCAAGAAAATGGCCCCCAAAAGACAGCCGTTCTGTTTCACAGAAAGTCCTGATAACTGCCATGTGGGAAGGTGCTGTCCAGGGTCTTTAAACAGCGAGATGCGATTTGCAACTTTTTGAGGGAAGAGGGCAGTGATCTTGGCCACAAATTTTACTGTTACAAGTTTTTAATGGAACTTTCATATAGTGACATATTGCTGAAAGCAATGTTCAATTAAGCAAATTCAGTGATGCATGGCACAGAGCACACCTCCACCTGGCAGATAAAGTGACATCACAGCAGGCTCACACCAGGTACTGAAACGTTGTAATGATTGAAAGAAAATCTTATTATAAACCAAAGGGGGGCCCAGCAGAAATAGTTCGAGAACCACTGGGCTAACTGGAGGCTCTGAATTATTTGTGTGTGTGTGGTTGTTCGTCCTGTAACTGTGATGGACTGGCGATCTAAGATGTAGACCTATAGCGTCTTTGCCTTTTCTTCCAATGTGTTTCTCTCCATAGAAAGTACACCTCTCCCAGTGTTTCTTTGTGTTCCATGAGCTGAAGTACTGCTGTGACTATGTGCTGTTTTTCACCACTCAGATTTGTTTAGCTGTGTTTCTCTCCAAGATGAAGTCCCCAACAGAGCTCCTGCTGCCTTTAACTCTGTGTACTTATTCTTTACCATAGAAAGTACCCCTGTGCAGTGCTTCAGTTTTGTGTGTTTTTTTTTATTAAACAGTTGCTGGTTTTCTTCTTTCCATTAAAAGGAAGTCTTGTCTTTCCACTTTTCTCTCCACATGCTCGCTCCGGAGGAGGGATTGCTGCAAAGTCAAAGTAACGTTGCAATCCGTGGAGCCTTTACCAACTGGTATTCTGACTGACCTCAACTCCAAATAGGATATTCTGTATGTAAGTGAATTTGAATCTTTCTGTGTGGTTTTGTTGTATTACTTTGCTCTGATTATGTATCTCTTTATGTAAATTCGACCAGTCTTATTTGTAAAGTACCTTGAGATTACAAAAACTGATTTGAATTAAGGAAGAGGGCATCAATCTCCCCTGAACAGGTTTATCTGAGGATAAGTTGAAGTTATTAAAGTGAAACTGTTTTTCCAATGTTGATGTCACTGTCCAGGTACTCTTTAGAGCCCCCTGCTGATGTGTCTTGAGACAATTTGTCAGGCTGTAAACAAAACTAAAGATGACAATGTCTGCCATCAAATATGTGTTATCTGGTTCAATACCCATATATGCACATTCAAACTTTTCTAGAATATATTGCACACTATTTGGATGAAATCAAGAAAAAAAAACCAGTGTTTAAAGATTTACATTTTCCAGCTAACTCAAATGAAAGAATGAGAAAAATTCCAGAAGGGATGTCATTCATCTTTTTTTTTTAAAGGTTTCATTTTCATCATTTCAATATAACAATGATCAGATATGTATCTTTACTGTGTTTTAAATCAAAAATACACAGAAACATTGGTAATCTTCAAATAAGTGCTAATTTATTAAATCTGAGAGAACAAAAAGGATATAGATAGGTTAACATTAGCCAATTATTCCAGAACTATATAATCAGTGCTCCAAAAAGTGCTTGAAAAGAGATAAAAATCTATTTAATTCTCAGTCAGATTATTTATATAAAAGGTTTAAGTGCAGAGAGAAAACCACAGTGGTCTATTTTATTCACCAATTCTGTCTATCACCCAGTATAGCCCAGTGAGCCTGGAAGGAGCTAAGGCCTCCATGATACTGGCCGCTGATGAAGCGCAGCTCAGCGTCCGGGTGGGTCGGATACATGTTGAAGGAATGGCCTGAGGGCTGGCCCACAAACAGGGAGCGACCCTTGTTGGTGACAAAGATCATCGACTGAATGTAGTGAGCGTACTTTCCAGAGACCTGGATGATCTTTTCATCTTTGAATAACTCAATCTCCATGGGTGTGTTGTATGTGTAGCCGGCAGTCTGGGACCAAACGGATCCATAGCGCAACTGGATGCTGAGAGAAAAAAAAAAAATAAATCATATTTTATTATGTTGATTTACTTTAACTGATGATTGCAATTGACTTTTTACAGGAAAAAACTACAAAAGTGGGCTTTGAGTCACTTCCTTTATGATCATACATGAAAGCTGCCAATAAACAGTTCAACTTTGAAACTCCTGAGATTTCTGAAGATTGTTTTTTGTGTTGGATTTTCTGTATTGGTGCACCCGATACAATGTTGCATTTATGATACGTTCAAAGATTTTTTTATAATTTTCAACAAAATTAGAATTCTGCTTAAAACCTGTTTTATTGAGTAAATATCTTGCAAAATGTATTTTACACATTCTTTATAATAAAAAAAAAACAAATCCTAAAGGGGTTTAAGTGAAAAATGCAGTTTTGAGTGTGTATTAATTTCTTATGTTTGTAAAGTACCACAAAGCCAAATATATTGATTAACTAAAAGTTTTTAATAATATCAAACTAGGCGATGATTCAGGTTTTTCGCATCTGAACAGCTTAATTTGAATATAATTCAATCTCACAATAATTTATTACATCGGGCTTTAAGGAATTAACACTTTAATAATCGGGGGGAAAATAATGCTAATAAATGACAATAATGATGACAAAATAAAAATACAAATACGTTTTAGACATTTCCGAATTGCTTATGGGATGTGTTTAACGAATTTTTATTTTTTTTAATAATCTGGTTTTCTAAAATTATCTGAGTAATAATTGATACATTAGGCTTTTCTTTTGTTTATAAAAATCAAATAAATACATGTGTTTTTAATAAAAATCAGACATTTCTGACTTATTTCTTGTATTATGCTTTGGAGGGCTTAGAGCCTCTGCAGGTCAGCTGAGGAGCCACAGGTTGCAGACCCCTGCTATAACAGACATGTATCATTGCAGTTTGAGTGGGGACTTTACTCCAGAGTTTTAACGCTGTCCAATAAATCCCCGGGTTTTGAAGCCTTGTACAAGAAATACTTCTGATTGGTGTTTTTGCGTGATACATTTACAAAAACCCTTTTTAGATAATCACCTGGTTTTCTCTTTTTTTGGCATCATAAGTGACATACACATTTCTTATTAATGAAAAAACTAAAACTAATAAAGAACCAAACTATTGCTTTTGAATATAGATATAGTAACAAATGCAAGATTTAGCTTTTTTCATCTAAGATATTAGAATTTTCACAACAGAATGACTCTGAAAGTGTGAGCAATGTTTTTTAGATGTATTTTTCCTGTCAATAAGTTGAAAATTATGTGCTTTTTTTTTTTTTTACCGGTACATAATTTTCCACAAACATCAACATCCCATTGAAGAAAATCTATCCATCCTCTTCTTTTGTCAACAGTTAAATTTTTTCCTAATTTTAAAACCTACAAAATAAATAAAAAATGTGTGATCTTTAAAAATATTTCCTTTCATAGATACTTATCACATTTTCACATTCAGATATTTATCGAAAATTATAATCAAACGTAAAAGTTGCCTTTGTTTATTTATTCTAAAACTGAAAATAAAATTAAGCGATAATTGATGAGTTATGTTACCCGTAGACGTGGCCGTAATAGTACTCCCAGACTCGGATGGCGGTGATTCTTTCCTCACCGATTATACTGTATGAGGAGCCACTTCCTGATCCCACCGACGGTGAAAATGAGTATTCGGATTCTGCAAACAGGGGAGTTTTGCAAATAAATATGAGTACATTTCAGGAAGACATTTTGGATTCATCAAGACTAGTAAAAAAGAAAAAAAAAAAAAAGAAATACAAGCCAGGATCAATAAGTTATCAAAGAATACACCAGAGAATAGTTTCTGGATAACTTTTGAGAAACATGTAATTTGCACTCTTACCATCTGCCCAGACATAAGCTGCTAGCAGAGCAAAGATGGCGATGTAGTGCATTCTGGGAAACAAATTTACATAAGGTTTAACTACGTCCTTCACCTGGACCTTGTTTATGTAATATAATATTTCATAAGTTGGAAAGGTAAAATGGGATCATTCTTACCTGTCAGACAGAAAGGTAAAGCTGCAGATAACAGATAAAACATGTTCAGTTACTTAACAATTATCATCATGCTAATTAAATGCTCTCTAGATGCAATAAATATATTGAAATAAACATACACTTACTGTGCAAGTTATATAAAAAAGGCTTTATTAGCCACTCAGCGCAGCTGTTTCCTCAGCCTCTGCCCTCAGCCCACAATGTCAGCAGCATCCTTTTATATTGCCCTCAGCAGACCTCTGCATAATTCCATGGTAATTCCCACCTTTAGACTTGTTTTCTGGCTGTAATTGGCTGACAGGAGCCAGGTAAATGTGATAAATGGCTGATTGCCTATCAGATCACGGGAAGGGGAGGGTACAGGAGTCATTAAGCATGAATGCTTCATGTGAGAAGATCCCGGAACAGCAAAATAAGTCATGGGTTTATTTTTTTAAGGGGTCAAACTGAGCTTATTTTTTTTATCATTTTAAAATGAACAAATTAAATTAGCTTACAGTATTTTGTTGTCTGTTAGTGCCAGCTTAGAACACTGTGAACAAGTTTAAGTACCTATTTAGAACCAACCCACCAGCAGGGGGGACCCAAGAGCCAGAAATGTTCCCATGTGAGGCTGAAAAATGTAGGGATGTTTACTGTATGAATGACATAAAAATTATAATTATGTAATTATGCAAAGCATACTTTGGTAGAGCTGTTAACTGAGTGACTGTTTAATATTAATGGTACTTGTGTATGAGCTGGATTCCCTTTCATGTTCAGATACCCTGAAAGCACTACAGTAGTTAAAAAAAATTTTATAACATTTTTTCATGAACAAAACTTTCTTTTGGTCAATTTAAGATTAATCATTCCTTATGTTATTTTTGTATATTAAATGAAGGAAGTGAACATGATTTACTGCTGTTTATTTTTAACCTCCTGTGATATGAGGTCTAACTGGCAATGCCACTTTTTTAATCTCTTGCGCAATCGGCACATACCGCCTCTGGACTTACAGGAACCTCATTGCAGGAAAACCCAATTTAATTACACTGCCTTTTGTTTCCTTTATATGACAATCTAATAATTAGACAACACATAAACAAAGGCAAAGAACAAAAATAAGGGGAAGATAGTTGAAACAAATAGGCAATTTTCTCAAACTTCTGTCATTTTATACCCTCAAATTAAGAATTAAGTATTTATTTCCTTACAAAAACAATGAGTAGATAATAGAAAACGACGATAAATGATTGGTTCTGAAAGTGGGCATAACTATGTTCTTAATATATTTTTTCACCATTTATATATAGATATTCATATATATTTATTTGCCACACAGCTTTACTTACATTGGGATACTTTATTTCCGATAATTAAATCTGTTTCAATGCAAAGGAACCACTGACACTTCAGGAGAATCATAGTAAATCGGATTCATCACATACAGATGGATATATTTCAAGTGTTTTAATTTCACTTAATTCTTAAGATGATGGCTTAGAGATAATAAAAATAAAAAAATCAGTTGATCAGATATTTAGAATATTGCAAAAGATCAATAAGCTTACAGGGAAGTATATCCATGCAGGGTATATAGGATATGCTTTCAATACTTCGTCTTTCCTCCTTCTCTATGAATTACTGCATCAATGCGGTGCGACATGGAGGCATTATGGAAGCCCAGATTGTTTTAATAGTGGCTAGCAGCTCATCCGCATAGTTTATCTTTGGTCTCTTATTTTTCCTCTTAACTTTCCTTCATAGTTTCTGTATATGTGGTTTTAGATCAGGCCAGTTTGATATTTTAAACTGGTCACCATCAGAGCCTCACACACAAATACAGTTCTAAAACTAAAATGTAGAAGGGATCTAATAAGCTGCTTCAGTGCAGCAACTACGTTAGGAAGTGCATTTATAAAGCTAAACAGCACACAGTAGTTACATTTAATCATATTTTAAAATATATTTTTACTCATTGATGATTTGGTGGAACCTTCAGTGTGGAAAACGGAAAAAGTAATCTCACTGACTGAAATAAATAGATTTTCTCATGACATTGAAATGTATTTGGATGCACCATAATGTCAGTCTTAATAATATATATATATATATATATATATATATATATATATATATATATATATATATATATATTAGCTGTTAAAATATACAAATTCAGAGTTACATCTTTGAGATTAAGATACAGGAAGGTTGGAAGTTTAGTGGTTAGAACTAGCTCCATCACATCTATTATGGTGGCCATTTTGGGCTGTGCTGTGGTCTGTTGTGGTCATTCTGGTGTTTGCATGTTTTCATCTTGCATGCTTAGCTTCTCTCTGAATACTCTGGCCTCCTCCTTTTGTCCAAACAAACACATGTTTAGTTACTTGCAAATCTTGAAGTCTAAAACAGCACAACCTTCACTTATGTTGTAGGAGCCCCGTAAATCAGAGTAAACGGCAAATGAGCTAGCTTGTGCAAAACAGGTAGTGGAATTTTAGCTTCACCTGTTTATTGTTGTTTTCAGATCTAGACTTGGTTCTATTGGGGACCAAAATTGCAGCATTGTTGCTTTTTCTTTTTATTTCTTCAGCTGGTGCGGTTCGATTTCATGCTGCACTTTGTCAAATGAACCGAACCTTTTGCGAAACATATTTACC
Organism: Valencia hispanica; assembly: GCA_963556495.2. Lineage (NCBI taxonomy): Eukaryota > Metazoa > Chordata > Actinopteri > Cyprinodontiformes > Valenciidae > Valencia > Valencia hispanica. Next base: position 16,424,432 of record OY747713.1, on the reverse strand, counting down.
TCCTCGCCTGTGGTGGCGCTGCACCAAGAAGCGGAAATTTATTACTTTCTCTATGTGTGTTAGTCCAACTGTATGTATGCAAAAAGAGGAACAGCCACAAATATGAAGTGATTAGTTTTATTGAACATTTTATTGTTTTCATGAAAGAACAAAACCATGATTTGTAACTTTGAAAGTGAAAAAATAAAAACAACATACAATATAATATGCTCTACTAAATTATTTTAATTACATATGCTACATTTTTATAGAAGTATTTATCCCATTACTAGGAATAACCTAGAGTATTTTAAATTAATACTTTTATGTCCATTTAGTTTGATGTTGAAATATTTTTTATTACAACTGCTTTAAAATGTTGAAAAGTCAACAATTGATAAGTTTACAGTTTTTATGAATAAACATGAGTAGCCATACTATGTTACCTGATTTTTAACCTAAGCTTCCATGAAAGGATGATTTAAAGATTATTGATTCACAATCAGTTGTAAAATTAAGGAAAAATTACAACATAGAAGAAAAATAACTTCGAATTTTACAGCGATTTATCACCATTTTCTTCATCATTGTTCATTAATCATCAGTGAAGTTGGGGTCAAGGATTGCCCAGTGGGCCTGGAGGGAAGTGGGAGGCCCACTGACCCGGCCGCTGAGGAAGCGCAGTTCAGCGTCCGGGTGGGTCGGATACATGTTGAAGGAATGGCCTGAGGGCTGGCCGACGTGCAGCGAGCGGCCCTTGTCTGTCACGAAGATTAGCGACTGAATGTAGTGAGTGTACTTTCCGGAGATCTGGATGATTCTTTCGCCCTCCAGCAGCTCCAGTTCATGGGGTTCACCGGAAACGTAGCCAATAACTGGAGTCCAGCCGGAAATGTCGTAGCGGAACTGAAAGCTGAGGGAAACAGGAAGGATTTATTTTATTTATCAATAATAGCAAGATAAATATTTGGTGTATAGCTTCTAAATTGTGAATTTCACTGTAAATCTATACTTCCCTTAAACTACTGAAAAAGAAAAAAACACCAGTTTGTCCTGATTTTCAGGAGATACTCATTGAATCAAGCCAGACATTTGCTACCCTCCAACCTTTTGGTCTATTTTGAATATCGCTTTGGAATATTGTAAATATATGTAAGTATGCCCCCATCTTCAACACGCCTAGCTTATGAAAACCTCTATGTTTCGTCCATTGCTTCCATTTGCATGTAGTTTGGGATAACTCTGGCTCGTTGGGAAAGGGTTGTGGGTTTGATTCCAACTTTCTTTTCATCGATCTGTGTATCTGTGTATAAATGTTTATACATTGTAAGTGAAACTGAGTGAATGTGGATCTCATGTAAAAGTGCTTTAAGTAGTTGTATGACTAGAACGCCGTAAAGGCATGTTAGCTTTACAAACTAGAGCTAAATTAATCCTTTCTGACATGTAAGCAGTTATTTGAGTGTAGAAAAGGAAAACCACGCCCAAAATAAAATTTATTCACAATTAAGCCCAACATTCTGGCATATTTAGGTCTAAAGTAATCTTTTAATTTGACCAACATGTTCCTTCTGACTGGAAGTCATATATACGTTTTTGGGCTGGATCTATGGAGTGCCCTAAAGATTCGGGTGATGAAACGGGGAACTACCAATCTCAAAGTCTCAAAATAAATAATCAAAATGCCAGTGGAAATATTAAAAAAGCTCTCTGCAATCATATGAAAAATGATTGTAAATATATATAACACTTTTAATGTATTATTAAAAACTAAAATGTTCATAAAAGAAATTCTCAACATTTCTTTTTTATGTTAAACTGTTTTCATGTTAAACTGTTGAAAACCCCCAGAGAAATATAACATTTTAAGCTTTAAATTCATGTACAACTGGACATCATAATCAAAATAAAATAACAAATCCCAAATCATCATGATTCACTTCTGTTTAGGTCAATCCTGAATGTTAATCACCCGTAGATGTAGTTGCTGTAGAGCTCCCACACTCTAACAGTTATGATTCTGCCCTCGCCGGTGACGCTGTATGAGGAGCCTCCTCCTGATCCCACAGATGGGGAGAATGAATAATGAGAGTCTGCAGGGAAAAGAGTACAAATATCAGTTAAGGTATAAACATCAGCAGAAAGCCTTGAAAAGGATAACTTCAGTCAAAGAAAGCTAATATTCTAAAAACACATATCTAAACTGTTGAATGTTGATTGCACACTTACCATCAGCCAGGGCACAGGCCGCCAGTAGAGCAAAGACGGCGATGTAATGCATTCTGTCAAATGAGTTGATAATGGTTCAGATTAGTATATCTAGCGGGACTTTATTCACCTAATTAAATATTAAGATGACAGACAAAACAGAGATACTTCTTACATAGCTGATTTTGCAAGAGAAGCGAAGTAAACCTGAGGAGGAAACGTTTGTTCGAGTTATCACTGATGATCTTTTATTATGTTTTTAGCAGCTCTGAGTATAGGAATGGTGCCTCACAAAAATCCAATCCTAAACTAACCATGATGATCAACACATTTTTTAAAGTAATGAGATACTCACAACTTTTTGTTTTTAAATGCTTTTAAACACTTCAAGCGTTTAGTATCCGTGTCCAGCTCTTCCTTTCCTCGGCTTTTTCATCTGACACGTTCAGCAGCGGTAACAACAACATTTATAAAGCATAGTGCACCTTTAGGCATTTTTTCAAGGTAATTCCTACTGACTGATTACTTTCCGGGTTCTCATTGGCTAATGGGAAGCTGTTCAGTCTGATGTCTTCCTGAAACAACACACCTTTCAAGACAAAGCATTGTCTAAAAATGAGTTGAAGGTATGCATGGTACGCCTACTAACACAGTCACTCATACTGGCAGCGATTCAAAAGAACAAATTGCTGTTCTCGGTTTTGGTAGGATTAAAGCTGGTAGTTTAATGTTGCAGTTTTCTTTGGTTGTGTACAGTCTTTAGGGACCACATCTTCAAATATTTCACTTAAAATCCCAAGAATTGTATTAAAATCAGATCAAGTATTCAGGAAAAGGTCACAGTTTTAATGCTCATTATGAGTTCTAGTTGTTTACAGCTGCACTTTTTGCGTTGATCATCGTAATGATATAAACTTAGAATAAAAATAAGAAATTCCATATTTAATCCATTATTTCTTTACTGCAACAAGGCTTGTTGGCAAAATAAAAATGTCATTGGAAAGCATGTTTCTTTTCCTTTGAATGGTGCCACAACTGTATGGAAAATAGATTAGTGGATTGAGCAGCAGAGCAGAATGGGTCTCATGGCACCTCCCCCTAATGCTGATCACTGTCTGGGTCACACACTGCTGTGGCGTGGCATCCCATTCTTCAACCAGCATTTGTTGGAAGTCAACAAATGTGATTTGGAAACTCTGGCATGAAAAGCCTGAACAGAAGAGTTCAATGGGTTGAAGGCCAGGACTGTAGTTCAGGTCATTCCATCATCTTCAATCCCTAATTCCAGAGGAAGTCATCAAAATGTCTCTATCTCTGGGAGATGCAGCCCAACACCACCACACTGCTTCCACTAGGCTTTTTGGTAGGGAGGACACCACAAGTTTTTCATGGGTTGCAACCAGCATACTTTAAGGTTGTTGTTTTTTGTGACACACAACTGAAACCGGACCTTTACACACACTGTGTGAAGAGATGTAAAACCTTCTTTTCATCCCTGTTATTACATGAGATTACATCAAACCAAACTTGTTTTAGTTCCCGTAATATTACCAAAACTATTTCTCTTTGCAAACAGGCTTTCTCATCCATCATAGCAGGATGGCAAGGTCCAAGTTCAAATCCCAGCCTGAGGTCTTTCTGTGTGGCGCTTACATGTTTTGCATGTGTGAGTTCTCTCTGGGTACTCCATCTTTCTCCCACATTAAAAAAACAACAACAACAACGTTTAAATTTGACTAGTGTCCATGTATGAGTGTGTGCAGTTTTTTGTTTTGTTTTGTGTGTCTCTGTGTTGCCCTGTGATGGACTGGTGACCTGACCAGGGTGTAGCCTGCCTCTCACTCAATGATGTTAAAATCCACCAAAATATTCTTCCCTTGTAAAAAAATAGATTTTTAAAATCCAACAGAGTTGGATTTGTGTTAAACATCAAAATGTTAACTTCTTGACATAAAAAACCTGTTTGATGCTATAGTAAGCAAAGTAGCTCTATCACAGGATCTCAGTTACTATATGAAAGTTAAGTTATTGCTCTTGTAAAAAGATGAGACCTGGAATATTTATTTTGTTTTAATTTGTTTGTATGAGTACAATACAAAGAAAACTTCTTTGAAGTAACTGAAATGAGGGATATTACCTTTACAAACTAGAGCTAAATTTATCATTTCTTACATGTAAGCAGTTGTTTGAGTGTAAAAAAGGAAAACCACGCACACATATGATGAGATTAGATTTTATTAAACATTTCATGAAAGAATAAAACCAAGATTTAAAACTTGATGAAACTGTAGATGGAATTAAAAGCAGAGAGAAACAGATTATCTCTCACTTTACTGACCCATAACATACTGTACATTACATTCTGCTGTCATATTTAGAGTTCACAGATATTCTGATACTAAGAAAAAATACAGTAGATCAATATTTTTATGAAAACTAAAATCTATTTATTTTATACCTGAACCATAAATGGGAAAATTACAATTTCAGTGAAAATAAATGGAAATTATGTTAAAACAGATTTTGATCTAAAATTGAATGATTGGATAAAAGTTTTACAAATAAAAGACAAAAGTCATTCAAACTTTGAATACGGCAGCAATTTAGCACCTGGGTTTTCTTCACCATTGCTTAATGATTCTCACTTCTGTCAGAATCAAGGATTGCCCAGTGGGCCTGGAGGGAAGTGGGAAGCCCACTGACCTGGCCGCTGAGGAAGCGCAGTTCGGCGTCTGGGTGGGTTGGATACATGTTGAAAGAATGACCTGAGGGCTGGCCGACGTGCAGCGAGCGGCCCTTGTCTGTCACGAAGATCAGCGACTGAATGTAGTGAGTGTACTTTCCGGAGATCTGGATTATTCTTTCGTCCTTATTTAGCTTCAGCTCCTGGGGTTGGCCGGATACATAGCCAACAACCGGAGTCCAAACTACTCCGTAGCAGAGCTGGAAGCTGAAGGAAACAGTGGCATGTGTTCATCTGGGATTATATAAGTATAATAACATTTACCTTCATGCCACAGTAGACATTTAAAAATGTTAAACTTGAATTTGTGTAGTCATAAAAAAAAGCAAAACAAAAATGTGTTAATCTATTTCTGTTTAGTATCTGATTATAACTTTCAAACATTCACCCGTAGATGTAGTTGCTGTAGACCTCCCACACTCTAACGGCTGTGATTCTGCCGTCCCCTGTAACGCTGTACGCAGAGCCCCCTCCTGATCCCACAGATGGGGAGAACGAATAATGAGAGTCTGCAGGGAAAAGAACAATAAATAGGAGTTAATATCATCAGGGTTCACGAGGACATGGATTTCTTCTCATGATTTAGGAATATTAACGCTGAAAAACCCCAGAAGGAACTTCAATAACTGGGGCACTTCAATGATAATTGGCTCCAGCTTTGACTTTGTACAACCTATCTTAGTACTTTTGTGCTGCTCTTCTTCCTTCTTCTTGATCATTTTTGCTATTTCTTCCCTCGTGTCTGCTTTGTCCATCATCATAATGTCTTGAATCTGGAAATCCCACTCGATCTTAGTCTTTTCAACCCCTCCCACTATGAATGTGGGACTTACAGTCAATACTTGGTACTTTTGTTCCTGCACACTAATCCAGCTATGGTCCACTTATCCAGTTAAGGCATTCTGGGGGCATTTTGCATCCCAGAATCTTACACTCCAGCTACATCTTTGCACAGCCTGCATCTTGGGTCCTGTCTGATGTGGGAGCCTCTACTGTCTACTGCTCTTGTGTTGAATGTCGGTTCTATTAGTTTCTCTTTACCCTCCCCCCCCCCCCCCCCCCCCCCCTTTCACTAGCCATTGGTAGGACTTTTGGATATGAGCCATTTCCTCAATCTGATGGTGATCCCTGCCTGGCTGTGGCTTATCTTTTCATGATAGTTCCTCCTTGTCCTTCTCCATTGGGTTTCTGCTGCCTAAGACGTTATTTTACCATTTTGTTTAACTTTTTATCGTGTGGGGTTTGAGTTAGCTTTACATCATATGTTTAAACCATGCAAGGAAGCAAGAGTGGAAAAACAAGAGAATGCTACGTTAGCTGGGATGTTGCCCACATAAATATGCTTTGTGGCAGACGTTGAGGGACTTTACATAACGTTTAGTTGTGTTGTCCTGCTAGAAGGCAAACCTCCCAAGTCTTTAGCAGCCTCTAATAGATTTTCATAGTTTTATTTGTCCTGATTATGATTGTTCAGAAATGCAATTTCATATAAACTGTTGTAAGAGCCTGCTTTAAATCATCTTTCAGGGATAACTTGCTTGGAAGGTCAGATCTGGGCAGTTTGGTGGTTATTTTGAATATCCTCCATTTATGGACTGTTTTCCAGTGGAATAGCAGATTTCTTCTAATGTGCTGGGTTTTAGCCATTTTAAATGGAAATTGTCAGTGAGTCCTAATTTGCAAATTGCATAATTTTAACCATGTTTTACAAATGCTCAAGAGCTTTAAGCTCAAGAGTGTGCACTTCTGGCTAAAAGTTGTATATCACTCCCAGCTGATATTTTACATATACGAAGACAAACTGGACGTTGAACCTTAATATTGTCTCGATGTCCATATGCAGCCTGTAAAGCTTAGGTGTTAAACCATTATTTAGATTACAATGCATATTGTTTTCATTTGCGAGTACAGCCCAGAAATATCCATTTGTCTTCGTATTTACCATTATTATAGCAATTTTTTGTTCTCAAATAAAATAATGAATCTTTGAACACATAACTATTATTATCAAATTATCATAAAAGAAGGCAATCAAACTAATCTTTTTTGAGTTTGGGTTTATATTTTCTGGCAGTTTTGCTTGATTTACAGATTTATATGTAGAAATTAATTGTTTTTAATCCGAAGTCTAAACAGCTTAGTTTTTCTATCTATTTAGTCTTTCTGATCATAGACAAAACAAATAGGTCTAAATTTGAGCTTTGTAGCCTCAACATTGACCCATGTCTACATGAGGTCTATGTGTTGTCTCAATGTTGAAACAAAGGTAAATACGGTGTACATTCAATTCGTCGCACACTTACTATCAGCCAAGGCACAGGCCATCAGCAGAGCAAAGACAGCAATGTAATGCATTCTGTAAAACAAATTTACAATGACTCAGACCACTATGTTCAGCAGAACTTCATTCAATTCATATAATTAATAAACTGACATGAAAAATGCTTTTTCTTACATGTCTGGTAAAGCTTTTTCAGAATGAACAGCACAAAACCTGCAGGAGAGTGAGGAAAAATTGCTGTTAGACAAATAAAGTACTCATACGCTTCCACAGTTCGTGGAATCTGTTAACATATCAAAAAGATCTAGAAAAATAACTAATCATCTGCTGAATAACACAAATTTTAAGCAAACACTCACAAAGGTTGTCATCTAAGACTTCAAGAGTTGGAGCATCTATGTCCAGCTATTCCTTTTGACAGTTTTCTCATCTCCTACATTCAGGCCTTTTATAGCAGTGTGGCACACCCCTTGCATATTTTTACAGTTTCCCAACTGACTTATCACCTTCCTGGTTTTCTCTGGCAGTGTAACCAGTTCAATCTGATGTGCTGCTGCAAACAAACACCTTTTATTATAAACCTCTGTTTCAAATGGGTTTGGGTATGCAAGCTAGTGTATAGTAAATCAATCTTAGCCCAGTCTTTTTAGATGTGTAGGATCAAATGTTTACGTAAACTTTTTTTTGGGGCTTTGGTATGAGATGCAACAGGAAATACAACTTCTTCGAAATCTATCAAGCGCTGCCTCTAGGAATATTTCTCTGTAATTCAAGGAACAGGATCAACATATATTTAAGGGAAAATTGCATATTTCTAAAACCTTTCTGGAACAAAGGAACAAGTGTTATGGGAATCATGATTTTAAGACTCTTTGTTTGAGTTATTTTTCCAGATCCAGGAATCAGACCTGAAGTAACACCTTTGTACTTCCATAAACAGACGTCTTCTGATCTTTTAGAGTTTTCCCATTTGAGTATAAAGTCTTCCATCATTTTTAGTAATTGTATCAAGTAAAATTGTTAGAAAGGTTAGAATTCACCCTCACACATTTGCATGATATATGAAAGACAGTCTGAAGAGGGAACCAAAAAGGGAAACAATTCAATCTACTTGGGGTGAGGAGATTAAATTGTCAAGAAATTTGATTAACATTGGTGGGAGGTTAAAGTGACAGCGGGCATATTTCTTTTTGGGGGGATATGAAATTGTAACATAACATCGTAACCTTTTTGCCTATCTTAGGAGAGTTTCAGTCTTAATTTGGAGGATAAAAAAACCTTTCATTCCCTGTAATTTGTAACATGCTTGAATTATAGTTGTTTGTGTTTAAATCTACAAAACAAAATTTTGCATCGGCTCAATATGACCTTTATTTAGGTAGAAATAAAATGATACTAAGGTCTGTTCTCCCTAGCTCCTGAGCTAGCTTTCCTTCAGTCGTCTTAGTCTTTTTTACCCTCTCACAGCTTCACCTCATCTATAATGACCCTCCTGGTTCCAATTCAGTAATTACTCCTCCCTTTACTGTAAACAAACTTCCTGGTTCCAATCAACTTTTATCAGATCTTCCTGGTCATCACCCTGTTTCTCATTGTAGCTCCATGGCAGTTTTGCATGATTAGGATATAGAGTAAAAACAGCAATATAGCATAAAAAACACACAAAACACGACACATTAAAACATTACTCAACTGTAGCTCTAAACATATGAGTTTTTAGCCTTGATTCAAAACAGCTCAGTGTTGCAGTCATCTGGAAGTTTGTTCCAGATAAGGGGAGCATAGAAGCTGAAATGATGCTGAGAAACTAGTCCATGCATTTGTTACCTCAAGGCTGGACTACTGTAATTCTTTACTATCAGGTAGTCCACAAAATGCCATTAAAAGCTTTCAGATGATCCAAAATGCGGCAGCAAGAGTTCTGATGAATATTAAAAAGAGAGATCACATTTCTCCGGTTTTAACTTCCCTTCATTGGCTCCCTGTTAAATCCAGAATAGAATTTAAGATCCTTCTTCTTACATACAAAGCCCTTAATAATCAAGCTCCATCATAAATCAGAGATCTAATTGTTCCATATGTTCCTAACAGAGCCCTTCCCTCTCAGACTGCAGGTTTACTTGTAGGTCCTAGGATTTCTAAAAGTAGAATGGGAGGCAGATCTTTTAGTTATCAGGCTCCTCTCCTGTGGAACCAGCTCCCAGCTTTAGTCCGTGAGGCAGACACTCTGTTTACTTTTAAGGCCAGGCTTAAAACTTTCCTTTTTGATAAAGCTTATAGTTAGAGTGGCTAAGGTAATCCTGAGCTATCTCTGTAGTTATGCTGCTATAGGCTTAGACTGCTGGAGGACAGACTGACCAATTTTCTTCACTCTGCTACTTCCTTTTCTCCTACGACTCTCCAGTTGTATTACAGTACATTCTGTTATCTCGACTGTTAACTTTGTTTTCTCTCAGTGTTTTTCTCTCCATAGAAGCTACACCTGGTCTGGTATCCTGCTTAGCTACAATGCCCTGTTGGACGGGGGGCATCGAGTGGGATGATCCTCCCAGAAACTCAAGATCCACTGTGTCCGGTTTTCAACTTTTTACTTTCTTTAATATAGAAAGAACTCTTACATCAGTTCTTTTTTTCTTTCTATTTTAATGCTCTGTCTTCTCAAACCCCCAGACGGTCGTGGCAGATGGCCGCTCCTACTGAGCCTGGTTCTGTTGGAGGTTTCTTCCTGTTAAAGGGGAGTTTTTCCTCTCCACGGTCGCTACATGCTTGCTCCGTATGAAAAAAGCACTCTACAAGTGCAGGCCATTTACCATATATTAATATCATTGCAGTTCAATGCACTCTATTGCCACTATGCGACCTGCTAATTTACTATTTGTGTTAGCAGCAAACGTAAATCTGTACTTCAAAGTAAGTAAATACTCGCACTAATACTCAATGAAATGTCTATTAGCAAGTTGCCTTTTTGTCTGAGGCAGCAGGTCCATTGGCAGTGAGACAGACCCTCAATATAATGCTGCCACTACCATGTTTGACAGTTGGTACAGTGTTCTCAGGTTTCAAAGCCTCACCACTACTTCATCAACCACATTCTTTTCATTGTGACCAAACAGATGAAGCTTTGACTATTTTGGAAAAAAAAACCATTAGGCCTGTTTAAATGGGATGCTGCAAATTTTTGTGAATCTTGCAAATATCAATTCTAGAACAGTTTTTTTTTTCAAGGTTGGCTCCTTCTCAGTCTAGCTAATATTAGGCTGTTGACACTGGTGTTCCAGAGTTGTTCCAAAACACCCAGACTCATTTATTTCTTCAAAGGTGACAGTTTTGGTCAAACAAGCAAAACTCTACAATTCTGTGTTCTCATCGGACAAAATTGCTTTTTCAAAAGGATATACCAGGCTTACTTTAAGCTTCTGGGAAGACCCAAAAACGTAACCTTATTGAACGTTTAGACACTATGCCTAAAAGTCGCATCTGTTTTGAATTAATTCTAGCATTTCAAGCAATTTGATTGTCAAAACCAGCCATAATCTGTTTGATGGCTACAAAAAAATAATTTCTCTGCTAAGGGACATTTTTGCCAAATTTTAGTAGTGGTCCCTGCATCTGTTTGAAAATGTATATATGTATATTATTTTTAATCTGAGTGGATGAAAATCTTTAAGTAGAATTTTTGCATTAAATTTTTTTTTGCCATCACTTTTTGGAAAAATATGTTGATCTGTTGAATCTGATTCAGATGATAAAACGACAGCTGAGTTGTACGCCATGGCCCTTTGGTTCTGTGATCCCAGCTGCATGTTCTGAAAGTATATACAACTTCATGATTTCTCTGGCTTAAATTTTACCATGAAGGAAACTTTGTGATTGCATATTTGAAGTACCTGTGTTTTCCCTAGTAATGGTGTCTTCACATTTAGATCCATTTGTATTTAAGCAGTCGGTCATTCATTGTTTTATTTTAGTTTCTGGTTTTGAGTAAAACTGTTGGTCTGCAAATAAAAGAAGAAGCTTCCACTGATGTTACAGACTACAACATTTTCAGTCTATCTTTGGTGATAAAAGCTCATTTTTATATTTTGTTGACAATTTATCTTTGATTTGGTTCACCATTTTGCAACTCAACCACGACTGTAACTGGAAAAGCACTTGGAGAGCGCAGACTTCCGCCAAGGCAGCTCAGCCCCCCATGTTGTGATCTAATTCTAACTTTTTTTAGACCCTAAAAACATACGTTTAGCAGGTGGATTCAGAATGATATCATTATTAGTTCAGTAGTTACTCACAAAAATCTATTTTTAGGTAATGGCTATTTTAAAATTAATCCCAAATTCTGTTCCTGGTCCCATTGCAGACATTTCCTGAAAATGTAATCAAAATCCACCTATAACCTTTTGAGTTATGTTGCTAACTGCCAGACAGACAGACAGACAGACAGAAGAACTCTGCATTTTCAGAAAAAAATACATCTCATGTAAATTGTAGTAATTTATTTTAATGACTTGCAGACATTTTATATTTTACTAATTTACATGAGTGCAGAAACAAAAACCCAACAAATTTGGTCTTTAATAAAATTGCTGATGACAGCTTGAAGAATGGATTTTCAAAACTAATATGTGAATGATTAATTAGAAGAAATCCCACAAGAGTCTTAATTACCACTTCATTATTAAACCGCAGCAGTAAAAGAACTCTAAGTTACATTTCAGGTCCCAACATCTGTCCTCTCCTGTCCACCTTAATGTCCATAAGTGCTGTTAGTTGGGCTCAAGGATGGATCAACAATGGCCCAATGGGCTCCCAGGGAAGTGATGCCTCCATGCACGCTGCCGCTGATGAAGATCAGCTCGGCCTCAGGGTGATCAGGGTACATGTTGAAGGAGGTACCAGAGGGCTGACCTACATACAGGGAGCGTCCCCGGTTTGTTGTGAACACCACGGACTGCAAATAGTGGGCATACTTTCCAGAAATTTGGATAAAGGCTTCTCCATCTAACAACTCAATTTGCTGGGCTTCACCATATTGATAACCAACAACAGGGGACCAGAGGTAGCCGTACCGGAACTGGATGCTGGAGAATAAGAACAAAAATATGAATAAATGAAGGGAAAACTCTTTTGTACAACTATGAATTTCAAAAAATTTGTAGTGGAATATCCAATTACGTGTTCCCTACTTACCCTCGGATATAATCTGAATAGGATTCCCATACTCTCACAGCAGAGATCCTTCCCTGTCCAGAGATCAAATAGGAGCTGCCACTTCCTGATCCCACTGGTAAGGAGAACGAATAGTGTGGCCTGACTGGAATTGGAAAAAAAACAACAACAAAAAACATGTTACCTTTCAGCTACAAAATCTCGTTTAAAAACATAAAACAGATGCTTAATAGCTAATTAAAGAAATATTGTAATAATGTAAATGTTTTTGTAGTCAACTCTTAGGTCTCTGATATTTTTAACCCCTGATTACATGAGTAGGTTACTTACGGTCAGCCGCAGCAGCAACACCAAGCAGAACAGAGAAGACAACGAACAACATTCTGTGTAAGAAAAAGTGAAGAATTACTCTTTTATCCTGAGAAATTCTGTACTATAATTATAAAGTAAAAAGGAACAACGAAAACATTTTACCTGTCTGAACTGTTGTCTCGTTTCTGAAATCTCAGTTGGGCTTTAAACTGCAAAAAAAGCTGAGCTACAGCATGTTCTGTGTGACATTTGCATGTGGCACTCTTTTATACTGCAGTTCTGTGTTACGTCTAATGTTGTCATTGGTTGTTCAGTCAATCTTAAAATAATTTGCTTTAAGTATTAGGGAAGTACCTGCTGTCAGGGGGAGGAATTTTCTTTGTCAATGCCAACACACCAGTAATCAGGTTCAAGAAAGACATGCAGCATAGAAAGGAACAACATCAGCATTATGTTATTACTTGATACTACAGTGTTGAATAATCTTTGAGTACAGTGAATATAAAGATTGTTCATTCATTAATGAAAACTAGAAGGTGGTTTTCCAATAAAAGCAGGCAGTTTTCTTTGTCTGTCTTTACTTTCCTTTTCAGGTAAACATTTATTCTACCTTTTCTTTACAGAATGTGCCTTTAAACAAGCAGTTTTGACTGTTGATTATCCTTCAGCTGTGTGACTAAACAAGTTTCTTCTCACATGTGTCTCATTCCACAGATTAAGTTACATTAAACAAATTTGGTTTTAACCTCACCAGGACGCAAACGCACTGTAGAGAGACGCTGTCATCTCTGAGAATGCCTTGCAACTGTGGCATGTCCAAAAACTGGAACTGCAGCTCTAGCATATCAACTTGCTTCATTATCAATTGCAGTACATCTCCTTGACACATTTTGTAAGACACCTTACAATTCATTCAACTTTAACCAACAACCAAGGGCAGATGGTTTTGCTAGAAAATGGGGAAACAAATTTGGAAGAAAAAAAACAGCCTGGCTCATTTGTTTTGATTTTTTTAATGGATGTTTGTTGAAACTTTTTAGTAGTGAAAAAAACAAAATGATTACACTAGCTATACCATAAAATGTTATACACACACCAAACCTCACACTGACCACTCTTCAGTTATGTACACTCTTACATTATGTGGCAGAGAGCCAACTGGTAAAGGGAGACAAAATACAATCATATTGATGAAGTTAATCTAATACTACGCGAGTCATATTCTCTCAAGATGCCAATTTAACCGTTGTCGTGAACCGCTCATCATAAGGAGGGGAACTTTTTTTCCGCCAGTGTCTTAGCAGAGTCCGTTTTGCTGTGGTAAGGGCTAAAAGAAGCAATCTTTTTTCATGGGAGGAGAAGCGAGAGTCAGGAAGTCCCTTGGTTGAGCCAAGCACAGACAGTTTTGGTGAAAAATGAAGTCATCTGTACAGAATACTGAAGATGACCTCTATAACGTTTTTCCACCATTTCTGAAGTGCTGAACAGCTTAATAAAATTTCACAGCTGATGAACTGAAACGGATCATTTCCTTCTCTCATTTAATGCTACACCCCGCAACTCTGCAATCAACCCACCATGTCTCAGTTAATTTTGGAACCTTAAAGACACAGATATGGATTCTCTCTGCTCCAATATTGTCAATATTTAAATTCCGGACTGCTTCTCCAGACCTAAAGATCTAGTGGCTTACTACAAATATGTTTTAAATAATACTCTAAACTCTGAAGCTCCATTAAAAATGCAGTCTGTTTCCTTCTTTTCTACTGCCACCTGGGATACCCTGAGCTCTGGAAACTGTAAGCTGAAGGTCGCCGTCATCGTGAGCAACACTATGAAGGAACTGGTCTCAATATACACAAAGAAATGCACAAAGCCTATTAATTGTGCTATAGGAATTCTTGTGCTAGAGTTAAATCTAATTATTACACTAGTTTATACTCATCATTTATAATAAAAGAACCCTTGTACCGAAACACATACCGTACCATATTTTAGTACGCACTTATGTGAAGAATAGCGATCAACCATCAGTCCAGAAGAAATTATTTATCTTGGGAAAGCCTATTCTTAAACTGCCTCCTCAGGTTAATAAAACCTGCGTTTTGCTCCGTTTTGCTTTATTTCTAGAGTGCACCAGGTGCTTAATATTCCTCTCAACTCAGGCTTAATTTGTTTAAATGACAAACGCCAAGTCATGGTCTGTCATGAGCAGGCCAGACAAAATATTATCTTTAATCCACACCTTTCTTGCTTGTTAATTAGGCATTAATTTATGGGAGCCAGTCGTTTGTAAAATACTTAGCTTAACATACATCATAGCATGTTAGAAAAATCACCGTGCACACTATCATAACTATTTGTGGTGTTCAGGTTTTTTTTGGGCCTGAGTGGCCTTTTATTGATAGTGGACAGAGTTTATGAAGGGGGAGAGAGGTGGAGGAAGACATATGGGAAAGGTTGCCTGGTACAGGACTTGAACCAGGGACAGCTGAATCGAGGACTGAAGCCTCTGCACATGGGGCGCCTGCTCTAACCACTGCGCCACGCAACGCCCTGGTGTTCAAGTTATAAAGCAACTTTTCAAGGTGCCATCTTCAGCGAGAGCATGTGTGATTCCCCATGTTGGTTTTAGGTCCAAGAGTAACTAAAGCTTTTTACACTACCCACTACCTAGATTTTTTACTGCCTCATAAACATATTTCATAAAGTTATGACTTTGATTTTAGCTTAAACAGTTTTTACTTTAGACTCAAAATGTTAATCTTGTAATCAGCCATTTTCTGATTTTGCAGACATATTAAGGTAATTTCTGTAAATTTTTAAAAACTTTTGTTGCTTGTAGTTTTTTGTGGAAAATTGTACGCTTTAAGAGAAGAGAACTTTATAAGAATTACTACCTCAGTAAAAATAAAATATATGATCATCTGAAGTCAAAAACTATTTAGTCCAAAATGGTTAGTGGGTTATGATCGGTGTACACCGTAATCGGACCAGAGCCCACGTACACTTCAAAATCTTGTTGCAAAAACCAGATAAGGGACAATGTCTCCTTTTCAATAACAGAGTAGTTTAATTGATGTACAGAAAACTTCCTTGAGAAATAACCCACTGGTCGATCTATTCCAAATTTATCTACCTGCAACAACACACCACCAGCTGGTAGGAGCTGGCGGTGCTTTAAACAGAGCTTTAATTCGCTTTAGGTGTTCTGGCCAAGAATCTGAATACACCACCACATCATTTAAATAAACAGCGCAACCTTCCAACTTTCTCACCACCCGATTAATCAGGCATTGAAAAGTTGCCGGTGCATTCCCTAAACCAAACGGCATCACCTTATAAGAATACAGCCCAATAGGTGTATTGAAAGCTGAAATCTCACTTACACGTGCTGTTAATGGGACAGGCCAGAATTCTTTTAGAAGATCAAACTTACTAATAAACACAGCAGACCCAACACGATCGATACAGTCTTCCATCCTAGGTAATGGAAACGAATCTGACTTAGTGATGCTATTTACCTTTCGGAAATCTGTGCAAAAGCGAAATGTCTAGTCCGGTTTTGGTACTAACAAGCAAGGAGATGACCAGCTAGAACAGGATGGCTCTGCAAAACCGTTCTTCAGCATGTAGTTGACTTCCACCTCCAACTGCTTGTTTTTCTCAGCACTGACCCGATAGAAACGCTGTTTAATATGCGTAGCCTCACCCACGTCTACATCATGTTCTATCCATGTAGTGCAAGAAGGCACATTACGAAAAAGGTGAGGATAAGTCCACAGCACAGTTTTTAGTTCTTCCCTCTGACCATTTGACACATGACTTAACACCGTGTCTAGATTCTGCAGCACCTCCGAATTTCAAAGACGATCTGTCATCAATGCTACATCCGTGTTAGCCACCCCGTCCCACTCAGACATGTTCTCACCGGGTGTACCAGAAACACCAACGCACACAGGATGAAACTTTGCTACTTTCTCCAGCGGGTCGCGAGCATAATAACGCTTTAACAAGTTGACATGGCAAAGCTGATTATGCTTCCGGCGATCAGGTATGGCAATCAGATAGTTTTGTTCTGACAAACATTTTACTACCGCATAAGGTCCCGCAAACTTAGTTTGAAAAGGTGACGTAACTACAGGCAATAATGTGAGTACATGATAACCTGGGACAAATACACGCCGTTCAGCGTGACGGTCATAATATTTCTTCATTTTTCCCTGTGCCGAGCACAGATTCTTCTTTGCCAACTGCACTGACAAAAAGAGCTTGTGATGAAAACCATTCACATGATCAATCACACTTGTCGGTGGGTCAGATTTACTCAACCCAACTGTAACGCCGCTAGCGGACCACGCACAGCATGACCAAAAACCAAGTCATTTGGACTAAAGCCAGTACTCTCTTGTACTACTTCTGGCTGCAGACAGCAACTAGGGTAATCCATCCACCCAGTCAGCTTGCAGTTGCACACAATAAGCACGTAAAAAAGATTTAAGCGTCTGATGAAAACGCTTTAGCAGACCCCGACTTTCTGCATGACAAGCTGATGATTGGTTGTGAGTAATGCGCAACTGTTGCAAGACTTGAGCAAATAGTTTAGAAGAAAAGTTAGCACCCTGATCACTCTGTATGAATTTATGAGTGCCAAAAACTGAAATAAATTGAGACAAAGCTTTTACTACATTTTTGGCAGTTATTGACTCCAACAGATATGCTGCTGGATAACGCGCAGCCTGACACATTACCGTCAACAAATATTCTACACCAGAACTCAACCGTGGCAGCGGTCCCACACAATCAATAAGTAGATATTCTAAAGGTTGACACTCTGCTGGAATAGGAGACAATGGCGCCACAGGAATGCTCTGATATGGCTTTCCGGTAAGTTGACATGTATGACAAGTTTTTACATATCCTGCAATATACTTTTTCAGCCGTGGCCAAATATAATGTCTCAACACACGATCATATGTTTTTTAAATGCCTATGTGCCCAGACCCATCATGAGCAACACACAAAATCAACGGTCTCAAAGATAATGGAATGACAATCTGGTAAACGCGATCCCCAAGCCGAGTTAAACCCAAAACCGGTAACTCCAGCCTCTCAGTCTTATCAGAACGGCAACATGCAGTCTGACCAGCTTTCATCAACCGTGTCACTACACATGCAAAACTAGGAAAACAGACGCGCACAAATTTAATCAGGGAAAAAATGAACACGTTCTCAAAATTAAATGTTTTTTGTTGTTGTTTTTTTCCATAAGGGAAGACAAACTAATGACATGCCCCCCAATTTGTTATGGTCAGCTCGGAGGCCATAACAAAAATGAAAACTGGGGAGTCAACAGGGTTACGTAAAATAATAAGATTTTTTAACTAAAGAAAATCTAAGGAAATAAAATGCAAGGTCTAGCAGCGCGAAGGACCCAGCCCTTCTTCTCAGGATCTCGTGTTATGGAGGACAGGAACATTTTACCAGTTGTCTCCCATCCCCCTAGACAACCTGCACACCTGCAAGAAAACAATTAAAAGAGAGAACACATAACACAAAACCAAACTGAGGTGTGGGGTCGTCACAATAGATTTTATTTTTATGGATGTTTTTTGGGTAAACTGTTTTTTTTTTGTAGTATCTGTCAGATTTTGCAGATATATTGAAGTCCAAATGTGTTAGCCTTTTTAAATGTTAAACCTTTTTTGTACAGTTGTCGCTTGCATGTTTTTGCTGAAAATGGTATGCTTTAGAATAAAACAACAACAGCAAACCCTTTCTTGATAAGAGTAAAATAAATGATCAAATGAAAGCAAAAAGCCAATGAGAACATTTTTATTTCTAAATCCAAACATGGTTAATTTTGTGATCCATTTTCTTGGTAAATACTGATTTCAAGTTTACAACAAAACAGTATAATTGCAGCTGTAATGTCAGAGAAACAAAAGTAGAAATTTAGGATTAATATTACATTTATTATTAATTTGTAAATTATTTTTGGAAAAAAAAACCCACAAAAATGTAAATTTTGCTTTTATAATTAAATAAATATGTTAAAGGAACAACACATTAAATTGCAGGTCCCAACTTCTGTCCTTTGCCCTCTACCTTAATGTCCATAACTGCTGTTGGATGGACTCAAGGATGGATCAACAATTGGCCAATGGGCTCCCAGAGAAGAGATGCCTCCACTCACCCTGCCGCTGATAAAGACTAGTTCGGTCTTGGGTGATCAGAGTACATGTTGAAGGAATTGCCAGAGGGCTGACCCACATTCAGGATGCGTCCCCGATTGGTTGTGAACACCACAGACTGCAAATAGCTGGAATACTTCCCAGAAATCTGAATGATGGCTTCTCCATCAAACAACTCCATTTCTTTGGCTTCACCGTATTGATAACCAACAACAGGGGACCAGAGGTAGCCGTACCGGAACTGGAGGCTGGAGAAATAATAATAGTAAATGCAGGGAAAACTCTTTTGTACAACCATGGTTTTTACAAAAATAGTACTGAAATATCCAAATATACACATTCTTTACATACCCTCGGATGTAATTTGAATAGTATTCCCAAACTCTCACAGCAGTGATCCTTTCCACTGACCAAATAGGAGCTCCACTTCCATACCCCACCGGTGGGGAAAATGAGTAGTTAGGGTCGACTTGAGAAAGAGCAAGCAGACAACTCAGGATCATAAAGCAGATTTAATGAAACTTTCTGAGCATAGGGTATAATTTTTTTATTGTGTGTATTTCAAATTGGGGTTTTTTCCTCACAGTTTTACTAAATAAAGATCAATGCACCGTGTGGACACTTAGCGTCAGCTGCAATGGAAGCAACAAGAAGAGCAAAGATTGCTACAAAACGCATTCTGTGTTCAGAACAAAAGCAGAATAACACATTTTATTCTGAGATGTTTGATTGTAATTGGATGAATAAAAACTGTTTATTCTTACCTGTCTGTTTTACTCCCGACCCTAAGGTGCACATCCAACTAAACAACTCTAAAAGACTCTGTCTCTTATATATACTTCTCCTTTTATTCAATGACATCCGCATAAATACAGACTGTGGAAGAACCACAGTGCTGGTTCTGTTGGACCTCAGTGCAGCATTTGACACTCTTGATCATGATATTTTATTGGAACAACTGGAGAGCTGGGTCGGACTCTCTGGTACACAACTTGGCTGGTTCGAATATTACCTAAAGAACAGGGACTTCTATGTTTCAATAGGAAACTTTTCATCAGAACGAACAGAAATCACATGTGGGGTGCCCCAGGGCTCCATCCTGGGACCCCTCTTATTTAATATCTACATGCTCCCACTAGGCAAGATTATAGCAACCAATAACATTAGCTACCATAACTACGCGGATGACACTCAGCTCTACATTACAATGTCACCAGGTGACTCTGAACCCATTCAAACCCTAAATCAATGCATTGACCACGTAAATGGATGGATGTGCCACAACTTTCTCCAGCTGAATAGAAAGAAAACTGATGTGATTATTTTTGGACCCAAGGAGGAACGTTCAAGAGTCAGCACACAGCTTAAATTAATATAGCTAGAAACTACTGATCAGGCTCGAAACCTAGGTGTAGTAATGGACTCAGACCTGAACCTCCAGGGTCACATAAAGGCAATAACAAGGTCAGCCTTCTATCACCTGAAGAACATTTCTAGGATTAAACGACTGATGTTGCAACATGACCTAGAAAAACTCATCCATGCGTTTATCTTTAGTCGGATTGATTACTGCAACAGCATCTTCACAGGTCTGCCTAAAAAGTCAATTAGACAGCTGCAGCTGATCCAGAACGCTGCCGCTCGCGTCCTCACTAGAACCAGGAAAGTAGAGCACATCACCCCAGTTCTAAAGTCCTTACACTGGCTCCCTGTAGCTCAGAGATTAGACTTCAAAATACTCCTACTAGTTTATAAATCATTAGCACCAAAATATGTTGAAGACCTGTTGTCACAGTATCAACCACCAAGACCACTCAGGTCCTCCAACTCTAGCCTACTAAACATCCCTAGACTCAGATCTAAACATGGAGAAGCAGCTTTCAGTTTCTATGCTCCCCTTATCTGGAACAAACTTCCTGACGAGTGCAGAGCTGCTGAAACTCTGAACTGCTTTAAATCGAGACTAAAAACCCATCTGTTTAGAATTGCCTTCGCGTAAATGATTGATGTCATATGTATGAAGTGTGTTCATGCTCTCTTGCTTTTTAAAAAAAAATCTTTCTCTTGCTTTATTGTGTATCATGTGTAATGTGTTTCTTTTACTTTTAATTTCCATTTTTTTTGGTTTTTTAAATCACCAAATCATGTAAAGCACCTTGAATTGCCCTGCTGTTGAAAGTGTGCAATACAAATAAAATTGCCTTGCCTTGCCTTGCCTTTTGGCATGTCCTTGAAGTGACATGTAATGTTTTTACACTAAGGGCTTTCTTTTGGCTTTTCAATGAAACATGAAAAAACAGTGACAGCAGCTGGGCAGTGCTCGCTATCTTCATGTGTCTAATCTGATTTTTTTTTCTATCTGTCAGAACTTACATGATGCGGGACCTCCGAAAAAAATGCTGCAGAGTCATGGTGAACTTAATAATCATGTTATTATTATACAAGTCAAATTTAGATTTTTTTATGAGCATCTTAATGGAAAATGTGATAGTTTTAAATTACTTATTTTTTAAAGTCAGTGTGTTTAATTTTACTTTATTCTTGTTTATACCTTTTTTGAGTAACAAACACCAACTTTACCCGATTTAAAACCTTCCTGACAAACTTTGCTTGTTCTCATTGGTTCTGGCGTGTGGTCATGCATGTGTCATTCCTCAGATGAAGTGAAGATAAACAGTAAACTAATTCATGTTGTCAAGTATTGGTAAAAGAGGAAAAAACCCACAGTCCTACCATTAGACTTGGACGGGCATTTCAGCTGCGGCATCTCCAACAACTTGTACAACTTTTACTAGTTTCCTGTAGATCAACATGCCACATTTTACTGGTGAAATGCTTTTTAAAAATTATTTTATAAAGGTTAATGTAATATAATGAAACTTCACCAAATATATGTTAAGTAATGCCAAAATAAATATTGGATTTGTGTTTTAGTACAATTTTGTAAATATAACCTCCACCACATAAGGCATGGGAAGCTGTCCCTCAAGATATGTTCAGTTCTTCAGAGCAAATGTGACTCTATAATAAAAGAGAGATGTTTAGATGAATAAACGTTGAAATTTATTTGAAGAAATATAGAACTATCATTTGTTTAGCACCACAATACAAGAATAAGGGTTTTCAAACAAATCCTAATTGTTATGATCCACAGGATTTTGCATTCTGATCCTTTTGGGGTTGTTAAATATTGCAGTTATGGTGTTGCCATAAAGATTCATTGTTTGTGTTGAGTTTCTTAGCTACTTCTCATGTTCTGCTCGCTATTTATTTAAGGTTTAGACACTTATTTTAGTGAAAGCTTTATTTTCTGTTGGTTGTAGATCTTTTGGTGTTTGGTTCAACTCATCACCATCACTCAGTTCCCTGTTACTCTCCTGCTGCTATTCAGCATTCACCCTAATTGTACTCACCTGTGACATCTAACTAATCACACCTCCTCTGTTTATATCTTTCGTTTCATCATTTCTTGCTAGTTTATTCTGTTCATGCCTAACCTGCATATTTTCCTTTGTTTTGTTAAATCCTGCAAAGCATTATTTCCCTCCTAAGTTCCTATCTGCATTTTAGTTTGACTCAAACATCTACCTTGACATTAATACACCAAATGAACATTATAAACATCAATGATTTGTTGAATGGATTTTTGAGGTTGTAGGACTCCTAATAGATATGTTTAAATCCTGTCATCTGTGAAATTAAAACATAGAAACTTGAGATGAGACATATGCACATCTTCAAGGTATTTTAAAATAAAGTTAGTTTCTTAGACCTGTGTGAGTGAAATTGTTAGGTCCACTAACCCCATAGTATATAATATATATGGATCCTAAAATATATGCTATTTTAGGCAAGGCATTTTCTTTGTAAAGCACATTTTAGCAAAAAGGCAGTTCAAAGTGTTTTACGTGATGAGAACATAATACAACAACAAAAAAGACTACATAAAAATTACATAGCTCTGGCAAGATAAAGGGAGGTAATGCAATGCTATGGAACACAGACAGTTATTAATCGAGGGCAGCTCTAAGCAAATGGGGTTTTAGCCTTGATTTAAAAGAATTCAGTGTTTCAGCAGTTTTGCAGTTTTCCAGAAGTTTGTTCCAGATTATGGGAGCATAAACACTGCTGCTTCTCCATGTTTGGTTCTGATTCTGGAGATGCAGAGTTGATTTGAACCAAAAGATCTGAGCGGTCTGGGAGGTTGACGACAACGACATCAACAACAACAACAACAACAACGACAACAACATATATTTATTGTAGATTGCTGCTAAACCATGCAGAGATTTTTAAACTAAGAAAAGTATTTTAAAGTATATTATCTGAGCTACAGGGAGCTAGTGGAAGGACTTTTGAACTAGGATGATGTGCTCTATTTTTATAGTTTTAATGAGGACAGAAGCTGCAGAATTCTGGATCATCTACATCACTACAACCAGATTTCGTTCCTGATCAGTAGCTTCTAGCTGTAATAACTGAAGTTGTGTGCTGACTCTTGATTGTTCCTCCGTAAGTCTAAAAATAATTACTTCAGTTTTGTTTCTAAAGTTATGGCACATCCATGCATTGATTTGTTCTACTCAACGAAGAAATATGTTTATACTAATTTATTTTCATCTGTTTAAAACAGAGGTAGAAGGTTTGATAATATGTCAGACTGACAGAGGCTGGTTTTGTTTAACAATAAAACAAATCCTCTTCTTATTGTCTTGATACTGTGATTCTCACCACCTCAGACCAAAAATGATTACTGTAAGTGATCTGCTCTGATCCTTTGTATTGTTTCTATCACACTGTAAGGCTGAGCTAAGGGGAGAAAGAATGAAATTCCATCCCAGTGTTGAATGGAAACTGCTTTGCAGAATTTCTACTATCTCATTAACAAACAGAAAGATGTAAATAAAGTGCAAAAGACTAAAGTCTCTGAGCTACTCTAAATAAAGATTCAGGTTGTCAAAATGTTGGGCTTTACCTCTGAGGACTTCAGTCAAAGAATTAAGGTTTTGCAAAACTCTTAGATAATCTGACAACATGGACAAAAACCAAAATCTTCAAGAATCTACTGCATATAGCAGCAAATGTGTTCTAGAGGTGATACAATGATAGATCCATCAAGCTTTTCAGTCTCTGTAGCTTCTTAGTGTCTATTAATCTACTTTAATCGACATCATGTGTAAATATCAGATCATCAGGGTAATAATGACTCCATCATCCTGGCCCTGCCACAGCATCTCCCCTTCAAATGCCACCTTTCCGTGCTTCCGGGCCCTCATCAGAATCCCCACCACTTTATCAGAGATTCGAACGTATCTATCAAAAAGCTGTCCAAATGTGACGCGGGTCTTTCCATCTGGATCCGGATCCGCCATAGTCCTGATCACGTAGCACATGTCATCTATCTCACGGTGGATATGCTGCTCGGCTCGTCTTGCCCTCTCTGCGGTCTTTGTACCCTCCTTTGGACGTCCGTAACCCTCCTCGCCCTTCTGCAGGCGTAGTGACATTGAGTAATCATAGTCAAAGTATTCACTGAAGGGGTTCAATTTCTGGTTAACTGTGTGCTCCACTGCCCAATTTTGCCAGCGACACTTCAAGTTTCCAACAGTGCTGTGTTTCTTGGAAAGGGCATTGATCTTGTTGGCATCCTCAGTTTCCTTTTTGTACCTGGGGGCAGATTGAATTCAATTACAGATAGGCAGAAAATTAAAAAGACACTTAAATATAAGCAAATGTAGGAGTGTTCAACAGGAAGACAATGATATTTTACTTGGTATGAACAAATTAAATGGGTTTGTTGTTATCAAGAAATGCTCACAATTAACAAAAAATAAATCACTGGAGATAAAATGAAGCGTTCCCAAAACAAAAGTGATTAATTTAATTGCTATTAAAGTATTGGAAATGGAAATTATGTTGTAGAAAAAGACAAAAGACTGCGACCACCCTGGACTGGCGACCCTGTCCAGGGTGTACCCCGCCTCTTACCCCGTGACTGCTGGAGATGGGCACCAGCACACACACCACCCCCCCACCCCCCACCACCCTGCATAGGATGGACGGGTACAGATAATGGATGGATGGTCGGAAAAAGACAAAAGCAGCTATGTTGGAATATTTTCTCAAAGAATTACCAGCATTTACAGAAACATTCAGACTTATTTAAGGTTGTAGAGAATCATTTTAAAAGAGCCTAGTAGACTTTTGCATTGAACGTTTTCTCCCAATCTACTTGGGAAAATTGGTCAGCATTGGCCAGGACAGATGTGGAGCCATTTTAATACTCTACAACGGAGGTGTCCAACTCCAGTCCTGAAGAGCCGGTGTCCTGCAGGTTTTAGACGTGTCCGTGTTCCAACACAGCTGATTTAAATGCCCAAATTACCTCCTCAACATGTCTTGAAGTTTTCCAGAGGCCTTGTAATGAACTAATCATTTGATTCAGGTGTGTTATCTCAGGGTGACATCTAAAACATGTAAGATATTGGCCTTTAAAGCCTGACTTTGGACACCACTGCTCTACAGAGCTGATGCTGTTCTGCATTCAGGTCCAGACTCTTGGAGTTACACCAAAACTGAGTAACCTGAAAGAAACCCAGAGGAACCTTCTTTGCTGAAGCTACCCTTTGCTTTTTCTATGCTATCTTTGGGAGGGTGTCTTGTCCTCCAAGGTTCTCCCAATTCTGTGGAGACGATTTGGTTTTCTATAGATTATTATTCTTTGGTTTCCCAGACTTGTTGGATTGAGTGGTATGTAGTTCAAAGGGAAAATTTCAAGATTTTTGAACTAGTTTCTGTTAAAATGTCAAATGTTAAAAGCAGTTAATCTTACCTACAATGGATAATTCTCTTGGCATCTTCATTTTGTTTTAATAGAAATTAGACAGGTTGAAGCTAGTGGCTATTTTTAGAGGGTCCAAGATCTATTTGGACTTCTACCACATTAAAACAACCCCAACATCAAAAATGCCCTGGCATTTCTTTTTTTTTTTCTTTTTTTTTTTAAACGTGTCCTGTTTGGCAGTGTGGAGCTCAGAATTGGTGTCTGAGTACCAAGTAGAAGCCCAACAGATTGACTTTCACAAGCGGAGCAGTACAGCTTTTGCTATAGTCCTCCACTTGATATATGTGTGAAAAATCTTTATTATGAATTGTTGGGGTTTTTATTTCCTGATGTTATGGACACGGAGACGGAAAATTAAGGAGAAGAAAGAAGGAAGATGAAGAAGAGAGGTAGGAAACAAAAAGTCAAGAGAGAGGGTGAGTTGAAAATACAAGAGAGGAAGGGGAACAAAGAAAACACAGGAAGACATTGAAGTCTGCCTCCATACCCACAGGACGGCAGAGAGACGGGGGAAAACAAAACAAAACACGAAAAAGGAACATCGACAAAACAAACCAAACATTGTTAACTAAGAATTACACAACCACATCACACAAAAATAGATATAAAAATACAACAACAATGTCACAGAAAAACTCATGGTACCGATTAATCAAGCTCTAGTAATGATAACCTCAGCCCAAGAATATATCCTTAAACACCAGAGACCCCACATCTATGTGTGTGTGTTAGCATGCTGGTGCATATAAGGTTTCTCCATGAGAGTGTTCGATAGCTGGTGTGAGCAGGCATCAATCCGTCTCCCAGGAATCGATGCACACATGAAGGAGATCGGAGCAAAGACGTCCAAAGGACCCCCAGAGCCCCAGGCGGACCCGGGAGGGGCCGACCGCATCCCCCAAGAGTGGAGCAAAGGAGAACCCCAGGGGAACATCCAGCGGCCACTATGCAGGGCCCCGGGGGGCAGCAGTGACGAGCCCGCGGGCCCCGCCGGCAACCGGCCGCGCCAGGGCGGGCCGGTCAATGGACCGGGAGAGCCGGGGCCCGGGGGCACCCCACCCCCCAGCAGGGACCCGCCACGCGCCGCCTCCACCCTAGGCCAATCCCCACCGCCAACATCCCAGCGCCCCACCGATAGCCGCAGGGGACGGATGACATCCCCAGGCCGGGCTCAGCCAGCATCTGGACACCAAGTTGTACCAGCTCCCGGGTCCTGATCCCGCGCAACGCAGGGCGCCGAGACCAGGCATCCAACGAGGGCCAGGGCCGGTCCAACCCGCCAATGAACCGGCCACGCACGGTGCGCATCAAACGAGCAGAGACGCCGGATCCGCATCCCGCCGAGCCACCAAGCAGGCACCACCCAACAATCCCAACCAACCAAAGGAAGATATTGGCCCAGCGCATCGGCCGACCGACACACTGGCCCCCCCAGGCCCGGCCAGGCACGCACCAGGTCCGAACCGGATTGACCACCGATGCACCGGCAGGCAGGGGCCCCCGTCACCGGTGGGGAGTGACGGAGGGGAAATAGGCCCCCCATTAAGTGTAAGGCCTGAGGTGCGCCAGGCGAGGGGGCAGACCAAGATCCAACCTGACAGGTAGACAAAGACATACAGACACAGTCATACGTTCCTCTCCCTCTTAAACCTATACATTCTCACTGACTCACCAAGACACCCAAAAAAATGATGCTGTACCCTCACTCACACACCCCATACACACTTTATGCTCCCAGGTCCAGGTACCGATGCCCCAGTAGAGCCACCAGCCCCCGAACCCGGGAGATGGACCCCCTACCTTCTAGGACGGAGACAAGCAGACCGCCAAGGGCCCCACAGTGGCAAAGCAGCCTGACAGCCCAGGACCCCGACCAGACCACCTGTTCCTCCTCCGGACCCCAACCCCTGATGGCCCGTAGCAAACAGGGGTGTGAAAAGACCCCTAGCCTCCATCCTCCCGCTCGAGTATGGTGTTGATGCGTGTTGTTATAATGTGCATTTAAAACAGAGTAGTGGGATGTGGGGAAGGCAGCCACACATCCCCCAACCCCCACCCCGAGCCCTCAGTGTCTATATGTGGTTTAACAGTGGGCACCGGCACCAGAGGTGAAGCTGATTGAACCGCTCCCCCTCTGGATGCCGAAAAGTGTGCCCACCCCAAAGTCCCTACATGTGTGTCACGTGAAAATGTTATAAGTGGGAGTGTCTAAGTTGTATATTAAAATTGGGACCCAGGACACCACGGGATAGCGAGGAGGGAAGCCCCTCCTCGCACCCCAGTGATGTGCCCATGCCCCAAGACCCTATATTAGTGGTAAAGTGATGGAGCGGGTGGACAGAGGTGTCCAGGGATGGGGAGGGAAGGACTGGGAGACAAAATGTCTTCCCAGGGAGCCAGCTCCCCCACTGACCCCAATAGGCACAGCTGTTCACCGGGATCCACCAGGGGAGGGAGGCCATGGCACGTTTGAGCCGGGGCCCACGGCCACAGCACCACAAAGCCCCACGGACCCCAAGGTAGTCCCCCCAGCCCCATCCCAGAAGGGGAACTAAACCCACCCTGACATTCGCTCTACTCTCAAAACACAAAAGACACTAGACACCCAGGTTGAGTTCGCCCCCGAATCCCCAGGCCCACCCCAGACCCTACCCAGGCGCAGCACGGCCACCAGGCCAGTAACCCATGTCCGCCAGTGCAACCCCCCCAAGGCACCGTATGCAGCCATCAGGAGTTACCACCCAAAGCCCAACCCCAGGCCGGCCACGACGTCCAGCGCCCCATCCGCCCAGTGATCCCACCACCTGGGGTCCCCCCCAGACGCCTCCAACCCCAAAACCCCCACATCAGCAACAGTGTCCCAAACGACAAAACCAAGTGCCCCCCACCCCCACTAGGTGATGGAGCCAATCAAAGGAGCCCAGAGAGATTGATCAGATATGGAGCCAGAGGCCGTCTCAAGACCAATATGGTCCAACAAGAGATTTCTATACTGATTAATATTAAGAGCTTTTTTATTTTTCCAGTTCAGGAGGATAGTTTTCTTAGCGATGCATAAGGCCATGTGAACCATTAGAACTGACTTTGTGTCCATGGTGACATCATTTAAATTTCCTAGCAGGCAAATTGAGGGAGATGGTGGGATGTTACATTTCAGACACTTTGATAATTCCTCACATATCTGGCACCAAAATTTCTTAACAGGTGGACAGAACCAAAGCGCATGAACATAAGTATCTGATATATTGCTTGTGCATTGTAAGCAGGTATTAGACGATGTAAAACCCATCCTAAACATTCGTTGACCTGTATAGTGTACTCTATGAAGGATTTTGTATTGTATTAATTGCAAATGAGGATTTTTTGTTATTTTAAAGGTTCTTAAACATATCTGAGACCAGATGTTTTGGTCAAAGCTGGCTGATAAATCCACCTCCCATTTTGAAATAGGGATGGCTATTGATTCATCTAATGTAGATAAAGTTTTGTATATTTTAGACAGCAATTTGGGGGGGTTGAGATTAAGAAAATCTAAAACTCTTGCTGGAATTTGTAATTCAGCTGTGTTGAGCCTAAATTTACCTTTAATAATAGATTTAATTTGTTGATATTCTAAGAATTTGTTTTTATAAATTCCATATTGTGTAATTAATGTATTAAATGGGATAAAGTCTGTTCCTTCAAATATATGTTCCAGGTATTCAATTCCATTGCACCTCCAGACTGGGAAACTTATCATACTTTTTTTTTGCAAGATGTCGGGGTTATTCCAGATGGGTGTACGTCTGCATGGGATTATTGTGGACTCTGTCATTTTTAGAAACTCCCACCATGCTGTCAGAGAGGAGCTGATATTTATGCTTTTAAAGCATTCATATTGTTTTATATTTGAGCTAATAAATGGTAGGTCTGAAAGTTTTATCTTATTACATAGTGTCTGTTCTACGTCTATCCAGGACTCGTCTAGGTAACTATGTTTTAACCATCTTGAGATGTATTGGAGCCTGTCGGCTAAGAAATAATGATGGAAGTTTGGTAGATCTAGACCTCCTTTTTCTTTGGTCTTCTGCAGTGTTTTTAAGCTGATACATGGGGGTTTATCTTTCCAAAGAAATTTATAGATAGAGGAGTCCAGAGATCTAAACCAGTCTAGTGATGGTTTACTTGGGATCATTGAGAATAAGTAGTTGATTCTGGGCAAAGCCATCATTTTTATTGAAGCAACCCTTCCCATAAGTGATATGGGTAGAGATTTCCATCTAGCAAGATCATCTTCCACTTTTTTTAAAAGTGGGATTTATTTTAGCGTTATTAAATCTGCCAGTCTTGGTGAGACATTGATACCTAAATAGGTAATATTCCCTGACTGCAGTTGTGTATTAGTTGGATTCTGGATTGGAAGAACTGTAGATTTTAACCAATTTATAGAATAATCTGAAACATTTGAGTAAGAGTTTATCAACCCGATTACCTGAGAGAAAGAGGTTTGTGAATGCTGGAGAAAAAGTAATACATCATCTGCATAAAGACTGATTTTATGTTCTATGTTATTGCATTTTATGCCTTTAATATTGTGAGTTTGCCTGATTGCTGCAGCTAGTGGTTCAATAAAAATAGCGAACAGGCCCTGGCATTTCTAGGTTTAATTAAAAAAACCTCCAAACCATTGTCACGTTTGCAGTTTACATGAATCTCTATGGTATTTTATTGACTGAAATTGTTGTAATGCCCAGCCATTAGTCATAACCTCTAAACATAGCTCAGCTTTAAACTATCTTACATCCTTTTTTTGTTTTATGTAATCTAGGTTTGTGGCCTGACATCCACAGTTCTTCCCCTAGGAAAGAGAGTAAATTGTGTCATCCTGAATATTTTTACTTCTTTAACAGATTTTACTTTAAGAAAACTTATTTGTAAGTCTCATAGTTGTATTTTCAGTTTAACCTGAAGCTGAAGCTGCAAAATTGACATCCTCCAGTAGGGCTGCATTAATAATATAAAATATTGTTTTTTGCCTGCCATTTTGCTGAAATTTCTTCTAGAGTCTAGAAATGTCTTCTAGAATCCATGAAAATGAAGCAATTACAACTCTTTCAAGATCAAAGATCAACAAATGTTCTACCTTTTATTTAAAACCACTAATTTGAGCTTTTTTCCAGTCAGGTTTTCAACTACATTGCCACAGCACTGAAACTACAATAGTAAAGATTTTCAAACATTAATTCTCTGTTTTCTAGAATCTCAATGCTGCGTCCGATAAGTTGATCACAACATCCTGATTGATAGATTGGAAATTGGGTGTGACTGGTTGGTTGAATGCTTGCTACAAAGCAAACAACAGATCACATGTGCTATTCCTAAAAGCGCCATCTAGCTCAGATTATGGAGTACCGCAGCAACTCTCCCTGTGTATTTGCTGATTACACACAACTCAACATTTCTGTCACTACAGTGCCATATTCTCTTACACACCCTCGGTATGTGTTTCCATAATATCCTGTAGTGGATGTGTTAGAATTTCATCTATGCTAAAGCAGAAAGATTTACTGTAATTCTTTCAGTGTTTCCTGTACATAAACTATTTTTCTTGGCCAAAGTGTCTACATACCACAGTAAAGTCTTAAATGCCATGAATCGCTCCATACAGTTAAACTTACCATGACTTGAAATCTCTTGGACTATTACCTAAAAGGTTTAACAATCCAAGACTATTTACCAAGACAGTTTTAAATATTGTGAAAGGTTCCCGTGCATAGTTGAGTTACTGCTTCGTTCTCTGTTTTACTAATGCAAACTATTGACTGATTTTATGAAGCCATCACCTTGTAGCCGGTAAACATTTGACACAAACTTCTACTTCCTTGAAAACATTTTAATTCCATTTAATACATCATGCAAAAAGGTGGATGTAGTTACCGGTACTTTTAATCAAGAACTGGCTTTCTGCCCAAATCGTCAGGTCAAAATGATTGTCATTCTGCAGCTAACATACAAGGATGTCAAACCTATTTATAATCGAGCAAAAACAATGAGAAACAGATAGTTTCACCAAACATCCCAGATGGAAGTCATTGGGAATATGTCTAATAAGCTATCGATAAGGAAATATAACATGAAACGCAGTGATGGTACTCACATTGAGACTTGGGGTCTTTTTATTCTCACTGAGTCTTCCTCAGAGTCGCTTTGCTCCCCTGCTTTTGAAAAAGTCATAATGTCTGTCTCAGCATTTTGTTCATTTATTCTTTCCTTCTCCTTCTCTCTGCCTCCTTTGTCTTGCCCACCATCTCCTTGTCCTCCTTCTTTTCCAAGCTTCCGCTCATTCGCCACCTGCTTCCAGCTTTTTGTCAAAGAGGACACCATGTTGGAGCACTTCCTGCGACGTGTCGGGGAGCTCTTCTTCTTCAGCAACCGATCAATCTCCTCGTCCGATGGAAGAGATTCCCTCTTCATCTTCTCAGCCAGGAGGCCGACACCTGCGCTTTTCTCCTGAACGCCGCTGGACACTGTCTTCACCACCTGCTTCGTTTTAATGCGAGATGGCTCTGAGTTCTGAACGCGCTCATTGATGGGAGCTCCTTGAGAAGGTGATATTTGAGTCTCTGCGTGGCTCTCATGAGGAGTTGGTTGGGTTTGTATGGCGGGAGGTTTTTTAGGAGCCCACTTCTCTTTAGGTTCCTCTGGTTCTCCTCCAAGGGAAGACGGAGCCCAGCCACAGGGCTCGCTGGCTTGCTTCTTCTCGTTCTCTGTCACCCACTGCTGCCAGCTGCTCGTCAAGCTGCACACCATGCTCGCAGCGCGCAGCTTCCTAATGTTCTTGTTGCTGGATGGTTTTCTTTCACCAGGCTTTTTATCAGACATTATTATCTGTAAAAGATTTGCTGATTACAATAATCTGTATTTTTACCTGAATTTCTGATTTTCCGGAGACTTCTCTCCCTATGTTGCTTTCTAACCTCACACTTGCAGCTATAGCCTCTAAAATAGACAGAGGAAACCCTAACATGACTGTGGAAAGTATGTGAGTCATCCCAGGCTACAGACATGATCATCTTTCTCTGAAATCAATGACCCCGTACAGGCTCATGTTTCATCATAGATAGCAAAGCTTTTAATCAGCTGTAAGCAGAACAGAGGTGAGTCCAAATGAGCTTGGACCATCAAAACCTGTTTATAATATTGAAAAAGTTTGAAAAATTTTACATGACATTTAAAATCTGTAACAACAAAATTGGTGTAAGAAAAAGTAGTTTGGATATCTCAACTGTAGCTGTTTCTATTAGCAAAGTGTTGCACATTATCATGGCTGCACAGTGGCGCAGTTGGTAGCACTGTTGCCTTGCAGCAAGAAGGTCCTGGGTTCAAATCCAGGGCCTGGGGTCTTTCTGCATGGAGTTTGCATGTTCTCTCTGTGCATGCGTGGGTTTTCTCTGGGTACTTTCAGTCCAAAAACATGACCCTACCTTAGGTATAAGTGTGTGCATGGTTGTTTCTTCTTTATGTCTCTGTTATTCAAGTGTTCCTCTGCGATGGACTGGCGACCTGTCCAGGGTGTACCCTGCCTCTCGCCCCATGACAGCTGGAGATAGGCAGCAGCCCCCTCGCAACCCTGCATAGGAATGACAGGTACAAAGAATGGATGGAGGGAAAGATGTACATTATCACTTACAATGGTGTTGGAGGCATTTGGAGCCTTAACCTCGAAATCATTTCCTCTTTCAAATAAGTTAAACTCAAAGGTGTTGCCACTTTATTGTGGATGCTTGAAAACTTGTGACGTCTGGTCGACATCAACATTCTGATTAATCTTTAAAAACCAACTGCTAACAAGCAAAGTCTGGGGTTAGGTTTGCAAACAGAATATATATTTAATATAAACAATCGTTTTTTGCATCTGTAATATTAATATAAGCTGGATTTGAATAAAACCATTGGTGTCGATTTCCCATTGACTTTATTATTGTTTTGACACATGCTCATCAGTTTGAAACAAAAGAAAACTTACTGAGGCAGAATCAATTGTTTTTATTTATAGCTTTACTGAGATATGGTCAGGATAAAATGTGCACCATCTTTCAGTTCCAGAGTTTTGAAGCAGTGAGTGAAAAACTTAATTTGCCTACAGCCCATGATTTAGGAGATTGTAAAAGTCCTTTTGCTGAAATACCTTGGAGTATTGTTTTTTGAATTAAAGAGCTGTCTCTCAGGTTGGTCGTGGGGTAATTGTGGCCCATTGCTCTTTAATACATTGCTTCAGTTCAATAAGGTTTGCACAAATTTGTTTCTGGACAGCCTTTTTATTCAGATAGAGGTCTGGACTTTGACTGGGTCATTGGAACACCTGGCTTCTTTTGTTTTTCTTTCTGTGGGATATTTACAGCTGTGTTTGGGGTAATTGTCCTCTTGGAGACCAGGTTTGGACTAATCTTCAGCTGTCGGAAACTCAATATTTTCCACTTTTGAATAGCCGTTCTCTCTGTGAAATGATAGACTTCAGTTTGTTAAGAAAAGGTCTTTTAACTTCTCCTAGATTGATGGATTCTTCAAGGTCATTGTTGATGTGCTTCCTCTTTTGCCTAAAATTCACATTTGCTCGAGCTTTTTAAAAAACGGGCTCACCTGTTGATGAGTTATTCAAGTGCTTTTGATTAGTAGCAGCTGGTTTCTACTTTCCCTTCGAAATCCTAATAAAGTAGCAAGGGTGAACTTAGATTTAATAACTCAACTAAATTTAACTTAATCTATTTAAGTTCATAATGACAGTGTGGCTTATTTTGCATATTTTATGCAGCTGAATGAGGATCGAAATAATTTTCCATCCTGTTAAAGATGGTCATTTAAACAGGGTACTTTACTTTTTTTTTTTTACAGTAACATTAATGTTCTGTAATGTATTCAAACAACCACTATTGTAGCTGAAAGCTGTGATCACCAGGAATCCGTGCTTTGATGCTTATCAAAATAATCCAACATAATATCCTCGTAAAATCTTTAGGCCATTAAACATTTCATTAATCCAATAATCCATAAAATGACCATTAAACACCTTTAGCCTAAGTTTTTTTTCTCTCACAAACTTTGAAAGTTTGCAGATGGCAACAATACAATGCAAAAGTCCCTAATTTTTAAGTATTTTATTTCAAGAAAAAATTTTGCACGTAAGTGTTTGCACAACACTGTATTGTATGCATTGTTTACAACCGTAAACATTTGTTTCTAAGTTTTATCCAACCAGAGATGAAATACCTGAAATATTCTTTATCATTAAAAGCAATAAGGTAATGATCTTCGGTGTATTGAAACTAATCAGAATTAATAATTTAAATTAATTTTCTACAGAAAAGAGGATGCAAACATTATTTAAACTAAGAAAACTAAATATGCGCACAGACATTTATCTTAGGAGGGAAAATAAGGGAAGAAGATTCTTCAGATTAGGAAGAAAACACACATACCACCTTAATTTATACACTTTAAAACAAACTAACATTCACAAAGTTCTGTACAAATGACATGGAAAATAGAATAAGACCATTGAAATTGTTAAACATGGAGTCAATCTCTTAAAATATGCTGTAGGCTACTGTAAAAAAGTGACTTATTTTTCCTGTCTTTGATGTTATGTTCTTTAGAACCTACGATTGGGCAGGCTGGGCTGTTCTGGTTTGAGAACTTGTGATTTACAGAGACTACGTTATGTAATTGAGTGTGTTTTAGAATCCATCCCTGCATTTACAGAACGAGTTTGTTTATAAATAGCAGTTGGCATATGTATGCAGCAGCAGCAGCAGCTGTTGAGAATCTGTCACGGAGAGCCAAAGAGAGAGAGAGAGAGCTCCAGTAAGCCAACACTTCCTGATCCATTTCAGTCTTAAGTGTTCTGGTTGGACCAGTGAGTTAAAGCTTCTCCATTAGGACCCACTGGCTTTTTCAATTTCTATATTCAATATAAGAATAAATCAGCTCCAAAAAGACAAATAAATACTGTGACAGGATTCAAAATATATCAAATATGTGTGCTGCTTTAACTGGAATGTACAAATGCTTTCGATAACACTATTTTTCCGCGTTATCAGAACACACTTACAGTAAATAAACAAAAATATCTGTCCAACTTCCTTTTATATTTTTAGACTCAAACAAAACATTCCTGTCAGAAGCGTCACAACAATGTCGGGCAGTCATTTAACTACAATTTCCTTGTTTTAAATCATGCAACGTTCATGAAACTGCAGATGGTTACTAAATATTTAAATATTGCAGTTTTCTTAAAGATAAAATTAATGGCCTTATTCACACAAACATTTTTTTCCCATTAATTAGAATTGACAAGAGATGGGTTTTATGTGTGTTTTGTGTTTTCTAAAATCATTGTCTGCCATTAGAGGTCAGTATAGTTTTAGCAAAATGCACCTTTGCCATTTGGCTATAGCAGAATAAATGAAATGTAATATTTCCAACAACTGGTTAGTTTAAGTTCATTTAATTATTTTTTTAATTATATAATTAAAAGCTGATTGATTTCAGTAATTCAAAAATGTTAAATAAAGGTTCATTATGCACACATTAGTTAATTCATCGGTTAATTTCGTTTTATTAGAACAGCTGACAAACACAAAACTCAACCAAAAATCATTTTTTAAACAAAATGTAATATTAGGAACATGAAGACTGCTGACTTACCTACCAAAAATCGCAAGAATACTGATGGAAAGTAAAATGGAAGGAAAAGGATGTGGTAGACGTAGAAGTAAAAGTAGCAGGAATAGTTTCCCTTTTTAAACTGAATTACTTGAATAATGGTTTTGAGGATATTCTAATTTATTGAGATTTGCCTAAAAGAAAAATCAATAGATTTGTCACATGAGCAGATGCTTTTTATTTTTACAGCTTTACATTTGTTGTAGATGACTTTAAAGCTCCAAAATAGGGCCGCATGAAAAGGAGTCAATCGTTTTAGCTTGGGTATCTGATCAGGATGCCCATGTGAGTTTTTTAAGGCACATTTCACTGGGACAGGATCCTGGGGAAGACCCTGAACTTGCTGGAGGGATGAATATATATCTATATATCTATATATCTATATATCTATATATCTATATAGATATATCTATATATAGATATATCTATATAGATATATAGATATATCTACATATCTATATCTATATAGAGATAGATATAGAGATATAGAGATATAGAGATAGATAGATGGATATATATATATATATATATATGATCATGTGACCATGTGACCGTGTGATCATGTGACCATGTGATGATATGACCATGTGATCATGTGACCATGTGACCGTGCGACCATGTCACCATGTGACCATGTGACGATGTGATCATGTAATCATGTGACCATGTGACCGTGTGATCATGTGACCATGTGATCATGTGAGCATGTGACCATGTGACCGTGTGATCATGTGACCATGTGAACGTGTGATCATGTGGCCGTGCGATCATGTGACCATGTGACAGTGCGACCATGTGATCGTGTGACCGTGTGAAAATGTGACCAGTTGGCCGGGCGATCATGTGACCATGTGACCGTGTGACCATATGACCATGTGACCATGTGACCATGTGGCCGTGTGATCATGTGACCATGTGACCATGCGACCATGTGACCATGTAACCAGGTGGCCGTGCGATCATGTAACCATGTGACCATGTGACCATGTGACCGTGCGATCATGTGACCATGTGACCATGTGACCGTGCGACCATGTGACCATGTGACCGTGTGACCATGTGACCAGGTGGCCGTGCGATCATGTGACCATGTGACCATGTGATCATGTGACCGTGTGACCGTGCGACCATATGACCATGTGACCATGTGATCATGTGACCATGTGACCATGTGACCATGCGACCATGTGACCATGTAACCAGGTGGCCGTGCGATCATGTGACCATGTGACCGTGCGACCATATGACCATGTGACCGTGTGATCATGTGACCATGTGACCATGTGACTGTGCGACCATGTGACCGTGCGACCATATGACCATGTGACCGTGTGATCATGTGACCATGTGATCATGTGACCATGTGAACGTGCGACCATGTGATCGTGTGACCGTATGATCATGTGACCATGTGACCGTGCGAGCATGTGACCATGTGACCATGTGACCGTGCAACCATATGACCATGTGACCGTGCAACCATATGACCATGTGACCGTGTGATCATGTGACCATGTGACCATGTGACCATGTGACCGTGCGATCATGTAACCATGTGACCATGTGACCGTGTGACCATGTGACCGTGTGACCATGTGACCAGTTAGCCGTGCGATCATGTGACCATGTGACCGTGCGACCATATGACCATGTGACCATGTGATCATGTGACCATGTGACCATGTGGCCGTGTGATCATGTGACCATGTGACCATGTAACCAGGTGGCCGTGCAATCATGTGACCATGTGACCATGTGACCATGTGACCATGTGACCGTGCGACCATATGACCATGTGACCGTGTGATCATGTGACCATGTGACCATGTGACCGTACGATCATGTGACCGTTTGACCATGTGACCAGTTGGCCGTGCGATCATGTGACCATGTGAACATGTGACCGTGCGACCATGTGACCGTACGACCATGTGACCGTACGACCATGTGACCATGTGACCATGTGACCGCGCGACCATGTGACCATGCGACCGTGCGACCGTGTTATCATGTGACCATGTGACCATGTGACCAGGTGGCCGTGCGATCACGTGACCATGTGATCATTTGACCATGTGACCGTGTGATCATGTGACCATGTGACCGTGCGACCATGTGACCATGTGACCGTACGACCATGTGACCATGTGATCATGTGAACATGTGGCCGTGCGATCATGTGACCATGTGACCGTTTGATCATGTGACCATGTGACCGTGCGACCATGTGGCCGTGCGATCATGTGACCATGTGACAGTGCGACCATGTGACCATGTGATCATGTGAACATGTGGCCGTGCGATCATGTGACCATGTGACCGTGCGATCATGTGACCATGTGACCATGTGACCGTGCGACCATGTGACCATGTGACCGTGTGACCATGTCACCAGGTGGCCGTGCGATCATGTGACCATGTGACCATGTGATCATGTGACCGTGTGACCGTGCGACCATATGACCATGTGACCATGTGATCATGTGACCATGTGACCATGTGACCATGCGACCATGTGACCATGTAACCAGGTGGCCGTGCGATCATGTGACCATGTGACCGTGCGACCATATGACCATGTGACCGTGTGATCATGTGACCATGTGACCATGTGACTGTGCGACCATGTGACCGTGCGACCATATGACCATGTGACCGTGTGATCATGTGACCATGTGATCATGTGACCATGTGAACGTGCGACCATGTGATCGTGTGACCGTATGATCATGTGACCATGTGACCGTGCGAGCATGTGACCATGTGACCATGTGACCGTGCAACCATATGACCATGTGACCGTGCAACCATATGACCATGTGACCGTGTGATCATGTGACCATGTGACCATGTGACCATGTGACCGTGCGATCATGTAACCATGTGACCATGTGACCGTGTGACCATGTGACCGTGTGACCATGTGACCAGTTAGCCGTGCGATCATGTGACCATGTGACCGTGCGACCATATGACCATGTGACCATGTGATCATGTGACCATGTGACCATGTGGCCGTGTGATCATGTGACCATGTGACCATGTAACCAGGTGGCCGTGCAATCATGTGACCATGTGACCATGTGACCATGTGACCATGTGACCGTGCGACCATATGACCATGTGACCGTGTGATCATGTGACCATGTGACCATGTGACCGTACGATCATGTGACCATGTGACCGTTTGACCATGTGACCAGTTGGCCGTGCGATCATGTGACCATGTGAACATGTGACCGTGCGACCATGTGACCGTACGACCATGTGACCGTACGACCATGTGACCATGTGACCATGTGACCGCGCGACCATGTGACCATGCGACCGTGCGACCGTGTTATCATGTGA
Organism: Valencia hispanica; assembly: GCA_963556495.2. Lineage (NCBI taxonomy): Eukaryota > Metazoa > Chordata > Actinopteri > Cyprinodontiformes > Valenciidae > Valencia > Valencia hispanica. The sequence continues at coordinate 16,384,653 of OY747713.1, read as the reverse complement.
CCATGTGACCATGTGACCAGGTGGCCGTGCGATCACGTGACCATGTGATCATTTGACCATGTGACCGTGTGATCATGTGACCATGTGACCGTGCGACCATGTGACCATGTGACCGTACGACCATGTGACCATGTGACCGTACGACCATGTGACCATGTGATCATGTGAACATGTGGCCGTGCGATCATGTGACCATGTGACCGTCTGATCATGTGACCATGTGACCGTGCGACCATGTGGCCGTGCGATCATGTGACCATGTGACAGTGCGACCATGTGACCATGTGATCATGTGAACATGTGGCCGTGCGATCATGTGACCATGTGACCGTCTGATCATGTGACCATGTGACCGTGCGACCATGTGGCCGTGCGATCATGTGACCATGTGACAGTGCGACCATGTGATCGTGTGACCGTGTGAAAATGTGACCAGTTGGCCGGGCGATCATGTGACCATGTGACCGTGTGACCATATGACCATGTGATCATGTGGCCGTGTTATCATGTGACCATGTGACCATGCGACCATGTGACCATGTAACCAGGTGGCCGTGCGATCATGTGACCATGTGACCATGTGACCATGTGACCTTGCGACCATATGACCATGTGACCGTGTGATCATGTGACCATGTGACCATGTGACCGTGCGATCATGTGACCATGTGACCATGTGAACGTGCGACCATGTGACCATGTGACCGTGTGACCATGTGACCAGGTGGCCGTGCGATCATGTGACCATGTGACCATGTGACCGTGCGAGCAAGTGACCATGTGACCATGTGACTGTGCGACCATATGACCATGTGACCGTGTGATCATGTGACCATGTGACCGTGCGACCATGTGACCATGTGACTGTACGACAATGTGACCATGTGATCATGTGACCATGTGACCATGTGGCCGTGCGATCATGTGACCATGTGACCGTGTGATCATGTGACCATGTGACCGTGCGACCATGTGGCCGTGCGATCATGTGACCATGTGACAGTGCGACCATGTGATCGTGTGACCCTGTGAAAATGTTACCAGTTGGCCGTGCGATCATGTGACCATGTCACCATGTCACCGTGCGACCATATGACCATGTGACCGTGTGATCATGTGACCATGTGACCGTGCGATCATGTGACCATGTGACCATGTGACGATGCGACCATGTGACAGTGCGACCATATGACCATGTGACCGTGTGATCATGTGACCGCGCGACCATGTGACCGTTCGACCATGTGACCATGTGACCGTGCAACCATGTGACCATGTGACCGTGCGACCGTGTTATCATGTGACCATGTGATCATGTGACCATGTGACCGTGCGACCATGTGGCCGTGCGATCATGTGACCATGTGACAGTGCGACCATGTGATCGTGTGACCCTGTGAAAATGTTACCAGTTGGCCGGGCGATCATGTGACCATGTCACCGTGTGACCGTGCGACCATATGACCATGTGACCATGTGATCATGTGACCATGTGGCCGTGTGATCATGTGACCATGTGACCATGTGACCATGCGACCATGTAACCAGGTGGCCGTGCGATCATGTGACCATGTCACCATGTGACCGTGCGACCATATGACCATGTGACCGTGTGATCATGTGACCATGTGACCGTGCGATCATGTGACCATGTGACCATGTGACCGTGCGACCATGTGACAGTGCGACCATATGACCATGTGACCGTGTGATCATGTGACCGCGCGACCATGTGACCGTTCGACCATGTGACCATGTGACCGTGCGACCATGTGACCATGTGACCGTGCGACCGTGTTATCATGTGACCATGTGATCATGTGACCATGTGACAATGTGACCGTGCGACCATATGACCATGTGACCGTGTGATCATGTGACCATGTGACCGTGCGACCATATGACCATGTGATCATGTGACCATGTGACCATGTGGCCGTGTGATCATGTGACCATGTGACCATGTGACCATGTAACCAGGTGGCCGTGCGATCATGTGACCATGTGACCATGTGACCGTGCGACCATATGACCATGTTACCGTGTGATCATGTGACCATGTGACCGTGCGATCATGTGACCATGTGACCGTGCGACCGTGTTATCATGTGACCATGTGACCATGTGACCATGTGACAATGTGACCGTGCGACCATATGACCATGTGACCGTGATCATGTGACCATGTGACCGTGCGACCATTTGACCATGTGACCGTGCGACCATGTGACCGTGCGACCATATGACCATGTTACCGTGTGATCATGTGACCATGTGACAGTGTGATCATGTGGCCATCTGATCATGTGACCATTTGATCATGTGACCATGTGACCGTGCGACCATTTGACCATGTGACCGTGTGACCATGTGATCATGTGACCATATGACCTTGCGACCGTGTGACCATGTGACCTTGCGACCATATGACCATGTGACCGTGTGATCATGTGACCATGTGACCGTGCGATCATGTGACCATGTGACCATGTGACCATGCGACCATGTGACAGTGCGACCATATGACCATGTGACCGTGTGATCATGTGACCGCGCGACCATGTGACCGTTCGACCATGTGACCATGTGACCGTGCAACCATGTGACCATGTGACCGTGCGACCGTGTTATCATGTGACCATGTGATCATGTGACCATGTGACCGTGCGACCATGTGGCCGTGCGATCATGTGACCATGTGACAGTGCGACCATGTGATCGTGTGACCCTGTGAAAATGTTACCAGTTGGCCGGGCGATCATGTGACCATGTCACCGTGTGACCGTGCGACCATATGACCATGTGACCATGTGATCATGTGACCATGTGGCCGTGTGATCATGTGACCATGTGACCATGTGACCATGCGACCATGTAACCAGGTGGCCGTGCGATCATGTGACCATGTCACCATGTGACCGTGCGACCATATGACCATGTGACCGTGTGATCATGTGACCATGTGACCGTGCGATCATGTGACCATGTGACCATGTGACCGTGCGACCATGTGACAGTGCGACCATATGACCATGTGACCGTGTGATCATGTGACCGCGCGACCATGTGACCGTTCGACCATGTGACCATGTGACCGTGCGACCATGTGACCATGTGACCGTGCGACCGTGTTATCATGTGACCATGTGATCATGTGACCATGTGACAATGTGACCGTGCGACCATATGACCATGTGACCGTGTGATCATGTGACCATGTGACCGTGCGACCATATGACCATGTGATCATGTGACCATGTGACCATGTGGCCGTGTGATCATGTGACCATGTGACCATGTGACCATGTAACCAGGTGGCCGTGCGATCATGTGACCATGTGACCATGTGACCGTGCGACCATATGACCATGTTACCGTGTGATCATGTGACCATGTGACCGTGCGATCATGTGACCATGTGACCGTGCGACCGTGTTATCATGTGACCATGTGACCATGTGACCATGTGACAATGTGACCGTGCGACCATATGACCATGTGACCGTGATCATGTGACCATGTGACCGTGCGACCATTTGACCATGTGACCGTGCGACCATGTGACCGTGCGACCATATGACCATGTTACCGTGTGATCATGTGACCATGTGACAGTGTGATCATGTGGCCATCTGATCATGTGACCATTTGATCATGTGACCATGTGACCGTGCGACCATTTGACCATGTGACCGTGTGACCATGTGATCATGTGACCATATGACCTTGCGACCGTGTGACCATGTGACCTTGCGACCATATGACCATGTGACCGTGTGATCATGTGACCATGTGACCATGTGACCATGTGATCGTGTGACCATGTGGCCGTGCGATCATGTGACCATGTGACAGTGTGATCATGTGACCATGTGACCATGTGATCATGTGATCATGTGACCATGTGACAGTGTGACCGTGTGACCATGTGACCATGTGACCATGTGATCATGAGACCGTGCGACCATGTGACCATGTGACCGTGTGACCATGTGGACGTGCGATCATGTGACCATGTGACCATGTGATCATGTGACCGTGTGACCGTGTGACCATGTGACCATGTGACCATGTACCCGTGCGACCATGTGACCGTGCGACCGTGTTATCATGTGACCGTGTGACCATGTGATCGTGTGACCATGTGGCCGTGCGATCATGTGACCATGTGACCGTGTGACCATGTGGACGTGCGATCATGTGACCATGTGACCATGTGATCATTTGACCATGTGACCGTGTGATCATGTGACCATGTGACCGTGTGACCATGTGACCAGGTGGCCGTGCGATCATGTGACCATGTGACCATGTGACCGTGCGAGCAAGTGACCATGTGACCATGTGACTGTGCGACCATATGACCATGTGACCGTGCGACCATGTGACCATGTGACTGTACGACAATGTGACCATGTGATCATGTGACCATGTGACCATGTGGCCGTGCGATCATGTGACCATGTGACCGTGTGATCATGTGACCATGTGACCGTGCGACCATGTGGCCGTGCGATCATGTGACCATGTGACAGTGCGACCATGTGATCGTGTGACCCTGTGAAAATGTTACCAGTTGGCCGGGCGATCATGTGACCATGTCACCGTGTGACCGTGCGACCATATGACCATGTGACCATGTGATCATGTGACCATGTGGCCGTGTGATCATGTGACCATGTGACCATGTGACCGTGCGACCATGTGACAGTGCGACCATATGACCATGTGACCGTGTGATCATGTGACCGTTCGACCATGTGACCATGTGACCGTGCGACCATGTGACCATGTGACCGTGCGACCATATGACCATGTGACCGTGTGATCATGTGACCATGTGACCGTGCGACCATATGACCATGTGATCATGTGACCATGTGACCATGTGGCCGTGTGATCATGTGACCATGTGACCATGTGACCATGTAACCAGGTGGCCGTGCGATCATGTGACCATGTGACCGTGCGACCATGTGACCATGTGACCGTGCGAACATGTGACCGTGTGACCATGTGACCAGTTGGCCGTGCGATCATGTGACCATGTGACCATGTGACCGTGCGACCATATGACCATGTGACCGTGTGATCATGTGACCATCTGACCGCGCGACCGACCATGTGACCATGTGATCATGTGACCATGTGGCCGTGCGATCATGTGACCGTCTGATCATGTGACCATGTGACAATGTGACCGTGCGACCATATAACCATGTGAACGTGTGATCATGTGACGATGTGACCGTGCGACCATATGACCATGTGACCATGTGATCATGTGACCATGTGACCATGTGGCCGTGTGATCATGTGACCATGTGACCATGTTACCAGGTGGCCGTGCTATCATGTGACCATGTGACCATGTGACCATGTGACCGTGCGACCATATGACCATGTGACCGTGTGATCATGTGACCATGTGACCATGTGACCGTACGATCATGTGACCATGTGACCGTTTGACCATGTGACCAGTTGGCCGTGCGATCATGTGACCATGTGAACATGTGACCGTGCGACCATGTGACCGTACGACCATGTGACCGTACGACCATGTGACCATGTGACCATGTGACCATGTGACCGCGCGACCATGTGACCATGCGACCGTGCGACCGTGTTATCATGTGACCATGTGACCATGTGACCAGGTGGCCGTGCGATCACGTGACCATGTGATCATTTGACCATGTGACCGTGTGATCATGTGACCATGTGACCGTGCGACCATGTGACCATGTGACCGTACGACCATGTGACCATGTGATCATGTGAACATGTGGCCGTGCGATCATGTGACCATGTGACCGTCTGATCATGTGACCATGTGACCGTGCGACCATGTGGCCGTGCGATCATGTGACCATGTGACAGTGCGACCATGTGATCGTGTGACCGTGTGAAAATGTGACCAGTTGGCCGGGCGATCATGTGACCGTGTGACCATATGACCATGTGATCATGTGGCCGTGTTATCATGTGACCATGTGACCATGCGACCATGTGACCATGTAACCAGGTGGCCGTGCGATCATGTGACCATGTGACCATGTGACCATGTGACCTTGCGACCATATGACCATGTGACCGTGTGATCATGTGACCATGTGACCATGTGACCGTGCGATCATGTGACCATGTGACCATGTGAACGTGCGACCATGTGACCATGTGACCGTGTGACCATGTGACCAGGTGGCCGTGCGATCATGTGACCATGTGACCGTGCGAGCAAGTGACCATGTGACCATGTGACTGTGCGACCATATGACCATGTGACCGTGTGATCATGTGACCATGTGACCGTGCGACCATGTGACCATGTGATCATGTGACCATGTGACCATGTGGCCGTGCGATCATGTGACCATGTGACCGTGTGATCATGTGACCATGTGACCGTGCGACCATGTGGCCGTGCGATCATGTGACCATGTGACAGTGCGACCATGTGATCGTGTGACCCTGTGAAAATGTTACCAGTTGGCCGGGCGATCATGTGACCATGTCACCGTGTGACCGTGCGACCATATGACCATGTGACCATGTGATCATGTGACCATGTGGCCGTGTGATCATGTGACCATGTGACCATGTGACCATGCGACCATGTAACCAGGTGGCCGTGCGATCATGTGACCATGTCACCATGTGACCGTGCGACCATATGACCATGTGACCGTGTGATCATGTGACCATGTGACCATGTGACCGTGCGACCATGTGACAGTGCGACCATATGACGATGTGACCGTGTGATCATGTGACCGCGCGACCATGTGACCGTTCGACCATGTGACCATGTGACCGTGCGACCATGTGACCATGTGACCGTGCGACCGTGTTATCATGTGACCATGTGATCATGTGACCATGTGACCGTGCGACCATGTGGCCGTGCGATCATGTGACCATGTGACAGTGCGACCATGTGATCGTGTGACCCTGTGAAAATGTTACCAGTTGGCCGGGCGATCATGTGACCATGTCACCGTGTGACCGTGCGACCATATGACCATGTGACCATGTGATCATGTGACCATGTGGCCGTGTGATCATGTGACCATGTGACCATGCGACCATGTAACCAGGTGGCCGTGCGATCATGTGACCATGTCACCATGTGACCGTGCGACCATATGACCATGTGACCGTGTGATCATGTGACCATGTGACCGTGCGATCATGTGACCATGTGACCATGTGACCGTGCGACCATGTGACAGTGCGACCATATGACCATGTGACCGTGTGATCATGTGACCGCGCGACCATGTGACCGTTCGACCATGTGACCATGTGACCGTGCGACCATGTGACCATGTGACCGTGCGACCGTGTTATCATGTGACCATGTGATCATGTGACCATGTGACAATGTGACCGTGCGACCATATGACCATGTGACCGTGTGATCATGTGACCATGTGACCGTGCGACCATATGACCATGTGATCATGTGACCATGTGACCATGTGGCCGTGTGATCATGTGACCATGTGACCATGTGACCATGTAACCAGGTGGCCGTGCGATCATGTGACCATGTGACCATGTGACCGTGTGATCATGTGACCATGTGACCGTGCGACCATTTGACCATGTGACCGTGTGACCATGTGATCATGTGACCATATGACCATGCGACCGTGTGACCATGTGACCTTGCGACCATATGACCATGTGACCGTGTGATCATGTGACCATGTGACCATGTGACCATGTGATCGTGTGACCATGTGGCCGTGCGATCATGTGACCATGTGACAGTGTGATCATGTGACCATGTGACCATGTGATCATGTGATCATGTGACCATGTGACAGTGTGACCGTGTGACCATGTGACCATGTGACCATGTGATCATGAGACCGTGCGACCATGTGACCATGTGATCATGTGACCGTGTGACAGTGTGATCATGTGACCATGTGGACGTGCGATCATGTGACCATGTGACCATGTGATCATGTGACCGTGTGACCGTGTGACCATGTGACCATGTACCCGTGCGACCATGTGACCATGCGACCGTGTTATCATGTGACCGTGTGACCATGTGATCGTGTGACCATGTGGCCGTGCGATCATGTGACCATGTGACCGTGTGACCATGTGGACGTGCGATCATGTGACCATGTGACCATGTGATCATTTGACCATGTGACCGTGTGATCATGTGACCATGTGACCGTGTGACCATGTGACCAGGTGGCCGTGCGATCATGTGACCATGTGACCATGTGACCGTGCGAGCAAGTGACCATGTGACCATGTGACTGTGCGACCATATGACCATGTGACCGTGCGACCATGTGACCATGTGACTGTACGACAATGTGACCATGTGATCATGTGACCATGTGACCATGTGGCCGTGCGATCATGTGACCATGTGACCGTGTGATCATGTGACCATGTGACCGTGCGACCATGTGGCCGTGCGATCATGTGACCATGTGACAGTGCGACCATGTGATCGTGTGACCCTGTGAAAATGTTACCAGTTGGCCGGGCGATCATGTGACCATGTCACCGTGTGACCGTGCGACCATATGACCATGTGATCATGTGACCATGTGGCCGTGTGATCATGTGACCATGTGACCATGTGACCGTGCGACCATGTGACAGTGCGACCATATGACCATGTGACCGTGTGATCATGTGACCGTTCGACCATGTGACCATGTGACCGTGCGACCATGTGACCATGTGACCGTGCGACCATATGACCATGTGACCGTGTGATCATGTGACCATGTGACCGTGCGACCATATGACCATGTGATCATGTGACCATGTGACCATGTGGCCGTGTGATCATGTGACCATGTGACCATGTGACCATGTAACCAGGTGGCCGTGCGATCATGTGACCATGTGACCATGTGACCGTGCGACCATATGACCATGTGACCGTGTGATCATGTGACCATGTGACCGTGCGATCATGTGACCATGTGACCGTGCGACCATGTGACCGTGTGACCATGTGACCGTGCGACCGTGTTATCATGTGACCATGTGACCATGTGACAATGTGACCGTGCGACCATATGACCATGTGACCGTGATCATGTGACCATGTGACCGTGCGACCATTTGACCATGTGACCGTACGACCATGTGACCATGTGACCGTGCGACCATGTGACCTTGCGACCATATGACCATGTTACCGTGTGATCATGTGACCATGTGACAGTGTGATCATGTGGCCATCTGATCATGTGACCATTTGATCATGTGACCATGTGACCGTGCGACCATTTGACCATGTGACCGTGTGACCATGTGATCATGTGACCATATGACCATGCGACCGTGTGACCATGTGACCTTGCGACCATATGACCATGTGACCGTGTGATCATGTGACCATGTGACCATGTGACCATGTGATCGTGTGACCATGTGGCCGTGCGATCATGTGACCATGTGACAGTGTGATCATGTGACCATGTGACCATGTGATCATGTGATCATGTGACCATGTGACAGTGTGACCGTGTGACCATGTGACCATGTGACCATGTGATCATGAGACCGTGCGACCATGTGACCATGTGACCGTGTGGACGTGCGATCATGTGACCATGTGACCATGTGATCATGTGACCGTGTGACCGTGTGACCATGTGACCATGTGACCATGTGACCGTGCGACCATGTGACCGTGCGACCGTGTTATCATGTGACCGTGTGACCATGTGATCGTGTGACCATGTGGCCGTGCGATCATATGACCATGTGACCGTGTGACCATGTGGACGTGCGATCATGTGACCATGTGATCATGTGACCATGTGACCATGTGATCGTGTGACCATGTGGCCGTGCGATCATGTGACCATGTGACCGTGCGACCATATGACCGTGTGACCGTGTGACCATGTGATCATGTGACCGTGCGACCATGTGACCATGTGACCGTGTGACCATGTGGACGTGCGATCATGTGACCATGTGGCCGTGCGATCATGTGACCATGCGACCGTGCGACCATATGACCATGTGACCGTGTGACAGTGTGATCATGTGACCGTGTGACCATGTGATCGTGTGACCATGTGATCATGTGACCATGGGATCATGTGACCATGTGACCGTGCGACCATATGACCATGTGACCGTGTGACCATGTGATCATGTGACCATGTGATCGTGTGACCATGTGACCATGTGGCCAAGCGATCATGTGACCATGTGACCATGTGATCATGTGACCAGGTGGCCGTGCGATCATGTGACCATGTCATCATGTGACCATGTGATCATGTGACCATGTGACCGTGCGACCATGTGACCGTTTGACTGTGTTATCATGTGACCATGTGATCATGAGACCGTGCGACCATGTGATCATGTGACCATGTGACCATGTGGCCGTGTGATCATGTGACCATCTGATCATGTGACCATGTGACCGTGCGACCATGTGACCGTGCGACCTTGTTATCATGTGACCATGTGACCGTGTGATCGTGAGACCATGTGATCATTTGACCATGTGACCATGTGATCATGTGACCATGTGATCGTGTGACCATGTGACCATGTGACCATGTGGCCGTGCGATCATGTGACCATGTGATCATGTGACCAGGTGGCCGTGCGATCACGTGACCATGTGACCATGTGACCGTGCGACCATATGACCATGTGACCGTGTGATCATGTGGCCGTGCGATCATGTGACCATGTGATCATGTGACCATGTGATCATGTGACCGTGCGACCATGTGACCGTGTGACCATGTGATCGTGTGACCGTGTGATCATGTGACCATTGGATCATGTGACCATGTGACCGTGCGACCATGTGACCGTTTGACCGTGTTATCATGTGACCATGTGATCATGAGACCATGTGACCATGTGGCCGTGCGATCATGTGACCATGTCATCATGTGACCATGTGATCATGTGACCATGTGACCGTGCGACCATGTGACCGTTTGACTGTGTTATCATGTGACCATGTGATCATGAGACCATGTGACCGTGCGACCATGTGACCATGTGATTGTGCGACCATGTGACCAGGTGGCCGTGCGATCATGTGACCATGTGACCATGTGACGTGCGACCATGTGACCATGTGACCGTGCGACTATGTGACCGTGCGACCGTGTGACCATGTGACCATGTGGCCGTACGATCATGTGACCATGTGACCGTGCGACCATATGACCATGTGACCATGTGACCGTGTTATCATGTGATCATGAGACCATGTGACCATGTGGCCGTGCGATCATGTGACCATGTCATCATGTGACCATGTGATCATGTGACCATGTGATCGTGTGATCATGAGACCATGTGATCATTTGACCATGTGACCGTGCGCCCATATGACCATGTGACCGTGTGACCATGTGATCATGTGACCATGTGATCGTGTGACCATGTGACCATGTGGCCGTGCGATCATGTGACCATGTGACCATGTGATCATGCGACCGTGCGACCATGTGACCGTTTGACTGTTATCATGTGACCATGTGATCATGAGACCATGTGACCTTGCGACCATGTGACCGTGCGACCATGTGACCAGGTGGCCGTGCGATCATGTGACCATGTGACCATGTGACCATGTGACCGTGCAACCATGTGACCATCTGATCATGTGACCATGTGACCGTGTAATCATGTGACCATGTGACAGTGTGATCATGTGACCATGTGATCATGTGACCATGTGACCGTGCGACCATGTGACCGTGCGACCTTGTTATCATGTGACCATGTGACCGTGTGATCATGAGACCATGTGATCATTTGACCATGTGACCGTGCGCCCATATGACCGTGTTATCATGTGACCATGTGATCATGAGACCATGTGACCATGTGGCCGTGCGATCATGTGACCATGTCATCATTTGACCATGTGATCATGCGACCGTGCGACCATGTGACCGTTTGACTGTGTTATCATGTGACCATGTGATCATGAGACCATGTGACCTTGCGACCATGTGACCATGTGACCGTGCGACCATGTGACCAGGTGGCCGTGCGATCATGTGACCATGTGACCATGTGACGTGCGACCATGTGACCATGTGACCGTGCGACCATGTGACCGTGCGACCGTGTGACCATGTGGCCGTACGATCATGTGACCATGTGACCGTGTGACCGTGCGACCATATGACCATGTGACCATGTGACCGTGCGACCATGTGACCGTGCGATCATGTGACCATGTGACCATGTGATCGTGTGACCATGTGGGCGTGCGATCATGTGACCATGTGACCGTGCGACCATATGACCATGTGACCGTGTGATCATGTGACCATGTGATCGTGTGACCGTGTGATCATGTGACCATGGGATCATGTGACCGTGTGACCATGTGATCGTGTGACCGTGTGATCATGTGACCATGGGATCATGTGACCATGTGACCGTGCGACCATGTGACCGTTTGACCGTGTTATCATGTGACCATGTGATCATGAGACCATGTGACTATGTGGCCGTGCGATCATGTGAACATGTTATCATGTGACCATGTGACCGTGCGACCATGTGACCGTTTGACTGTGTTATCATGTGACCATGTGATCATGTGACCATGTGACCGTGTGATCATGTGACCATGTGACCGTGCGACCATGTGGCCGTGCGATCATGTGACCATGTGACAGTGCGACCATGTGATCGTGTGACCCTGTGAAAATGTTACCAGTTGGCCGGGCGATCATGTGACCATGTCACCGTGTGACCGTGCGACCATATGACCATGTGACCATGTGATCATGTGACCATGTGGCCGTGTGATCATGTGACCATGTGACCATGTGACCGTGCGACCATGTGACAGTGCGACCATATGACCATGTGACCGTGTGATCATGTGACCGTTCGACCATGTGACCATGTGACCGTGCGACCATGTGACCATGTGACCGTGCGACCATATGACCATGTGACCGTGTGATCATGTGACCATGTGACCGTGCGACCATATGACCATGTGATCATGTGACCATGTGACCATGTGGCCGTGTGATCATGTGACCATGTGACCATGTGACCATGTAACCAGGTGGCCGTGCGATCATGTGACCATGTGACCATGTGACCGTGCGACCATGTGACCATGTGACCGTGCGAACATGTGACCGTGTGACCATGTGACCAGTTGGCCGTGCGATCATGTGACCATGTGACCATGTGACCGTGCGACCATATGACCATGTGACCGTGTGATCATGTGACCATCTGACCGCGCGACCGACCATGTGACCATGTGATCATGTGACCATGTGGCCGTGCGATCATGTGACCGTCTGATCATGTGACCATGTGACAATGTGACCGTGCGACCATATAACCATGTGAACGTGTGATCATGTGACGATGTGACCGTGCGACCATATGACCATGTGACCATGTGATCATGTGACCATGTGACCATGTGGCCGTGTGATCATGTGACCATGTGACCATGTAACCAGGTGGCCGTGCAATCATGTGACCATGTGACCATGTGACCATGTGACCGTGCGACCATATGACCATGTGACCGTGTGATCATGTGACCATGTGACCATGTGACCGTACGATCATGTGACCATGTGACCGTTTGACCATGTGACCAGTTGGCCGTGCGATCATGTGACCATGTGAACATGTGACCGTGCGACCATGTGACCGTACGACCATGTGACCGTACGACCATGTGACCATGTGACCATGTGACCATGTGACCGCGCGACCATGTGACCATGCGACCGTGCGACCGTGTTATCATGTGACCATGTGACCATGTGACCAGGTGGCCGTGCGATCACGTGACCATGTGATCATTTGACCATGTGACCGTGTGATCATGTGACCATGTGACCGTGCGACCATGTGACCATGTGACCGTACGACCATGTGACCATGTGATCATGTGAACATGTGGCCGTGCGATCATGTGACCATGTGACCGTCTGATCATGTGACCATGTGACCGTGCGACCATGTGGCCGTGCGATCATGTGACCATGTGACAGTGCGACCATGTGATCGTGTGACCGTGTGAAAATGTGACCAGTTGGCCGGGCGATCATGTGACCGTGTGACCATATGACCATGTGATCATGTGGCCGTGTTATCATGTGACCATGTGACCATGCGACCATGTGACCATGTAACCAGGTGGCCGTGCGATCATGTGACCATGTGACCATGTGACCTTGCGACCATATGACCATGTGACCGTGTGATCATGTGACCATGTGACCATGTGGCCGTGTGATCATGTGACCATGTGACCATGTGACCATGTAACCAGGTGGCCGTGCGATCATGTGACCATGTGACCATGTGATCGTGTGACCATGTGGGCGTGCGATCATGTGACCATGTGACCGTGCGACCATATGACCATGTGACCGTGTGATCATGTGACCATGTGATCGTGTGACCGTGTGATCATGTGACCATGGGATCATGTGACCGTGTGACCATGTGATCGTGTGACCGTGTGATCATGTGACCATGGGATCATGTGACCATGTGACCGTGCGACCATGTGACCGTTTGACCGTGTTATCATGTGACCATGTGATCATGAGACCATGTGACTATGTGGCCGTGCGATCATGTGAACATGTTATCATGTGACCATGTGACCGTGCGACCATGTGACCGTTTGACTGTGTTATCATGTGACCATGTGATCATGTGACCATGTGACCGTGTGATCATGTGACCATGTGACCGTGCGACCATGTGGCCGTGCGATCATGTGACCATGTGACAGTGCGACCATGTGATCGTGTGACCCTGTGAAAATGTTACCAGTTGGCCGGGCGATCATGTGACCATGTCACCGTGTGACCGTGCGACCATATGACCATGTGACCATGTGATCATGTGACCATGTGGCCGTGTGATCATGTGACCATGTGACCATGTGACCGTGCGACCATGTGACAGTGCGACCATATGACCATGTGACCGTGTGATCATGTGACCGTTCGACCATGTGACCATGTGACCGTGCGACCATGTGACCATGTGACCGTGCGACCATATGACCATGTGACCGTGTGATCATGTGACCATGTGACCGTGCGACCATATGACCATGTGATCATGTGACCATGTGACCATGTGGCCGTGTGATCATGTGACCATGTGACCATGTGACCATGTAACCAGGTGGCCGTGCGATCATGTGACCATGTGACCATGTGACCGTGCGACCATGTGACCATGTGACCGTGCGAACATGTGACCGTGTGACCATGTGACCAGTTGGCCGTGCGATCATGTGACCATGTGACCATGTGACCGTGCGACCATATGACCATGTGACCGTGTGATCATGTGACCATCTGACCGCGCGACCGACCATGTGACCATGTGATCATGTGACCATGTGGCCGTGCGATCATGTGACCGTCTGATCATGTGACCATGTGACAATGTGACCGTGCGACCATATAACCATGTGAACGTGTGATCATGTGACGATGTGACCGTGCGACCATATGACCATGTGACCATGTGATCATGTGACCATGTGACCATGTGGCCGTGTGATCATGTGACCATGTGACCATGTAACCAGGTGGCCGTGCAATCATGTGACCATGTGACCATGTGACCATGTGACCGTGCGACCATATGACCATGTGACCGTGTGATCATGTGACCATGTGACCATGTGACCGTACGATCATGTGACCATGTGACCGTTTGACCATGTGACCAGTTGGCCGTGCGATCATGTGACCATGTGAACATGTGACCGTGCGACCATGTGACCGTACGACCATGTGACCGTACGACCATGTGACCATGTGACCATGTGACCATGTGACCGCGCGACCATGTGACCATGCGACCGTGCGACCGTGTTATCATGTGACCATGTGACCATGTG
The DNA here is from genome assembly GCA_963556495.2 of Valencia hispanica. Lineage (NCBI taxonomy): Eukaryota > Metazoa > Chordata > Actinopteri > Cyprinodontiformes > Valenciidae > Valencia > Valencia hispanica. Next base: position 16,368,740 of record OY747713.1, on the reverse strand, counting down.
ACCAGGTGGCCGTGCGATCACGTGACCATGTGATCATTTGACCATGTGACCGTGTGATCATGTGACCATGTGACCGTGCGACCATGTGACCATGTGACCGTACGACCATGTGACCATGTGATCATGTGAACATGTGGCCGTGCGATCATGTGACCATGTGACCGTCTGATCATGTGACCATGTGACCGTGCGACCATGTGGCCGTGCGATCATGTGACCATGTGACAGTGCGACCATGTGATCGTGTGACCGTGTGAAAATGTGACCAGTTGGCCGGGCGATCATGTGACCGTGTGACCATATGACCATGTGATCATGTGGCCGTGTTATCATGTGACCATGTGACCATGCGACCATGTGACCATGTAACCAGGTGGCCGTGCGATCATGTGACCATGTGACCATGTGACCTTGCGACCATATGACCATGTGACCGTGTGATCATGTGACCATGTGACCATGTGGCCGTGTGATCATGTGACCATGTGACCATGTGACCATGTAACCAGGTGGCCGTGCGATCATGTGACCATGTGACCATGTGACCGTGCGACCATGTGACCATGTGACCGTGCGAACATGTGACCGTGTGACCATGTGACCAGTTGGCCGTGCGATCATGTGACCATGTGACCATGTGACCGTGCGACCATATGACCATGTGACCGTGTGATCATGTGACCATCTGACCGCGCGACCGACCATGTGACCATGTGATCATGTGACCATGTGGCCGTGCGATCATGTGACCGTCTGATCATGTGACCATGTGACAATGTGACCGTGCGACCATATAACCATGTGAACGTGTGATCATGTGACGATGTGACCGTGCGACCATATGACCATGTGACCATGTGATCATGTGACCATGTGACCATGTGGCCGTGTGATCATGTGACCATGTGACCATGTAACCAGGTGGCCGTGCAATCATGTGACCATGTGACCATGTGACCATGTGACCGTGCGACCATATGACCATGTGACCGTGTGATCATGTGACCATGTGACCATGTGACCGTACGATCATGTGACCATGTGACCGTTTGACCATGTGACCAGTTGGCCGTGCGATCATGTGACCATGTGAACATGTGACCGTGCGACCATGTGACCGTACGACCATGTGACCGTACGACCATGTGACCATGTGACCATGTGACCATGTGACCGCGCGACCATGTGACCATGCGACCGTGCGACCGTGTTATCATGTGACCATGTGACCATGTGACCAGGTGGCCGTGCGATCACGTGACCATGTGATCATTTGACCATGTGACCGTGTGATCATGTGACCATGTGACCGTGCGACCATGTGACCATGTGACCGTACGACCATGTGACCATGTGATCATGTGAACATGTGGCCGTGCGATCATGTGACCATGTGACCGTCTGATCATGTGACCATGTGACCGTGCGACCATGTGGCCGTGCGATCATGTGACCATGTGACAGTGCGACCATGTGATCGTGTGACCGTGTGAAAATGTGACCAGTTGGCCGGGCGATCATGTGACCGTGTGACCATATGACCATGTGATCATGTGGCCGTGTTATCATGTGACCATGTGACCATGCGACCATGTGACCATGTAACCAGGTGGCCGTGCGATCATGTGACCATGTGACCATGTGACCTTGCGACCATATGACCATGTGACCGTGTGATCATGTGACCATGTGACCATGTGACCGTGCGATCATGTGACCATGTGACCATGTGAACGTGCGACCATGTGACCATGTGACCGTGTGACCATGTGACCATGTGAACGTGCGATCATGTGACCATGTGACCATGTGACCGTGCGAGCAAGTGACCATGTGACCATGTGACTGTGCGACCATATGACCATGTGACCGTGTGATCATGTGACCATGTGACCGTGCGACCATGTGACCATGTGACTGTACGACAATGTGACCATGTGATCATGTGACCATGTGACCATGTGGCCGTGCGATCATGTGACCATGTGACCGTGTGATCATGTGACCATGTGACCGTGCGACCATGTGGCCGTGCGATCATGTGACCATGTGACAGTGCGACCATGTGATCGTGTGACCCTGTGAAAATGTTACCAGTTGGCCGGGCGATCATGTGACCATGTCACCGTGTGACCGTGCGACCATATGACCATGTGACCATGTGATCATGTGACCATGTGGCCGTGTGATCATGTGACCATGTGACCATGTGACCATGCGACCATGTAACCAGGTGGCCGTGCGATCATGTGACCATGTCACCATGTGACCGTGCGACCATATGACCTTGTGACCGTGTGATCATGTGACCATGTGACCATGTGACCGTGCGACCATGTGACAGTGCGACCATATGACCATGTGACCGTGTGATCATGTGACCGCGCGACCATGTGACCGTTCGACCATGTGACCATGTGACCGTGCGACCATGTGACCATGTGACCGTGCGACCGTGTTATCATGTGACCATGTGATCATGTGACCATGTGACCGTGCGACCATGTGGCCGTGCGATCATGTGACCATGTGACAGTGCGACCATGTGATCGTGTGACCCTGTGAAAATGTTACCAGTTGGCCGGGCGATCATGTGACCATGTCACCGTGTGACCGTGCGACCATATGACCATGTGACCATGTGATCATGTGACCATGTGGCCGTGTGATCATGTGACCATGTGACCATGTGACCATGCGACCATGTAACCAGGTGGCCGGGCGATCATGTGACCATGTCACCATGTGACCGTGCGACCATATGACCATGTGACCGTGTGATCATGTGACCATGTGACCGTGCGATCATGTGACCATGTGACCATGTGACCGTGCGACCATGTGACAGTGCGACCATATGACCATGTGACCGTGTGATCATGTGACCGCGCGACCATGTGACCGTTCGACCATGTGACCATGTGACCGTGCGACCATGTGACCATGTGACCGTGCGACCGTGTTATCATGTGACCATGTGATCATGTGACCATGTGACAATGTGACCGTGCGACCATATGACCATGTGACCGTGTGATCATGTGACCATGTGACCGTGCGACCATATGACCATGTGATCATGTGACCATGTGACCATGTGGCCGTGTGATCATGTGACCATGTGACCATGTAACCAGGTGGCCGTGCGATCATGTGACCATGTGACCGTGTGATCATGTGACCATGTGACCGTGCGACCATTTGACCATGTGACCGTGTGACCATGTGATCATGTGACCATATGACCATGCGACCGTGTGAACATGTGACCTTGCGACCATATGACCATGTGACCGTGTGATCATGTGACCATGTGACCATGTGACCATGTGATCGTGTGACCATGTGGCCGTGCGATCATGTGACCATGTGACAGTGTGATCATGTGACCATGTGACCATGTGATCATGTGATCATGTGACCATGTGACAGTGTGACCGTGTGACCATGTGACCATGTGACCATGTGATCATGAGACCGTGCGACCATGTGACCATGTGATCATGTGACCGTGTGACAGTGTGATCATGTGACCATGTGGACGTGCGATCATGTGACCATGTGACCATGTGATCATGTGACCGTGTGACCGTGTGACCATGTGACCATGTGACCATGTACCCGTGCGACCATGTGACCGTGCGACCGTGTTATCATGTGACCGTGTGACCATGTGATCGTGTGACCATGTGGCCGTGCGATCATGTGACCATGTGACCGTGTGACCATGTGGACGTGCGATCATGTGACCATGTGACCATGTGATCATTTGACCATGTGACCGTGTGATCATGTGACCATGTGACCGTGTGACCATGTGACCAGGTGGCCGTGCGATCATGTGACCATGTGACCATGTGACCGTGCGAGCAAGTGACCATGTGACCATGTGACTGTGCGACCATATGACCATGTGACCGTGCGACCATGTGACCATGTGACTGTACGACAATGTGACCATGTGATCATGTGACCATGTGACCATGTGGCCGTGCGATCATGTGACCATGTGACCGTGTGATCATGTGACCATGTGACCGTGCGACCATGTGGCCGTGCGATCATGTGACCATGTGACAGTGCGACCATGTGATCGTGTGACCCTGTGAAAATGTTACCAGTTGGCCGGGCGATCATGTGACCATGTCACCGTGTGACCGTGCGACCATATGACCATGTGATCATGTGACCATGTGGCCGTGTGATCATGTGACCATGTGACCATGTGACCGTGCGACCATGTGACAGTGCGACCATATGACCATGTGACCGTGTGATCATGTGACCGTTCGACCATGTGACCATGTGACCGTGCGACCATGTGACCATGTGACCGTGCGACCATATGACCATGTGACCGTGTGATCATGTGACCATGTGACCGTGCGACCATATGACCATGTGATCATGTGACCATGTGACCATGTGGCCGTGTGATCATGTGACCATGTGACCATGTGACCATGTAACCAGGTGGCCGTGCGATCATGTGACCATGTGACCATGTGACCGTGCGACCATATGACCATGTGACCGTGTGATCATGTGACCATGTGACCGTGCGATCATGTGACCATGTGACCGTGCGACCATGTGACCGTGTGACCATGTGACCGTGCGACCGTGTTATCATGTGACCATGTGACCATGTGACCATGTGGCCGTGTGATCATGTGACCATGTGACCATGTGACCATGTAACCAGGTGGCCGTGCGATCATGTGACCATGTGACCATGTGACCGTGCGACCATATGACCATGTGACCGTGATCATGTGACCATGTGACCGTGCGACCATTTGACCATGTGACCCTACGATCATGTGACCATGTGACCGTGTGACCATGTGACCGTGCGACCATTTGACCATGTGACCGTGTGACCATGTGATCATGTGACCATATGACCATGCGACCGTGTGACCATGTGACCTTGCGACCATATGACCATGTGACCGTGTGATCATGTGACCATGTGACCATGTGACCATGTGATCGTGTGACCATGTGGCCGTGCGATCATGTGACCATGTGACCATGTGACCATGTGACCGTGTGACCATGTGGCCGTGCGATCATGTGACCATTTGATCATGTGACCATGTGACCGTGCGACCATTTGACCATGTGACCGTGTGACCATGTGATCATGTGACCATATGACCATGCGACCGTGTGACCATGTGACCTTGCGACCATATGACCATGTGACCGTGTGATCATGTGACCATGTGACCATGTGACCATGTGATCGTGTGACCATGTGGCCGTGCGATCATGTGACCATGTGACAGTGTGATCATGTGACCATGTGACCATGTGATCATGTGATCATGTGACCATGTGACAGTGTGACCGTGTGACCATGTGACCATGTGATCATGAGACCGTGCGACCATGTGACCATGTGACCGTGTGGACGTGCGATCATGTGACCATGTGACCATGTGATCATGTGACCGTGTGACCGTGTGACCATGTGACCATGTGACCATGTGACCGTGCGACCATGTGACCGTGCGACCGTGTTATCATGTGACCGTGTGACCATGTGATCGTGTGACCATGTGGCCGTGCGATCATATGACCATGTGACCGTGTGACCATGTGGACGTGCGATCATGTGACCATGTGACCATGTGATCATGTGACCATGTGACCATGTGATCGTGTGACCATGTGGCCGTGCGATCATGTGACCATGTGACCGTGCGACCATATGACCGTGTGACCGTGTGACCATGTGATCATGTGACCGTGCGACCATGTGACCATGTGACCGTGTGACCATGTGGACGTGCGATCATGTGACCATGTGGCCGTGCGATCATGTGACCATGAGACCGTGCGACCATATGACCATGTGACCGTGTGACAGTGTGATCATGTGACCGTGTGACCATGTGATCGTGTGACCATGTGATCATGTGACCATGGGATCATGTGACCATGTGACCGTGCGACCATATGACCATGTGACCGTGTGACCATGTGATCATGTGACCATGTGATCGTGTGACCATGTGACCATGTGGCCAAGCGATCATGTGACCATGTGACCATGTGATCATGTGACCAGGTGGCCGTGCGATCACGTGACCATGTGACCGTGCGACCATATGACCATGTGACCGTGTGATCATGTGGCCGTGCGATCATGTGACCATGTGATCATGTGACCATGTGATCATGTGACCGTGCGACCATGTGATCGTGTGACCGTGTGATCATGTGACCATGGGATCATGTGACCATGTGACCGTGCGACCATCTGACCGTTTGACCGTGTTATCATGTGACCATGTGATCATGAGACCATGTGACCATGTGGCCGTGCGATCATGTGACCATGTCATCATGTGACCATGTGACCGTGCGACCATGTGACCGTTTGACTGTGTTATCATGTGACCATGTGATCATGAGACCATGTGACCGTGCGACCATGTGAACATGTAACCAGGTGGCCGTGCGATCATGTGACCATGTGACCATGTGACCGTGCGACCATATGACCATGTGACCGTGTGATCATGTGACCATGTGACCGTGCGACCATGTGACCATGTGACCTTGCGACCGTGTGATCATGTGACCATGTGATCATGTGACCATGTGACAATGTGACCGTGCGACCATATGACCATGTGACCGTGTGATCATGTGACCATGTGACCGTGCGACCATATGACCATGTGATCATGTGACCATGTGACCATGTGGCCGTGTGATCATGTGACCATGTGACCATGTAACCAGGTGGCCCTGCGATCATGTGACCATGTGACCATGTGACCGTGCGACCATATGACCATGTGACCGTGTGATCATGTGACCATGTGACCGTGCGATCATGTGACCATGTGACCATGTGACCGTGCGACCATGTGACCGTGTGACCATGTGACCAGTTGGCCGTGCGATCATGTGACCATGTGACCGTGCGACCATATGACAATGTGATCATGTGACCATGTGACCATGTGACCGTGCGACCATGTGATCGTGTGATCATGTGACCATGGGATCATGTGACCATGTGACCGTGCGACCATGTGACCGTTTGACCGTGTTATCATGTGACCATGTGATCATGAGACCATGTGACCATGTGGCAGTGCGATCATGTGACCATGTCATCACGTGATCATGTGATCATGTGACCATGTGACCGTGCGACCATGTGAACGTTTGACTGTGTTATCATCTGACCATGTGATCATGAGACCATGTGACTATCTGATCATGTGACCATGTGACCATGTGGCCGTGCGACCATGTGACCATGTGACCGTGCAACCATGTGACCATGTGACCGTGCGACCATGTGACCATGTGACCATGTGATCATGTGACCATGTGACAATGTGACCATGTGGCCGTGCGACCATGTGACCATGTGACCGTGCAACCATGTGACCATGTGACCATCTGATCATGTGACCATGTGACCGTGTAATCATGTGACCATGTGACAGTGTGATCATGTGACCATGTGATCATGTGACCATGTGACCGTGCCACCATGTGACCGTGCGACCTTGTTATCATGTGACCATGTGACCGTGTGATCATGAGACCATGTGATCATTTGACCATGTGACCATGTGATCATGTGACCATGTGATCATGTGACCATGTGATCGTGTGTCCATGTGACCATGTGACCATGTGGCCGTGCGATCATGTGACCATGTGATCATGTGACCAGGTGGCCGTGCGATCACGTGACCATGTGACCATGTGACCGTGCGACCATATGACCATGTGACCGTGTGATCATGTGGCCGTGCGATCATGTGATCATGTGACCATGTGATCATGTGACCGTGCGACCATGTGACCGTGTGACCATGTGATCGTGTGATCATGTGACCATGGGATCATGTGACCGTGCGACCATGTGACCGTTTGACCGTGTTATCATGTGACCATGTGATCATGAGACCATGTGACCATGTGGCCGTGCGATCATGTGACCATGTCATCATGTGACCATGTGATCATGTGACCATGTGACCGTGCGACCATGTGACCGTTTGACTGTGTTATCATGTGACCATGTGATCATGAGACCGTGCGACCATGTGATCATGTGACCATGTGACCATGTGGCCGTGTGATCATGTGACCATCTGATCATGTGACCATGTGACCGTGCGACCATGTGACCGTGCGACCTTGTTATCATGTGACCATGTGACCGTGTGATCATGAGACCATGTGATCATTTGACCATGTGACCATGTGATCATGTGACCATGTGATCGTGTGACCATG